>JAJTUV010000216.1:1200000-1505000 GCA_021653895.1 Mastomys natalensis
CATCTCAGGGCTAAACAATATTGTTTGTGTTTGCAGTTGAACAAGGAATAGTTTGGATTTTTAATCAGGAATGAACTACAATCCAGAAGTGGAGGACACACCTAAGATCCATATCTTGAGGCTGAAGACACATATTTTTTTATACAGATCTTGAAAAATAGTGGCCATGAAAAGATTACGCCCAGGGATGATGGTAATCCAGAGAGAAAAAGACAAGCAGATTGCTAAATTCAAGGCCAGTTTAGGACAGAGCAACTTCTAGGTGAAGAAAAGCTTAGGTCTAGGCATGGTGGTATATGCCTTTAATCCTGGCATTCAGGAGACAGAGCCATGCAGATCTCTGAGTTTAAAGTCTGTCTGCAGAGAGAGTTCCAGGACAGCCCAGCTTAGGGAGTGAAGGATTTAGAAAACAGAATGCAGGTAATAATGTAATAAAATAAAAGCCATATTCCAACTCCAGCAAGCAGCAGAATTTAGCTGCTGTGGCCATGTGGCTCTGCCTTTCAAGTTGAGGAGCTTAAGATCATAAAAAAGCTACTTTGTAGAATAATCAAAAGGTAAACGAATGAATTGATATGAAGTACTTAAGGAATTAGCTTAGGGAAAATAAAAGACTGGGCATTGGTCTGCAAGAGAGAGCTATCTCAAGCAGAGAGCTATCTTGAGCAGAACACAGAGCTGTCAACTTGTATCCATCATTGACTCTGAGTTAGTCATCTGCCACTCCCAAACACCCCCTCCTCAGGACTTACAACCAAGCAAGCCTTAGCAAGGCACCCAAAGGTTTATAAACATAAATGGTAAGGGAGAGAGCAAGCTTTCCAAGCTTCCCTCCATGCAGATAAGTCCCTGGATGAAATTCCCAGTGTTCATTCCTGCTAACAAGCATGGCCCAGCCAAAGCCTGGAGGTAGACTACTCTAGTGACTCTACTTAAAGAAATGACACGTTCTCTACTCTCAGATTCTGACTCAACTGTCATTTCTCAAATCACCTTCTGCGCTAGGCTTTCCTTTGTTCCTCTGTCTCCTTTATTGGGCAAAACCACACTCCATTCCCCACTGCATTCTAGGGTCACAGATTCTTACTGTATGGTCTCTGCCTTTAGAAAACTCCAGACACTGAATTTTTGTCTCAGTTTTGTCATTCCTAGTTTGGCCTTATCAATACATTCCATTCTCTGGATGGGACCCTGAAAGTTTAGCTAGGTTATAGGGATTGACTGTGTGTTAAGGTAGGACACCAACATAGACTTACTGAGAAGTTTCTACCAACCCCATGCCTTAGAGCCGGGTCTACTTTTCAGACATCTGACTGATTTCTCTGACTGTCAATATTTCTCTAATCATCATGTCTGTTCATTTTCTCTGGGGTCTGGAATGAAAGCTAACTGGTTTTCCCAGGTATAATTTCAACATTGTCACAGTCAATATATGTGGATCAAACTTAGGTGTGGAAGTGAACACAGAGCTGGCTCCTAAATGCAGCAGCACAGAAGCCTGCATGGGGTCCTCATGATTCCCCTTTGTACCCTGCTCCTCAGACTCAATCTCTGTGTGCAAATGTCTGCAACCAGCACCAGTCCACATCCTGCCTTGTCTTCCCAGTGTGTGCTAATGAATGCATCGATTTTCCTATTCAGCCCCACAACAGTTATTTCAGAGATAAACACCTCTGGCTTGTGGTTATTAATCTGTGGCATGTTGGACAGCTGGAGACAGGTGGGTGGGGAGAAGATTGGTCTGGATATTGCTAAGTGGGGGTAGGTGGTGGGCACACTGGGACAGATATCAACTCAATTTCCAATAAGCTGCAGGACTGCACATCAGTCATCACTCTTCTGGGCTCAGTTTCCTCACTTGAAAATAAAAATAGCTATATTAAGTATGATGTTTTGAACAATTTAAAAACTATCAGTACAATGGTTTGATTAAAGGAAGCCTTCTGCATCAGACAATGTATATGATATAAAAGGCAGCAACTATGTTTGGAATGAGGTGGGAGTGGGAGCCCTCTAGACACCCTCACCTTGCTCTTGTGAAGACCTCTGGGTTCCTCTATGAAAGCCAGGGCTTCTTCTTGCTTATTGTGGAGACTTCCAGGTATCTCTTAGAATGACAAGACTAAGAGAAGTATCCATGGAAGAGGCAAGATAGGAACAACCAACATTTTAGGATACCCAGGAACAGATGAGGGTTCGTGGAGGGGTGGGGGGGGAGTCACCAAAGCGGGGCAGGGGGGAGGATGGCTTTACCTATAGATGAGCTAGCTCCTCATTCAAACTTCACTTCCTTATCTGAGTACCACTGGGTTTGGTCCAGAATATTCTCCACTCATGTCCCCATGAAAGTACAGACATGTTTAGGCTGCAACTGAAGCTCTGTGGACCTTGGACAAGTCTCTCTACATTTTTGACTCTCAGTTTTCTCTTTGGTGAAATGGGCATAATGTCTAACTAGTTTCAGTTACCTGTGTAGACCTAAGTTCCCCAATTTAAGCAATCACATGCATTTTATAAGGTGTTAGTAATCCATTGTGATTTACTTATTAATCACTTAGTCCTTATCAGTCCTTGTCTTTTTAATTTTTGTCTGAAGTCTTTACAAGCACCAAGGACAACAGCAGCTGTCACTCACCTTTTGTGCAATGCTTAGAGAGGAGAGGTTTGCTTGATACCAAATACTACAATTATATATATATATATATACCAAATATCTTAAAACTCTTAGCTGTTTGTCCTGTCCTGGTTAGTTTCTATGTCAGCTTGACGTATTAAGGAAGAGGGAACTTAAGTTGAATTGCTTTCATCATATGGCTTGTGGGCATAGATATGGGGGTGTTTTTCATTTGATGTAGGAGGGCACAGCTCACTGTGGGTCTGGGCAGTACAAGAAAGGTAGCTGAACATGAGTGTGGGAGCATGGTAAGCAGCAGTCCTCCAAGGTCTCTGCTTCAGTTCCTGCCTCTAAGTTACTAATGTAAACCAAATGTGCCATTTATTCCTGCAAGTAGGTTTTGGTCATGGTTCTATCACAGCAAGAGAAAGGAAACCAGGGTACTACTCTACTTGATGCTGGTTGGCAAACACTGATCACCTGTATTCTTAGTGAAAAAACAAAATCCTACACTTGCCCTGGAAAAAAAGCTTGTATTTACTTTCTTCCTTTTTGTAGACCATATAATTGCATGGCTTCAACATTATTGCAGACATAGAGGACTGGTCTTGGATCTTAATTTTGTCTTTATATTTTTTGGTGTATGGTGGTGGTATATGTGTACTTTTATATGTGTGGGTTTGTGGGCCTGTGAGGGTAGAGGCCAGAGGGGAATGTTGGGTGTTCTAATCTATCATTCTATGTCTTACTACTTTGAGATTAGTTCTCTCAAGGAACCAAGATCTAACTTGCAGTCAGTAAGTCTATTTATTCTGTCTCTACTCGCATATCGTATTAGGGTTACAAGAATTCACAACACAGTCATGCTTGAATTTCTACATGATGCTTGGGATTTGAATTCAGTAACTTATGCTTGTGTCATATGAAATCTTAAGTATTGCACAATCTTCTTTGGTCTCTGATCTTGGATCTTAACCTTGTCCTTTCAGGCTGTCACAATTTCAAATGGGTGTCTGAGTACTCCCATCCCAGATATGGGGTTCGTTATCTATAGCAGTTACTGTGTTATTTGCTGGGAGCAAGAGCATCAGCAAGATGATTGCCCTGCATATGCCGAGAGACAAAAGAAGAAACTTGTGAGCATTAGCAAGTACTTGTGTGGGGTCAGTGGTTGGAATGCTGAGGTGTGGGATGCTCTGGAAATATGTCAAAGCTTATCAGTCTTCCTGTATGGGATAGACCTCAGCCTCAACCTGGAAGATGAGTGCAGCTAATTAGTGGAACTGCCAAAACAGAGAGAATGCTAGTGAGAAAAGGGCATAAAGGTACTTGGTGGAGTGTCAGTACAATTTAAATGCCTGGAGAAAGAACAAAGGTATGGCTTAGTAAGACATCAACAGAAAGAGAGGCAATGGTGTTCTAATCCCAGGGAGCACTGGAAGGGTAAGGAACAGAATTCTAGAATGGTTATTTGAAAGGACATATCTTCTTAAATAAAGGAATATTAAGCTGGAACAGTGATTTTAAAGAACAATGATGGTGCCTGGGCTAGGGCAGCCAAGTAGTTTGAGCAGAAGGATATATTTGTTGTTAAGGAAGTTGGTCTCTAGTCCATGGGGATGGTTTGGAGTGAGGTCTAATTTGATCAGTATGACTCTGGGTTTTTCCTGATCTCTGAGTTGGGTGGGTAGTGATTTTATCTCCTGAGATGGAATCTTGAAGAGGAAGGGCTAGAAGGCAGATGACATGTTCAGTGTAAAACACACTGACCTTGAAGTGTCAGAAGCACTGACATGAAGATACTCATGGCTCTCTGGATTATGTGGGATTAGGGTTCTGGAGGATGAGAAGTTTGGCACTGGTTCACACACTGGCAAAGGTGGAGAGTGTTGGGAGGAATCCTCTGAGTGTAATGAGGACCCAAATAAGACTCTTTAAGTGACCAGGTGGGAACAAGAGAGGGGCAGGAAAGAATGCTCACTGGGCTTGTGAGGTGCTTTTGAACACAGCTGTCTGTCTAGTATTTAAAGGCACCTCTGTCTCAGGACACAAGCTTCATGTTCTCACAATATTATTTGAGGGCTGTTACTAAATCCATATCATATCCAATTTTTTCCATTTACAAGGGGGAAAAATAAAGAAAATAACTGTTCAGTTTGGTTACTATTTCTTTCTAACTATATTCCCTTAATGAGGCATTTGCCTGCAACATGGTCTGTTATGTGTTCCGTGTTTTATAAAAGATCTCTTGGGGAAAATAACCCAGGAAACACAATTTTTCGGCACCATCTCCTTTTATTAAGAATAATGAAAAGGAAACAAGAATCATTCTCCCAGTCAAACACACTTCTGCTGCCTCTTATTGGTATTTTTATGACAACCGGCAGGTAACACAGGCACCCGTATAACTGTTCACCTACTGATATGGGTCCATTTTATGGTCCTTTAACATCATGTATATTATCAAGGCAGGTGTGTGCACCTAGGAATATATTGGGCACATATACTTATATATGGTCTATATCAGGATAAGTGTTGGGGGTGGTGTAAGGCCTAAAAATTCCACATATACACTCAATGGACTCTTTGCCCAGGAAAGCAATATTTCCTCAAAATGGGCAGAAAGAACAAATGTAAATATTAATCCAGGAGGAGAAAATCAAAAACAAAGTGATGTTGCATATTGGAAATTATTCAACTTGTTTGAAAAGATTGAGGTCTTCCATACCCACTTTCTTTCTTGGGTGATTTTGGCCACAGTCAGAGCTGAGTTAATGGCCACAAGCAAGATGCTGCTGTCCACAGTGCTAGCCTGGACCTTTACTGATATTTCAGGTGTGGGATGTTCCTATCCATGGATATTGCACAGGCTTCAAATGAACTGGTATAAATCTGTGTCATATTCTCACTGACTGTTCTTCCACTGCTGGTTACTTTGCTTGATAATGGCTCCATCAGTCACTCTAGGGCCTTAGGTGAAACCCATCCCTGACTCCTCCTTATTCCCCTTTAACAGTGTCAGAAATAATTTACTGAGCCATCTCTGAGTTACTAGGTACTACGTCCAAGAACCTGCTTCCAACTTTGAAGGATCTCTCATGTTTCACAGGAGTTCAGAGGTACTTAGTAGTAGAGACTATAAAGATCTCAAACTCAGTGTGGTGTCACACACTTGCAATCTCAGTACTCAGGAAGTAGAGGATAGCTGGTGAGGAAGCTGGTTCCTATTTCAAAAACACAAGACAGAGCAGAGCAAAAATGTAACCATCCAAGATCAACAATATCCAGGTCAAATCCCCAACTCTACCTGACCTTAGACTCTGAGTTTTTAATTTCTTAATTTGTAAAATAAAGACAAAAGTCACAGTCCCTACCTCATGGAACTGTTGTTGTAAAGTCAAAATGCAATTAGTCCTGTACATTGAACATTGGAGCCTGAATACCAATAGGAGCTTGACCAATGTGAGTCCTTTTTGGTACCAGGTGTTTATTTGAGAGATCATCTGCTGTCAACAATATCTAATTTCCCCACTTCTTTCATGGTTCTAGGTGATGGAGATATCATCTTCAGCCTTCTCTGTTGTTTGGTATGTCTAATGTGTTGGGACTGCTGCAAACTTGTTTAAGAACTGATATGTTCTCTACCTTTTCCTCCAACTTGTGGTCTGAAATGTGGATGCAATGCCTCAAGCCACAGAAACTTATCTTGGACCATGTTTTACTAGTATATTAGTTACTTCTTTTCTCGCTGCTACAAAATGTGTGACCAAAGCAACTTCAGGAGTGAAGGTTCGATTGAAGACTTTAGTCACTGCAGGGAAGTCAAGGAGGCAAGGACTTAAGATTGGTGGTCGCATTACATCTACAGGCAGGAGTCAGAGAGATGAATGCTGGTGCTTAGGTTACTACTCACCTTTTTAAATTTAGTTCTCAGCCCCAGCCCATAGAATTGTTTACCTCCAAATTGTGCTAAGTCTCCCCATCCATTTCCATTGCTTAGGGGGATTTTCCCTTGCTATGAAGAGATACTATGACCAAGGCAACTCTTATAAAGACAAGGCAAACATTTAAATTGAGATGTCATACAGTTTAGTCCATTATTACGATAGTAGGAAATATACTCACATTCAGGTAGACAAGAGGAGCTGGAGAAGGAGCTGAGGGTTCTGTATCTTGATGCAAAGGCAACCAGGAAAGATTGTCTCCTGGGCAACTAGGAGGAATGTTTCTTCTGCACTGGGAAGAGCCTGCACATAGGACCCCAAAGCCTGCCTACACAATGACATAATTCCTCCAATAAGGCTATAGCTATTCCAACAAGACCATACACCCTAATAGTGCCATTTCCCATGGGCCAAGGTTATTCAAACCACCACACCATCTCCAATAACTCAGTCTAGAGGCTCCCTCACAGACATGTTCAGAGTCATATTTTTCTAGGTAATCCTATAATCTGTCAAGTTGTCAATCAATATTAACCATCACAGTCAGAGAAAAATGTTAAGGATTTGAGTGATCAAGAATTGATCAGGGGTTGATAAGTGCTTGGATAATCTTTGTCAGAGACTCTGAAGAAGAAGGGCTCACTTTGTGGAAGGTCTACTGGGATTTTGGATCCAAGGAGTGGAACCCTGGCACTCCTACCTTGGACTATTTCCCTTTTGTTTATCTTACTCAAAAGATGCATACATGTCCACCTTATTTAACCTTCTGTTATTTCATTCATGATACATTTATAACAAAACATCTATATAGAAGTGGACAGTTCAGGGTTGTCAGTCAACAGATTGTATAAACACAGGGGTGCTGTTGTTTCACCACCATTATCATAGAAGGCTCCTTAATGACCTGGTACTGACATTTGAAGGACAAGGCTGATTTAACAAGTTGTCAGAAGTGACTGTGAATGTGAGCAGAGCTGGGGCTCAAGTAATATTAAGTATGAACCTAAAGACTAATAAATGCTTTTTTGTGAGTCTCCATGGGACAGGGAGGTTGTCTAATTTTCTCCCAGCAATCACAGAAAAGAAAGGTAAACTTGGACATGAGATCAAGGTAGACATGGATGTGAGATCACTGTCTTGTCCAATATCTATCTCCCTGGTTCCCATTACCTTCCCTCACTTCTGTTATAGTACCTTTACTGTGGGTTCTGATTGCTACTTGATGTATCTGACTGTACACTTGACTTCAAGGTCAAGAACTTTTTTTCTTTCCTCCTGTGTCTTGATCTTCTGGTTCAGCCTAGCATATAGAATCCTAAACAAATGTTTGCCAAGCAAGTAAAGAAACATGTAAGTCCATTTTGCCAATGGGGGCAAAGAAAAAAAAGCTATTCTATTACTGAGCTAAAATCCATTTCTTTACCTTTCACTATCCAACTCAGATTCTCACATCTATTGGCACCTGGGATGTTAATGTCTTTTTTAAATGAAAGGCATGGGGGTTGTATAAAGACAAAGAAGCTCTTCTTGCCCTTTAAGGCTTCTCAGGTCAGCTAACCCATTTCATAACAGCCTACTAGGAAAGAAGGAATAGCTCCTGTTCAGTGGTTTCCTACTCATTCTATGTGGGAATATGGACCTCCTTATCACCTCAGATGCAAGATGCTCTTCCAGGAGTGGCCCATCCCAGTCAGAGGGAAGCATGTGTTCTTTTCATGCTTCTAGGGCATTTTGCTGCTTCTGTGATTTTTAAAGTAGAAGCTTTTGAGCCCATCCTTCACCAATATGCAATAGTTCTGACCCATGGCGTCATTCTTATACCATCCATCCATCCATCCATCCATCCATCCATCCGTCCGTCCGTCCGTCCGTCCATCCTCCAGCCATCCAGCCAGCCACATCAGGATTTTGAGATAAGCAAGAAACATGAGTTGGAGTGACTCTTCACAAACTGTATCCCTCATTGCTCCCATATATGACAGCTTTCTGTCACTAACACTCATGCTACACTATCTGGAGACTTTCTTTCTATGACTTTGCGGTTCTTTGGTGTGTGTGACTTGAACTAGTAATGCTAAGAGTCAACCAACTACTTTCTAGGTTCCTCAGCCATCATGTATGACCTCTGAGACATGTTTGACTGCTTTCCACAGATATTCAGCAAAATTAAACCACAGTATCCCACAGAGCACACCTGCTCATAAATATGTTGTTCTTTTTTCCCCTTTGCTGGGATTGCTACCTGAATCAGCTGCTTCAACTCAAATTTAATCTCAATACTTACCTGAATGAGAGGACAACTTACTCACATTCAAGATGCAATATATGTTCTCATGAAGCTGGTTTCCCCCGAAAAATCTGGGTGATGCTTAGGTATAGATAGAAGAAGGAATTCTTTGCTTTGGAGGTATAGGAGATACCAGAGCCACAAAAGCACATAGCACAGGGCTGGGGGATGTCTTTTATACTAAGTGATTTTAAGGTGAAAGCATAGATTTGCTTCATATCTCTTCTGACCACTGTAGAGAAATATGCAGCAGCAGATAAGAATAGCTCCATCTAGAGTTGTGCATTAGCTCCAGCTTTCTGGTTTCTTGTTTGTTTGTTTGTGTGTTTTGTTGATGGTGGTTGTTGTTTTTGTTTTGTTTTTTTAGGTCTCGCTTGATTTCAAGGACTGGCTTTGAACAAAATGTATATGAGTTATTTCATCTAAGTCATGGCTCAGTTCTTTGAGGCTATCCTAGCTCAATTAAGAGATGAGGAAATTAGTCTGGGAGTGTAGCTCAGTTGATAGAGCTCTTTCATGGCATACATGAAGCCCTGGTTCCATAACCAGAATTACATAAACTAGTTGTGCTGGCACACATCTGTTGATCCAGAACTACAGAGTTGAAGGTAAGAAGATCATTTGGGAGTTAAGGTCATTTTGGGCTGCATAATTCAGCCAAAGTCAGTCTGGGATATTTGGGCTGTCTTAATAAAATAACAACAAGAGGGAAGGAAAAAGAGAAGACTGAGCATCTGTGGTAGTTTGAATAAAAATAGCACTTATAGGCCCATAGACTCATAGTGGCACTATTAAGAAATATGGCCTTGCTGGAGTAGGTATGGACTTGTTGTCACACGGAAGCAGACTGTGAGGTTTCAGAAGCTTAAGCTGAGACTAGGGCTTTATTCTGTCTTCCTGCTTCTTTTTGATCTGGATGAAGAACTCTCTGCTCTCTCTGCAGCGCCATGTTTGCCTGTATGCCACCAGGCTTCCCACTTTGATAGCAATGGCACTAAACTTCTGAACTGTAAGCCAGCCCCAATTAAATGTTTTTCTTTTCTAAGAGTTGCTGTGGTCATGGTGTCTCTTCATGGAAATAGAAACCTTAATTAAGGCAGCCTTCTTGACTACAAGCACACAGACTGGCTGGGAATGGCTAGGATTCTTCCCGGGTGAACTTCAGAGTCTCCTGACCAATGAATGATATTCATTGCTATTTGCACCATACTTTGGAGATGATCTTGAAGTCCACATATTCTGAATACAACTCAGTAGTGAGAGTGATGATAGATGCATATAATACAGCTGATGTAGATCATCCACTCTCAGTTCTCTGTATTAGGCTGTGAGTTAAATGGGATGCTCTGAAGACCACTGTGGGCAGCATCCACCAAGGATAGCCCTATGCAAGGTGGGAGACTACAGGGCAGAAGAGAAGCTGTACCACTTCATAAAGAGGAAATGACCTTGGCTACTACTTTTGGCTCTACCAATCAAAGTACTGTACTTTGGATAATGCATTTACCTTTCTGAACCTCATTTGTTCCTCCATAAAATGGAATACTACTACTACTAAAACTAGTAACAACAATAATAATCTCCCTCCAATAAGTAAGAGTATTGCACTGAAATAATGTTAACTTGGTATGTGTTGTAGCTTCAGTTTGCTTGGTGTTTAATAGGGACAGATGCTGAGTTGGAAATGTCAATCACTATTCTATTGCATCTTCTTGAGTCAGTGATGTTGATCTTGTCATCCATTTTGCAAAAGAGGATGGAGATCAGAGGAGTTGCAACTTAGTCAGAGCCACATAGCTGGAGGGCAGAGCTAAGCAGTCTGACTCTAAGGCTAGGGATCTAGTCTTCTTCCTAGCAATATTTCACCTGGGCCAATATGAACTGCACCTGTCACTTCAAGCCTGATTCAATGAAGTCCATGCTTGTCCTTCAACCTATGTGTCAGCAACAAGGTAGCCCAGTGTTCTAGTTGTGTTCCCATGACAAGATGCCCTGACAAAAACCAAAAAGGGAGAAAGGGTCTTTCTCACAGTCTTAGGTTATAGTCCATCACTGTGGGGACATCATAATGGCAACAGCTTGAGACAGCTGATCATATCATATCCACTGTCAAGAGCACAGAAAGAATAAATGCATGAATGGCTAGTACTCAACAAGCCTTCTCTATTCTTTTATTGTCCATGACCCAAGACAGATAGCAGTACCACTCACTTTCAGGCTGGATGTTCTCACATCAACTAAGATAATTAGACAATTCCCACTGAGGCATACCCACAAGACTGCCCTGATCTAGAAAATAAGTCAGTAAGACTCACTTTCCAGCTGATTCTAGGTAGTATGAAGTTGATAACTACAACTAATGAATCATTCTGGAGACATGGCTGAGCGGACAAGAGCTCTTGCTGCTCTTGAAGAAGATTGGAGTTTGGTTCCTATCATTCACAATGGATACCTCACAAATGCCTGTAACTCCAGCCCCAGGAGATATGATGCCCTCTTCTGGATTCCTAAGGCACCTGCATACATGTGATATATACTCACATAGATACATCACACACATACACACACATACATATATACATATACACACACATATATACATATTTATAAATGTATAGATATATAAATACATCTACAGTTCAAATAAAAATAAATCTTTAAAATTAATGATTTATTCAGCAATATTAATTTTTTTTCTTTTGTGGGTACATGTGCAGGTGCATGTGTATGTGTGAGAGTGTGCACGTGTGTGTGTGTGTGGTGTGTGTGTAAGTCAGAGGACATCTTTGATGTAGTTACTCAGGAGTGGTTAATTTTCTTCTGTTAGACAGGAGCTCTCACTGGTTTGAAGTTCACCAACTAAGGAATTTACCTGTATCTCCTCATCAGCACTGGGATTACAAGCCTGCGCCACTATGCCTTACATTTTTCAGTGGGGATAGGAAGTCAGATTTAAGTTCTCCTTCTTATAAGTTGAGCACTTTACTGATTGAACTATCTCTCCAGCCACTTGGCCATTTTTCTAATCCACAGCTCCTATAGCAGATTGCTTCTCTTCCTGCCAACATGGGCTACTAACACAACTGGCTAGAACTGGAATTGTGCTTTTTCCATCCCAAGTCCCAGAGAGCACAATCTGCTCCTTATTCCCACCTCTGTCCTTTTCTAGGGATCCCACTGATCTCTGCAGAGTGCCTATTAGTGGACTCACTCACCCACATCCTCAACCCATCTTCCCAGCACTTAGAAACGCACCCATCTTTTCAGCTTTGGGCCCTGATG
Source organism: Mastomys natalensis (assembly GCA_021653895.1). Lineage (NCBI taxonomy): Eukaryota > Metazoa > Chordata > Mammalia > Rodentia > Muridae > Mastomys > Mastomys natalensis. The sequence continues at coordinate 1,212,128 of JAJTUV010000216.1, forward strand.
TAATATTAAGGCTGTAATTTATACACTTGGCTCCTGAGCTCCTGGCTGTTTCAAAGGCATTGATCACCCCTGAGCCCTCATACATGATTCAGGCTTCCTCCTCCAACTCCTCTGCCAGCTATTGATTCCAATGACATTATTTATCAATTACGAAAGGTTTATTCCTCACTCGCTCCTGCACAAAAGAATCCGCACATTTATTTTACAGCATGATTTATTGACACGTCACCATGCATTACATGGAAAATTGAATTTTTGGAGGCTGGAGCACCTTAGGAAATTTCACAGGTTCAATTAGACAGAAGAACATCAAGGAGTTTAATGATACAATTTTTCATCCATTTGTGGAAGCACTGGGAGAGGTGGAGCCTGGGCCAGGTCAGGGCCTTCGAACTGTCCCTCAGCTCCACTGATCACCTGTGGATGAAGTCTTTACCGCTAAGCAATACCATGTAGACTTGGCTCTCTGCTTTTATTTATGACTCCTGAGGTCGAAATATTTCTTTAAGCTGTGTTCACCCTTTATCCCCAGAGCAATAAACTTCTCCCTAGGCTGTCGGAGAATTGGATAGATTATTTCTTGAACTACCATAGAAAGAAGAAGGGCCACCTGCGCTGGAGGAAGCACTTGAAAGAAATAATGTGCAAAGGTCACTTTGCAGCATCTCCCTACCTGGCAGACCATGGCATTCTGTGAGCTTCTAGAAGGCCTTCTTTACACTCCCATGGCCGGGTCAGGCTCTCCACTATATATGCTTTCACAAAACATGTCAAAATGTATGTGTAGATTGCTGTGACCTGTCATATTACTAACATTTGTCCCTTAGTCTGAGACTTTTCAGGGACAATGCCCAGGGCTGTCTGCTGTATGCTTAGAATTATTTTCACCTCTTAGATCTTTCTAGTCTACTTCTGGGAACTTTGCTGTCAAGAATCCCTTTGTCTCTAGGACTCTGGGCTAGAGTTGGCCAATGAGGAAAATCTGTAGCTTTAGCTGGTGATGTGAAAGGGGAAGCTTTTGCTTTCATGGAAGTCAGATGTGATGGCTTTCCCTACCACATCATGAGGCCCTGTTGTAATCTATTTTGGTGACTAAAATTCAAGTTTATTGAACTTCCCATGTATGGGAGCGCATGAATTGTGGTTCTTTTACTTATTCCAGAATTTAGGGTGAAGGCTCTCTGATTCTCCAGATCCTTGTCTTTCTATAGCACCATTCTTCCTCTCCACTCTGGATGTGTGAGTCCCCCTTCCCAAATTAGTCCTTTGATTCGACTTTACTTCTGGTAGTTCCGTATTTCTAACAGGACAATCAGACTGGTTGGGTTGTGTTTTCCTCATGTACATCAGAGACAAGCATATTGTAGATGGCATGAATAATCAATATGGCCCACTTAATTAATAAATAAAGGCTTTTCTAGCCCTCTGGAGTGAATTTGTACTTGCTTTTGAAAGCCTACCTCCTCTAAGCAGCCTTCCTTTATTCCTTGTGCCAGTCAAGGGTACCTTGCTCTTGAAATCAGAACAGTTATAATGTTCTGTCATAAGTCTTCGTTGACAGGCCCATCTGCAGACAGCTTGCATGACGAACTCATGAGGGTGGAGGATGACTCTTACTGTTCATGGCTTTTCCACTGTGGAGTAACTGATGTTTTAAGGATCCTTAACAGAGTTTGATGGGTCAGATGTATTATATTCTTGCAATTTTTCTGGGCTAAGAACAGTAACATGAGCTTAGATAATCTTTCATATGTTCCCTCTTCATGGACCTATATAAGAAACCCATAGGCTAGGCAGATGATTCCCTATGAAGATGTTGGTACGACATTAAGTTTGTCACCCGACTGACAAGTGAGATATTCTTGTTAGGAATAATGGCCCTTTCTTGTCACACTTTCAAACCAGATAGACTTGGGAGCAAGTATTAGAAAACTGAAAAAAAAAAAAGAAAAAAAAAAAAAGAACAATGATAAAATACCTGTTTGATTCTAATGTAGTTATAATCAGGCCAATTAACTAGCAAGGAAGCAAATGGGATCTATGATTGTAAAAGGCATAAGTCAGCATTAAAATTAGTATCTGAGATGTTTAAAAATGACAGGTCATTTGGATCACTATAGCCACCATTCATTCAATCAACTCCCTATTTTGCAAAATGGACTAGAGATTAATTTATATCCCTTTGTAGCTCTGATAAAGACACATGCCACTTACTAAGGGTTGCTTTACAGAACTGATTCATTTCCCAAAGGCCCACCTTGAAGCAAATTTCTCTAAAGTGAATTAGATGTTTCCCATTGATTTACATGATTAAATTAAAGATGTGTTCTCATGGGAAAAGCTGACCAATAAATGGAATTAAAATTTTTAATGCAAGAATATGGTTGGGGAATATTTGCTGGTGGTCACAAGTCCTGTGATTCATTGTCAGTGTCACATGTATGTGGAGTTATTGTCTTCTGTCACCATTGGCTTTCTTTGTAGTATAGTCTTTGCATTTCATAAGACATGTTCTTTTCCCAACTTAATAAGTAGGGGAAGTCAACTTTAAGGCATGTCTGATGTTTATTGAGTCTTTATTCTGAACTGGTAATCAAAAGAAATATTTTCAAATTCTTACAATCCCCCCCTGTGGGCAGAGAATTTGAGGCTCTGAAATACAAAGCCACTTGCCTAGGAACCTGTACCTGGGTGTATCAGCTTCGAAGATTATGCTGAAATGAGTCATTGTGAAATGGATGAGAGCAGGGCTCATTCAGTAAAGTGCTTGCTTTGCAAGCATGAGGAACTGCATTTGATCAACACCAGAACCGACATAAAAAGACCAGCTGTGGTTACACATACTTATAATTTTAGTAAATTCAGAATTTGAAGGTTTATTGGACAGACTGCCTAACCAAGTAGGTTAGTTTCAGGTTAAAGAGACACTCCATCTCAAAGCATGTGGGTGCTCTACTGAGGGTGACACACAGGGTATGCCATACACACACATGTATACCCACACATACATGGTTGAAGAAAAGGGTCTTCTGAGTAAAATTGCCACCATCATTTTGCAATAAGTTGTCTTTACTTGTAAGAGTTAATTTGATCAGACTTGTTGACTGGTGACATTCCTTCAAAAACAAGGGCCTAGAAAGGATCTTTTCACGACCACCTTTAGATCCCAACTGTTCTTCCTAGTCATTTTATGCCATCTTTCCTAATTTATATGACCTTGAATCTCTGAAGATGCTAGAGTATAAAGGATTGAGAAGATTAACTAAAAGGGGCTTCATTTAAGCAGCCATGGAGAAGCAAGCATTATTCATTTTTGGTGAAGAGTTTCCAATATGGCTGCACAGGTTCACTGATGCTACTGTAACCCTTCATTTTTCGCTATGTAACAAAACTCACAACACATTGATTCTCAAGAGGGCAGTTAGGTGGAATTAACTTTCTTTGTTTTGGGGAAGTTATAAGGGAGGAATAGATGTGATTTATATGTCCTCAGGGACATAAATTCCCCAGGGAAGGAATTCTCACACAACACAAATCGCGCACACACACAGACACCCCAAAAAGTTTCCTTATGTTTATGGAAAGCAAAGGGAAAAGCCATTCAAGATTTAAAGACAAGATTGACTCTATCTTTCTCTTGGATGGGAATTAAGTTCAAAGATAAGAATATCAATTGCACACACATTTTAAATTAAGAAAACAAACACGCGTTGGTGTCACGTCTCACAGACACTGGCTACCTGCTTTGGACCTCCGTATTCCATGAAACACATGCTGTTCTTTCAGATACATACCAAACACTAGGCCATATCTCTGGATTATTACTCAGATGAAATAGCATGAAGGGAAGTCTCAGGTTTTTACCCAAGGTGTGCCTCTACTTTTAGCAGTGTAACCTTTAGTGAGTCACTTTCCCTTTCTGAGCTCTAATTTTTCAGTGGTTAAAAGAAGGGGCTAAGACAAGGGGATATAGGTTACTTGGTAGAATGACTGCTTAGCATACATGAGGCCCAGAATTTGATCTATACTACCTAAAACATTGGTCCTGTGATGTATATCTGTAACACTGGTACCTAGGAGATGAAGGTACTTATATCTGACATTTAAGGTTATGCTTTGCTCCATGGGAAATGTGAAATTATCTTGGGTTACATGAGACCATGTCTCCCATTTCATAAAAAGCTAGGGCCAGGTGATACACGGGGATTTTCTTTAAGGACACCCTGCTCCAGGTCAGATTCTCTTTGTTGTTTCTGCTTTTCTGTAACTGATTTTAGAGTTCACACAAAACTATGGATTGACTGTATATATGTATGTGGCAGATTGAGTGGCTAGTTTGTGTATTTAATGGTTGACATTTAAACCAAGAGACAGTTCAGGTTAAAGAATACTGTGGGCAAACATTAAAAAATTCCATAAAAATCAAATTTATGCAGCCAGTACACAGAGCAACACCAAATCAAGTATACAAATAGAAGCTGAGCTGCATCATCACAAATGCTCAACTGAGAACAAAGCTGCAGCCATTTAGAGGCAATTTTCATATAAAAATCAATTCTCTTAATACTTCTCCCATGATTCAAATTGACGATGATTTTTTTTTTTTTTAAAGAAGAAAGTCCTTGAGGAACCTGAGTTTTGATGTTCAGGCTCAAGTAGAAATATATGAACCTATTATCTATGATAAACATGTTATAATACAATTCCACTTTGCAGATGGGACACAGGGTCTCAAAAGAAAAGTGACTTTTCTAAGATTAAGGTGGCAACTGACAAACCTGATTGAATCTACCACTTTCCGTATTGAATTTGATAATTTTTCCAGTGAAACAACAACTTCCTTAACAGTTTTGCTGAGTGCCTAATATCTGCTGGGCATTGTCCTAGATCCAGGCAGAATGACTGCTAGTCAATGATCCATAGGAATGTTTTAAACACAGAACTGCAGCAAGATTCCTATTAGCCACAATGACTTCAAATTTTCTTATGAGACACCATTAGGAAAAAGTCTTCAATTTAGAGCTATTTAGGCAGCTTGAGGCAGGAGAAAGAAGAGACAGAGGCAGGAATGCTAGAAGGATATCTAGTGACAGAGGAGAATCCTAAACTAGGAATTCACAATTGTGGTAGAAATGGTGGACTCAGAAATATTTGTGAATTCAACTTGGTGGGGCTCACTAATTTATTTATTTATCTATCTATTTATTTATTTATTTATTTGTCCTGTGAGTGGAGAAGAAAAGCCTGGGGTATGCCTGTATGTTCAAGTTTTGCTGTGGCTGGGATATCAAGCAAAGGCTAAGTAATATAGAAACCAAGATATTGCCTTTATTACCATTCAAGATGAGACTAGGGAATATGGCTTGCTTCCCAGGCTAACATGTTGCCTAATCCTGAGCCTTTGAACCAGGGAGATCTTTCTACCTCATAGTGGTAGATGGAGGACCTAGTCCCTGGAGATTTTTTTTTTTCTTTCCAAGATTAGAAGATGAGTCTGAACTACTCAGATCTCTTGTATCTGGAGGCAGTAGCAGCCAACAGATGAAGAGTAGTTTTTTTGGGATTTCTTCTTATGGTATCAAATATCAGAGGTAGTAAAAGCTTGGAACTCTTCTGTTGTTCGTCTAAAGAACAGTTTGAAGGTAGGAGAGATAGGGAGAAAAGTTGAGTTTTGTTTGGAGTTGCTGAGGATTTTAAGAATTGTGTTCTGGCTGCAGAGACAGATCAGTCATTAGAACATGGATGTGCTCTATCAGAGCACCGGAGATTGGTTTGTAGCATCATCATCAGGCAGTTTACAACAGCTTGTAACTCCAGCAGCAGATCCACTTTAGCTAGGCTGAGAGATAGTGATTTGAAATTGAAAAGAATGGAGAAGGCAGAGAGGGAAGGAGGAGGAAAGCAGATGAGGAAGGAGAAAATAAACATGAACAGGAGCTTAAGAGGAAAGAGGACAGCATGGAACCAACAAAAGAAGAAAAAGAGAGCAGGAAATGATGGGACAAGTAAACAGAAGCTTCAGACACCGAAGGGATTGAATTTGTGATCTATCATTTAGCTATGACATCTTGAGTTAGGACCTTAATAAATGATAGCTGTGATGGGACAGATGGCTATGATGAAGAAAAAGATGGAAAGAGATGGTTGCAAGAAATAGATCAAGTTGGACGAAGTAAAAAAAAAAGAAATGTAATTTACTCTTGTACTTCTACTTTGGAGAACAAGACTAATGCTAAAGAGACAATTAGATTTCCTTCCCATGACTTTACATTATACTCCCCTAATCACTTGTTTTAATAAGAAGGCTAAAAAAAATTGCAAACTAATATTGCAGACATGGAGGCGGATGCATACGCAAAGAACTTATTAAAACTGCCTTGATTTTAATAAATTTACCACCAGGTAGCAATCTCTCAATGTCGCCTCTTCCCAATTTGCATGCGTAACTGGCATCTCGTTAAAACATCGTTAAGAAATTGAAAACCAGGAAGACATAAACAGTCGTAGAGCAGAAACAGTGGGGGCTGAGTGAGGGAGCTGTGGCTAGCGGGAGAGCGGATGCTTTTGGAGAAAGCTCAGCAAGAAACCCTAACTTGGTTATACAAATCCGATTTGATTAACAGGTGACTGGAATCTGAGTTTCTACCAATGCTGTGTACAAATTGGCCATTATAGGACTGTTTGGAATTGTCATTGTCCTGAGAGATTGAAATTGTGGTACAAGCTACAGTCATTTTTTTTTTTTCATTTGGCTATCATTCACCATCCAGGCAAGCTGTGTCTTTTAAAGGATTAATACAGAGAACAAACCCTGTGAAGACTAGGCTCTTAGACTTTATTTTTCTTTCATGGCTAGATTAACTTTCTTCCTTACTTTTAATTTGTGTTGAAGTATGCATTTAATATTATAAAAAATAATGTAGGATCACCATGGAATTTTTCTTCACCATCTGTAAAACTATATTTGAATTATTTTGTGTAGATGCGTGTGTATGTTTATGCAGATGATTGTACAGTGTGTGCACCAAGATCAAACTCTGGAGTCACAACTTAGGAGTAGTTCATCTCAGTTATTAACACAGGATTTTTCTGAGTAGGCTACACTCTCTGCAGTAAGCGTACTGACACATAAAGACAGTTCATCATCTACCCCTAACATATCTGTTAGAGTTCTATGTATCAGTTCTATGTGTCATAAATAGCTCTGTGTGTGTGTGTGTGTGTTGTGTGTGTGTTGTTTTTTTTGTTTTACATAGGCTATAGAAAAATCAACAATTGAGTGGATTGGTGCTGAATCAGAGTTTATATTTGGTTTACAGCATAATCCCATTTGGGAAGGAGGTTGCTCTGCTTTTACACAGTCACTCAAAGACCCAGACTTCTTCTATTTGTGTCTCTACTCTTCTCTGTGGCAACGTATTTTACCTTACTCACCCAGGAGACTCAATGATGGAGAATACACAGCATTCTCAGCATTCTCTACACAGCATTATTTGGTGGCTGCACAAGATGATGATATACATATCTGTTGTATCCATGTTGTATTTCTTTAAGGCATATAATCACGAATATGCCTTAAAGATGCAAGAGGACCTGGGAAATATGCTTGTCAATAAACTTTGAGAAAAAGAACACAGAGATAGATGAATTTTCCCAGTTCAGGTCTATGTGAAACAGCAATGCTCAGTGGTTTCAATTAACCTGGGAAGTCCTAATTGGAAAGTCTTGTGTCATGAGTCTTTGGGAGCATGGGATAGCATCTCCCAACTCCAAAGATCAACCCCTAAGAAAAGGAGGAAAAACAGTGTTGGTAGTACCATTACTACTGCTGACAGCTACAAGTGACAAGAAATGGAGATGCAACTCAGTGGGAGAGGACTTATCTAGAATTCCTGAAGCTCTAGACTCCATTCCAGGACAACAATAAATAAATATGTAGATAAACAAATGAAGTCTATCACTATGCCTAGAGGGTGGACACATGCTGGAGAAAACATCATCCTGTACCTGACTGGAAAGCAAAAAGGCCATTTAGAAGGGACACTTGGGCTACATTAAATAAGTCCCCTAATTCTGCATTTTGCTATTACTTGTTAACTGGCTTATTAAAGATGGGTGGCTAACTATGGTTTACTGGGGCTGCAGGGATCCATGCTTTGAGCATCAACTATAGCGCTCTTTACTGTCCACATAGTTATACTGGCTGAATTGCTTGAGAAATCATTTTCTCTGGTACGGTATGCTAGGGCATAGATACTATGTTACATGGAAACTGGATTCAAAAGAAAAAAGACATGAGATGCCAGTGGACAAGCTGTAGCATGGTAGAAGAGGGTGTGTGTGTGTGTGTGTTGTGTGTGTGTGTGTGTGACAGGTGTCCATTCCCTGTGACTCTAGGCAAAATGGTCATCTGGAGAAACTTGGTCTCCTCAAGACATACTTTTGCCTATACAGCAGCATTGCTCAAAAGCATGAGGAATAATATCTGTGAAGAGGTTGTTTGTTTTTAAGGTAAGTTTTAGTATTCAATAAAACTTTTGGAAACCATGCTTCTGGGGTGAAGTACACAAGGGCTATTGGGTGAGTATGTGAAGGAGAGTATAGATAAAAGAATCTTTAGTTTGTGGCAATGGGGACATTGTATAGAGGGGAACTTGTGTAGCCTGATATACTGGGAAAGTACATGTGGTTCTTTTGTTGGCTCCGAGACTCCTTCCTTTTTTTTTTTTTTTTTTTTTGGTTCCTCAGATCCCTCTTAAGATAACAATTTGGATCCAGGCTGCATGATTTGGGCAGATGTGCCTTGACTATCTACTTTGCATATCTCAGTTTCTCAGGAAAATTTATTTGTCTTAATGGGTTCTTCTCATCTCTCCTCTCTCCTCCTCTCCCTCTCCTCCCCTCCTCCTCCTCTCTCTCTCTCTCTCTCTCTCTCTCTCTCTCTCTCTCTCTCTCTCTTTCTCTCTCTCTTCTAAACATATAGACTGAATAGACCATGTGGGTTGTTGTTTGATCTAAAGATATTCAAATACCAGACAGCTAACTCTATGTCTGGGTCAGTGTCCTTTCAACTCAGACCCTGTGAATATAAGAACTAGTTAGAGCAAAACAAGCTTTACTGTGTGTATCTACTTGATGAGAATAAGGATTTTATCCAGTGCTTCTGTCCATATGGTCTCCTGGAAGGACATGTAGCATCCCATGATACCAAGAAGCAGAGTAAGGCTCAGAGTTCTGCTTTTAGTCAACTAGACACATGCTGTCTATGTCCCAGGTCAAATGCTACAAGGTACAGGTTTTCATTTCTATTTTATTGGGGAGTAATCAGAGGTTCAGAGAAGTGATTCACACAAAGACATAATGAGTGAGAAAGACAAAGCTGGAATTTGACATCATGTCTTTCTGTTGTACCCAACCAACACCAAGGAGAGTGGGAATTCTGAGTACTAAATGATGAGTAGCTTACATTCATTGCAGACTTGCTCAGTGCTCAGCTTTGCATGATGCTGAATACAATGAAAGTTTCCTTTCAGTCTCACAATTCCCAGGAGAATGATTGCTGCTATGTCCATATTTTCAGACATGATAACTGAGGCTGGATCATTTGAATTGAGTAACTTGTTTAAGGTATCCCATAGGCAAGAAAGGGAGACCAGACGTTGACCCTGGCAGTTACTGGCTCTGGCTTCCTCTTCCATAAACCCTGCCATAAATTGTTCAATAAATGGTGACCTTATGTAATTAAATTTAATTGCATAATTACAAAAGTGTGTGTGAGTGTGTGTGTGTGTGTGTGTGTGGCCATAGACAACCTCTAGTGTCATCCTCAGAGATATACTTCACTGTGAGGTAGGATTTTTTTCTTGGGTGACCTTAGGCTAGAATGGCTTGCTAATATCCCTAGAGATGTAGTTACAAGCATGTACTACCATACCCAACAGTTTTTCATGTGTGTGAACTCAGGTACACATTTTATAGAATAAGCATCTTCAATGATCAATGCCTTCTACAGTCTACATTTGTGTAATTTTACACATAATTTTATCTTTCATTCAGATAAGGCAAGAGGACTGAGGCTGATGGTCAATAAACATCTTTTTTATATGTTCTCCTATGTCATCTTAGTTAACACTCAGAGTGTCAATGGGGACTCCTGCTATGTCCATCCATAGAAGATGAAACCAAGGGAGGAAGCAGTAGGACTTGAACACGTCACAGGCTATGATGTTTCTTTTTGTGTGTGTGTGTCAACTTGACTAAGTTAGGAGTACTGAGATGCTTGGTAAAATATTATTTCTGTATGTAGCAGCTGAGTGTGTTCAGAGTGAATCAGTATTTGACTCTGTAGGCCCAGTAAGATAGCTCTAGTAACATTGGTGGATGTCACCAGTACATGGAGGGCTCAGAGAGAATGGGTCAAGAACAAGAAAATTCACTCTCTTCTTGGGCTGGGGTACACACCTTCTCCTGCCCTCGACATCAGAGCTCCATGCTGTTGGGCTTTTGGACTTTGTGTCTTACAACATTGGTTCCTGGGTCCCAGGCTTTTGGACTCACACCCATTTATACCACTGCTTTCCTTGTTCTCTGTCAGTCTGGTGACAAATGTTGGGGTTTATTGTTTCCATAACTACACAAGAAGCAAGTAGTTTATATTTTTAAACTTATACCTTTAAATAGAATGCAAAATACATGATTTGAAATGATATGATGTACAATCCCAACCAAATTGTGGTATTACACCCCAATAATGTATCATATACTAAAAATAAATTCATTTAATTCCATAGCTTAGGGACCACCATGGCTTAACCCAGCCTAGGAACATTTACTTTAACCTATAGTTTAGTAAAATCATCTAACACAAGGCCTATTTACAATAAGCTATTGAGAATATTATGTAACTTATTTATCAAGGAGAAGAACAGAGGTTATATGGGGAAGCTGACACTATCATAAATGGTTAAGGGGCCTGGCGGTGGTGGATCATCAGATAAAAGTGCTTGCTGCCAAGCCTGATGACCTGAGTTCAATCCTTGGGCTCTACATGGTACAAGGAAAGAACTACTCAGAACCACTGTAAACATGTTTTTTGACCTCCATGAGTAAGCCATCATATGCACTTCCCTTTCTAGTGAATAAATATATGTATCAGAAAGAAATTTATATCTAACCATTGCAAGGCAGGGACACTGCATATACTACTTTTTTTTTTGAGAATCTTGACTGATATGCAGGGCAGGAGTTCAAGTTCTGATGTATCTACCATCAAAGACACTTTGAAGGTGTGCTGCCCTGTATTTACCTCATATGTTCATTGTTCATTTCAGCATTCATTTTCAAGTCATTCTCCATGTTGACTGAAGCAATGGATAGATACAAATTTCCACCCACTCATATCAAGGAGATTCCAGGCTTTTGGTTTCTGGGACTAAATATCTCCTTGCTCATATCACTTCAAATAAAAGACATATACCACTCCCAATAAATCAATCCAAGATATTCTTTAAACCTTGGTATCCATTCTGGCAGATACTGGCTTAGGTTCTGTAAGCTAACTTAACTCACTCACAACAAAGAAGGTATGGGACTTGCTCAGTGTCACCCAGTGAATGAAGGATAGTTCTCTGATCAGAGTTCAAGCTTCCAGTGTCAAGTGCCACCGTGCTTGGGATAGTGACCGTGTATAAAACTAAAGAGCTGCATGGTGGAATGAAAGCATATGGACTGTCTTACTAGCTGTAATTGTAAAAGGCTGTAGGTAACTTGGGTGGATTCCAAAGATTTTAATATTTTTCTTTAATAAACTTGAAAGACGGCGTCTTTAAAGCCAGAAGAAGAAGAAGAAGAAGAAGAGAGGAGGAGGAGAGAGGAGGAGGAGGAGGAGGAGGAGGAGGAGGAGGAAGAGAGAAAGAAGAAGAAGAAGAAGAAGAAGAAGAGAAGAAGAAGAAGAAGAAGAAGAAGAAGAAGAACAACAGAGGAAAATTATACAGCTGGAACTGAGGTGAAGTAAAAAAAGAAGTGAAGCCTGAAATAATAAACATATCATAAGTGGAAGATAATATACCAGTGCAGGGAAGACACAGGAAGCTAAGCTTCAAATCCAGAGGCAGACCTGAGACCTGAGGTGTGTCTCATTGTTAGCTAGCCTGCTGGAGGAGCTATTGGTACCCAGTTCCTGAAAGTCTGCAGGGCTGCCTACAGGTCCTGAAAGTATGAAATGGGTTGTTAGAACATCTGAGAGTTTGACAAGATAGCCCTCCAGAGTCCATTCAAGTTCCAACCCATTGTTTAGACTCCAGGCTACAATGGTCATTTACTGGCTTGTGTGTGCACAATATAATGCGAGAGCTGTTTTCTCATTGAATTCATTTCTCAGCTGCTCATTCTGTTCTTAGGAATGACAGCAGAGTATTTAGAGCCTCTTTGTCTGATGTGTGGACACTCACAGTCTGCCTCAGGGAATCTGTGTTCCTGGAGCTTCACGCATACGCACACGAGTGTGTGCACAAGTATGCAGGCATCTGTGTGCCTTGTGTGGTGGACTGGTGATCATATTCTCAGTGTTCTTTGTAGTACTGATGTCTTATCTTCTGTTTACACTGTCAGCTCACTTTCTGCCTGGTTGTTCTATCTGCATATTTCTGTTACAAGGTACAGATCTCAGGCCCATTTCTTGATTTCTATCAAATTCATTCTTGTATTATTGTGCATTATACAGAAAGTTTATAGCACAGAGTTAACCATAAAAGTGACTGTCAGTGCAAGGAGAATGGAAGGAAACCATCTTGTTCTAAATACACTTTGGCTACTTCCTATGTAGTTCCCATTGGCAAGTATAATTTGAAGAATGTCTGGTTTTCTCAACAATTTCCTGGATATTTTTTCCCTTCTCTTTTCCCTGCCTTCCCAATCAAACAACTATCCAGTTGGCTACCCAGTACATAGATTCACTAGATAGTCAATCAGATAGTCAAACACCCAACGATCTGACCAGCCATCCAGGTAACCAACTAACCAGTCAGCTAACATAATCAACCACCTAACCAATCAACTTACCAGTCTAAACAATGGAAATCCTATTGTTATTCATTACTTAACATCTCCTCCAACATGGCATGTTACTTGTGAAGAAAAGAAAGAGCGGGAGAGGGGAAGGAGAGAGGATGAAGAATAAAAGGGAAGGAAACAGCAGGGTATTTAACTAACATCCACAAGCTCCAGCTTTTTCTCCGGGATCCTCCCAAATCATTTGCTGATCTGTAACAGGCACACTCAGGACTTGTGTTTTCAATGACCCTGCAGCATATGAAATTTGATCATTCTGTTTCAGTATGAGGAGAGTGAAGCTGCGAGGAGAGGTCACATGTGCAGGGTCTCACACACACAGTTTACTGGTCAGAAGTGGAATTGGGACAGGTTGACCAAGACTCATTCATCTAAAAGGTTAGAGCCCCTTTCTTACCCTCTGATATCTTACACTCACTTCAAAGGTAACCTTTTTAAGCTCACTTAATGATCATCAGCTCACTCTCTCCTAGAGGTTGTACATTTTCATCTGCATCTATAGTCCTAGAAAACCTGGGTTCAGGAGAGTGGCTTGGATATGCTATGACCAGAATTTTCACACATAGTTCTGGGATTTCTAGAATCCTATTTTGGACCTTCCCATTTCACACTAGCTTCCTGGATATAGAAACCACTACCACACTGACACAAGGGTTTCTCCCTCCTACACTATAATAGATGTTCACAGTGGTCGACTTCATAATAAGACTTCTAACACACAAATACCACTGAGGAGCAGGGTCAGCTCGGATACCCAGTAGATACCTCACAGAGGAAACAGCCCTGTAGCAGGATACAGGAGAATAGCTAGGACTTTATAACCTGTGCACATCTGTGGAGATAGAAAGACATTCCAGGCATAAAATTGTTGTTAGTAGAAATCTTCCAGGCCTCTAGGAGAGCCAGTTTCCCAGTAGGGGAGGAGAGTGGTATAAATTAGACTCTAAGACATCTCAGGAATCAGATTCTGAAATGCCTTGAGTGTCATAATGAAGGTTTAGATTGAAGGCTCTGGGTAGGCACAGAAGGCTCAAAGTAGGGTGGCCTCTTGAAGCAGGGTTCAGGGCTGCTGTGGGTGCCACACACAGATACTGGAACGCACTTTGCCTTTCTCTGCCACATTCATCTTCTTTTCAGAACAGATACTGGAGGTTTAATGAACTCATTACTCATTCCACTGTCAGGTGAGTCCATTTGTGGCAGAAACCGGTGTTAGGCTCCATTCAATGAAGGCCATGCTGCCGCAATCTCAGGAACATCCTAGCTCACCCTGTGTGGCAGAAGCTACCCAGTCTGTTCTGTTATGCCCTCACCTATCTGTCACCCTTCAATCCCATACTTTACTGCCTCCTTAATTTGCCATCATCCATTTCAAAGTAGGGGGTTGTTTGGTATTGTGTCTCCCTGGAACTTACTACCATCTGTCTCCTGAGATGTTTATCTAGGTTGGCACCTCTGCATCTCTAAACTTGATCTTTCAATGTATGATTTAGTCTGTAAGTTGGAAGAAGTCTGTCTTTTTTGCACCTCTGCCTGTGCCTAGGACAGTTGTAAGTCTTCTCTTCCTTCTTCCTTCTTCATATATTGTACATCTGATGGAGTCTTCTCTCTCATACACATTCTCTCTCTCTCTCTCTCTCTCTCTCTCTCTCTCTCTCTTCATAATTTAAACTTCTTGTTGAAACACTTACAAGTCTGGAAATGACAAGCAATATCTGCACTGGGGCATTGATGAGATAGATGGCTCACTGGGGTTGCTGGCCAGCCAGACTAGCTCACTTAAAGAGTTTCAGGTTCATCTCATTTATTCAATGACTATCACTGTATCTTGTTGCTGCACACCATATGGAAATGGACACTTAGAAGGGATCTGCATAATGATCTCAGCCTTTGATCATGGATCTACAACCTATTTTCTTCCCACTATATACGATTTTGACAAGATATGGTATGTCACACTTATTTTATCAAGATGTAGTTTTAATATTGGATCAAAACCAAGGTGGTATAGGGGAAAACATAGATTGGGTGCTATGGATATGACTCAGTAAATCAGTTATGGGAAAAACATGAGGATGGGAGTACACGTTCCAGATTATCCAGCCTAGCAAAACTGGTGAGCTCCAGGTTTTGTGTGAGATCCTCAACAAGGTGGAGAGCAACTGAGGAAGACACTCATAGTTGACCTCTAGCTTTTACGAAGAGTAGGAAGAAAGGGAGAGAGAATGAGAGAGAGATCACATAGGTGGGCTAACCTGACTTCATGTGCCATTGCTGACGTTTTTCAGTGTTTAGCATCTATTAATGTCTTTTCTCCCCTAAAATTCACACACTTACCTTAAAGAGTAAACAGGAGAGTAGAAAGAGGTGGTGCATGAAACAGGTAACCCACTGCCTACACACAGGGATGATCAGTCACCAACAAAGACATCAACATTTGTCCGAGAGTTCTGCCTTCAATGTAGGCCAGGTACTTTACCAGTTGAAAGAGGAAAAAAAATGCAAATTTAGATAAAAATGCCAAAGACATTGAAAAGTGCCAGATTCATCTATAACTTCTCTCCTGGGCTGACTGGGAAGCTAAGTTTAAATCCTAGTCAGACTCCCAGACCTCATCACAGCTACAGTGCTGAAAGCAAACAGACTTTAGGATTTAAATTTTTTTCCCATTTTCTCCCCTACAAAGCACAAATGTCATGGACAAGGGCAAACTCATTATAGCTAGGTTTCTATCTGCCTGGTCCAGATGCAAGTGCTAAAATGTGAGGCCAGTTCCAATGGCCACCATCCAGGACTGTGTGTGCTGTGACTAATGTATGTAAAACACACAGGGCTCTTTTGCAGCATCTGGACCCAGAAGTGAAAGTTAAATTCTCAGCAAACTCTCCAAAGTCTTCACGATTTTTTATGGTTGGAAGCAGCATATCTGGCTCACAACAGAGGAGCCCAGAGGAGCCCATAGATGGGATAGGACTTTTTATTAATGGGGGTGCTATTGCTTGCAGTGGTGTGTGTGTCTAGCCACTATGGTAATGAGGAATGAATTGGTGGGGAGTGAATGAATTCATCTCATAGGCTCAAATAGGAAAAATAGTTTATTTGAATATATTGTAAGAGTATAGCAGGCTGAGCATTAACTATGGTACTGGATATGGTGAATGGCACAGCTCTTAGGGGTATCCCCATCTCTTTCTCTCTCTCCCCCTGTGTGTGTGTATGTGTGTGTGTGTGGTGTTTATGTGTGTATTATATTAATGTGTGTTCAGATGACTGTGGAAGCCAGAGACTGACATCGCATTGCTTCTTTGATCACATTCTACCTTAGTTTTCAGAGGCAGAGTATCGCACTGAACCTGGCACTCAGTGATTAGCTAGCTGGCTGGCCAGTGAGCTCTGGGGATCTACCTGTCTCTACCCTGCTACACTAGAGTCAAATCACATATATTTATATATATTGAATATATATTCATATATATTGAATGTGAGGTCAGTTCATATATACATGTATCATATGCATATATACATATATATGTATCAAAGATATGTATATATAATTATATATTAAATTTATGTATGTATCATATATATTAAATATATATACAATTATATACCCTGAATATATGTGTATATATTTATGTATTTAGATGTCATACATATGTGTATGTATATACATGTATATATGTATAACTATGTATATATGTACATGTTTCTATATATGTGTGTATATATATATATATATATATATACATATTTGTATGTGTATGCATATATCTGTATATCTGTATGTATGTATGGATATATATGTATATATGCCCACACCTGTATTCTTTTGAATCTAAACTCATGCCTGAGCAAGTACTTTACGTACTGAGACCATGTGAGAAGTCTTTTTTGGTTAGGGTGAGTTTCTTAGTCTATAGTTTCTTTATATGTAATTTTCATGCAAAGGAGGACAGTTTGTATTGACTGATATATGATAGGCATGAACCACTGGCCAAGCAATTTCCAATGTCTGGCATCCATTAAGGTACTTGCAAGTGAGAGCCATTTAAGTAAGGTAATTCTGGTTGATAAAAGTTTCATTATGGGACCAAGGATCTCTTCTCCCACTTAAGGCTGGACGTCGTGGGGGGGGATATTTGAGGGTGGGGAGGTGAGGTACGGGAGACAGTGGGTGGGGGTACACCAACGTGGAGGCAGGAGGAGAGGGAAGGGATAGTGAGTTCCTGGGAGGGAGGGGGGAAATGGGTAAGGAGAGAACATCTGAAATGTAAATAAAATTTCAAATAAAAAAGAAAAGTTTCATTATGGTCAAAGGCTTGGGTCACAGAATTGGGTTGTAGCCTTGTGGATACCAGTTTGGATTCCTCAATCATGCTGGAAAAATTCCTCAGTGAGACCAGCTTATTTTCTAGCCTCTAATTAGTAGCCTTCCCTTTCCACTGCTATGATGATATTTATTGATATCTAATCATAACATTTAAAGGTTTTTGGTATCAATTAGAATAGACTAGGCTATGTACTGATAACAAATAAATTCTAAATTCCCAGAGCCTTACTATAGTGAGAGGTTATTTTTCTTACTGCGTTGCATGTCCATCTCAGGTTGTTAGGGGACAGCATACTCACTGCATCTATTCAGACACAGGTCAATGGACCAGGTGCCAGTTACTGGAAAAGACAGAGTAGAAGAATGTAGAAGAAAGATTTAACATCAATAATTGACTGCATCTGGGCCACAACTCGTCATGTGACTTCATTAACCACAGAGGAGACAGAGAATGGATTTTACTACATGTCTCTAGTGAGGTGAACCAAAAATGTTTGTAGATATTATGTCTCTCTTCTTAAGCTTTCAAGTCTAGGTGTCTCAAATCTCTTTACAAAGAAATTTGCCTCCTTGTTGGGATTGATACCCATCGCCTTGCCTAACTGTCAAATCAGTCTCCAATCCTGTTTCTTTGCCTCTTGGCCTTCGAAATTACTCTTAACTTTTCAGTCCTATATCCATGGGCCATTCTTTCTATATTTAAAGTGTGGTCATCCCTGCCTCCCTCCTTCCTGTCCCCAGTCTACCCATTTTTAGAGAGGAGATAAAAGATATCAGGTTTGTTTGTTTCTAGTAAAACATCTTTTAGGACCCTTCCAAGCTGTGATTCTAGTGTTCTATTATTATTCTCATCCACGATGCTACAGACTCACACCTCCAGTGGGGAGTCCAACTCAGGCGCTTAATTAGCAAAGCAAATTAAACTCTAAGGAGCCCATAGCCACAATTGCTGGGCGACTTCCTGTGTGACCTGCCTCTCAGCTGGAGGGAGGGAAGGATGCTGAGATGTCTGGGCCTCAATACTGAAGCCTGTAGCAGTCTGGCTTCTTTTACAACTGACTACCCTCAGCTAGCCCTGCTGTCTTGTGACCAACACTGTCTTCCAGGCCCTAGTGTGCATTCCACCTACTCTCCCTCCAGGGGCTGTTATTATTCTCTCCCAATACATAAACACCAAAAGGCAAAATTCTTTACTCACTCCATCCAACAAAATCATAACCCTCCCTCCTAGGAACATAAGCACTTTGTCCAGTTGACAAAGCACGTTCATCAATAGTGGCTCATTGCCTTTTTTTTTCCTGGCAACATCATAAGGTGGATATAATTACTGTCCACATTGGCAGATGTGGAGATGCAAGCTGGGCTGGGGCAGTCTAGTCAGTGGGCAGGCATCATGGCGTGGTCAGGAATCAGGATATTGGAGATATGCACACAAGCTGTTTTGAGCTTCATTGCATTGGCCTGCCTTTTACCTCCTGTTGAGCAAGCAGTTTGGGTGGCTACACCCTGACTCAGTTTCCCCAAGCCTTTTTTTATTCAGTGGGCATCTGTGGCCACACTCTGAACCTCAGGGTATACTTAATCAGGCCTGTTTCCTGTCTGTTTCATCAGCAACAATTGGCCAATTAAGGCAATTACTGCCGGTTTATATAACAGGACATAGGGATCACAGCGCTCAACTCTTAGAAAATCTCCTATAAAAGCACTAATAATGCATTAATGTATTAATCCTCTTAATCCTGTCAAATTACCACACACTGGCTCCACAGAGCTAACAATGGCTCTTTGCGGCTTCTGCTTGCAGCAGCCATGGCTCTCTACAAGGCTCAGGGTCTTCCTTTCAATCTACAACTCTCCTCATGCATTTCCAGGGACTACAAGAATGGGACTGGACAGAACTAGATGACCTCTGAAAGAAGAGAAATGAGAACTCTCTGACAGGAAGGGGGTGCCATGTTATATGAGATTTCCTTTGTGTCTTCCTCAGAGCAGGGGGGTTGGTCTACATGGCACTAACCACAGTAGTGCTATAGGTTTGGATTAAAGTCAAAAGAGTACTTGATAAGAGGTCCAGGTTCTGGCACCCAGGAGCAAAATATTGGATCAAGAACACATGTTTATTTTGCTGTCTCTACTTCATGCTTATGTTTCGAGATGTAAGCTGTTGGGCTTCCTGCTCTGGTTGTCATGCCTGCTGCTTCCTCAAGCAAAACTTCACCTCACCACCACACCAAACTGTTATTCCTCTGTAACTGTAAACCCAGTACAAGCTTTCTTCTATAAATTACGTTTGTCATGTTGTTTTATCACAGCAACAAAAAATTAACTAACACTGTGTGTGTGTGTGTGTGTGTGTGTGTGTGTGTGTGTGTGTTAATTTTGAGAGCACACTAGTATATGACTATCCCTTCATATTTGAATATGAAGTATACCTACCCCAAAGGTGCAGGTTTCAAAAGTTGATCTCTCACTTGTAGCACTATTTTGAGAGGTTTTGGAAGCTTTGGTATGTAGGACTCACCTAGAGGAAGTATGTCTGAGAGGCAGAGAATGTCTGTGGAAAAATATTGTCCTTTATTTCTTCCTGCCTGTGCTGTGATTGGCCTACCAAACTGTCCAGTTGGCAAGAGATTCTGTTCAACATGGAAGGAAAAAATCAGTAGATCGGACCTTCTGATGCTGTAAACCAAATACGTCCATCTTACTTTTTGGTTACAAATGTCAGATATTTGAGTCACAGCAATTGAAAGTAATTAACAAAAACAAAGCAAAACCAAACCAAAAATCCTTGTCATTCTTGATGTGGTTTTGGACTACTTATCCAACATCTCAGAATCTTTCTGTTCTTCTGGCACATGAGAGGGATTTGATAAATCAGCAGTTTGTTTTCTGTCATTAAAGTGGGAATAAGAGTAATCACTAGAGGAGTGTGTATCCATTGCCTGGCACACAGTAGGGAGTAAAGAAATATTAGTTATCTTCTATCCATAGCCTTGCCTTTTTGTTGTTGTTCGATGAAAATGTTGCCTGGATTTCAAGATAGTTTATTATAAATATATCAAAATGGGCAGGAATGAGAATAACAAATGTACTAGATGGCTAGAAATTGTTTGCTGATTGCTTCTAAGTAGTTGAATCACTTCTGACTTTAGCATGCTGTGGTAGACCTGGTCTTCCTGTCTGTACAAGCTCTTTGGGGCTCTCTTAGTAAAGGGGAAGTAGTATATAGAGACCTCCTTGTCATCAGTCATGAGTGACCTTATCTGTGGTTACTCAGTGCTTCTTATTGGAGAGTCCTTGTGTGCATGCAAGGGTAGATATTATTTCTATCTCATTTAGTTGTGAAGAGGTTGCTTATTTCTCAGCATCACATATTTGTGTTTCCTTCCACCCCCTCCCAAGAGTTGAAGTTAGTGTGTTAGGGAAGGACCGGGGATTATTTTTCTTAAAGGATATAAATTTGTTGACATGCTTACCTCCAATAGATGGAGCCCCAGCTTCATTCCTTTGAGAGTGGGCTGAAATGGCTTGGTTCCAATGACAAGAATGTAGCTGGAGTGATGGAGCATACTGGCCATAGGAAGTGTTTGGTTTCCTTCCTGCTCTCTCTGGAACATGCATGAGGAATCCAACTACTCTTTCATGAGGGTCTTCAACAGCGTTCTGTAGGGGCCATGAGGTAGGCATCTGTGACCTCCTGCTATCTATCATGTGAAGGTGCCATCTTGGAAGCAGATATTCCAACTCCATCCAGCCTGACACTGACTGCAGCCTAGGCACTATCTTGACTATAGCCTCCCCAGAGACCAAGCTGTAGCCACTCAGCTAAGCTCTTTCCGAAATAGTATCATAGAAACAGTGTGAGATAATAAAACACTTGTTGCAATTTTTAGCTGCTAAATTTGGGGTATAATCTGTTATACAACAATAGGTGACTAGCATAATTAACAGTGAAAACATAATTAGATATCTCAATAAGTGAGCTTTAGTGTGTGTGTGTTCAAAAACAATTGCTTGAGCTCACACATTCTGGATCTGCTTATTAATGCTGTATAGTGAGGTTTGGATAGGAAAGACGGGAAATCACATTTCAGAGTCTAAGAAGCCCATTCCATAGGGAGAAGGGAATTACAATGTAGGGCACTGTTATACTAGAGTGCCTAAAGGCAGTGAAGTGCCACATGATACATCCTGGCTTTGAGGACAAAGAGGGATTCCTAGGGGTAGTGTATCAACTGTAGGGAGACTCCTAGAATGAGTATGAAGAATCAAATTTAAAAAGAGCAAGTCAGGGAAGGAGCATTTCAGGTGCAGGAAACTGCTCATATAAAGCTGTGAGAGACTGAGAGTTCACTGTCTTCCGGAAGCATACGTTGGTGTAGTATGACAGAGCTGGTGTACAAGTGTGTGTGTGTGTGTGTGTGTGTGTGTGTGTGTGTGTGTATGTGCATCCATGTGTGTATGTGCTTGCATATGTGTATGAAGGATAAAGGGATGGATAAGTTTGGGTGTGTATGTGTACATGTGTTTGTGTATGTACACATAGGCATGTATGTATGCTTCTATATATACATGGCAGGGAGAGAAAAGGCAAGTGAGACTTTGACAAGAGAGATGAAGACTAAAAAGAGAAACTAGTTCAAATCTTAAGCCGACATGCTGTAAATGTGTGCTTTTGGACAGGTCACATGGCTTCAATCAGTACAGCCTCCTTGTTTCTAAAGTAGGGGCCATTTGATGGGGATGTTAGCCAGGCTCTGGGCTGAACTGGGGTTATGCTGACTGTGATCAAACCTTCTGTCCAGAGCCCTTGAGCCCAATGCAGTCCTTTTTTCTGTGAGAGACTCCAGTACTAAGTTCTCCCTGGCTGACATTGTCCTGAGTCTATGCCATTTCCTCTTTCTCATCTCTAGAACTAGCAGAGGCCACCAAGAGTCTTATTAATTTCCAAATAGTGCCCAATAACAGCCATCCGAGTTTAGAACAAGCTCACACACTGAATGTGTTTCCAAGTCTAAGCCCTGGTGTGATATTGCCTGGCTTTAATTCTTACCTCCAGCATGTCATGTGGCCAATTCTTACTATTGACAGTCATGTGACCTTACCCATCCTTGCCTTTTTGAGCTTCAGTTCGTTTACAGAATAATGAGAATATAATATTTATGTCAATGGGTTTCTGCAAGAACTAGTAACTAAGATACTTGATAACTGCTCAGAGTATGGGTGCAATCTTTTGATTATTTGCTAGCAGAATAATTTGCTACATATAGAAACCTAGTTCTTAACCTGGACTCTGAAAACTGGTTCAAATCCTAATGATATTACTTAACAGTTTTGTGATGTTGGGCCAAGTACTGGAGAGGAGGCTCAGCAGTTAAGAGCCTTTATCACCCTTGCAGAGGACCTGTGTTTGGTTCTCAGAACCCACATGGTGGCTCTGCAACTCCAGTCTCATAGAATCTAAATCCCTCTACTGGTCTGTGCTGTCTCTTGTACCCACATGGTACACAGAAGCTCATATAGGCAAATGTAATACATACATACTAGTAAAATAAATAACTGATATTGGGAAGAAGCCAGTCCTTTTGCCTCTCATTCTGTGCCTGTGTGTGCATTCACATGTGTGGGCATATGAGTATATGGAAGTCAGACGACAAGTTCAGTTGTTGAGTTTTAGATGCTGTTGTTTTTATTGATTTATTTTAGATGGGCTTTCTCATTGGGTCTGGAATTTGCCAAGTAGGCTACACTGGTTGGCCAACTAGCTTTATGGAGGTGGCTATCATTGTTTCCTCCATGGTTGCACCTCCTACCACTCTTAGCTTTTTTTTTTTTTTTCTGGAATCTGGGAATTTAACATAGGTTCTAGTACTTTCTTGATGGAGCTATCTCTCCATTCTGCCTCTCAATCTTCTTATCTGAGAAATGGAAGTAATAGAACCTTCCTCGAAAGTTTACTGAAAATGTTGACCAAAAACATTAAAACATTCAGAATAATGTCTTTCACTCAGCAAGTGCTGTATATGTGTAAATGATTGTTTTATAAGGCTACATTATGCTCTGTAAGGGCAGGCTCCAATAGGAAAAACTAGCAAGTAGAATGGGTGGCCCTGACTCCACCCTCAGGAGGACACACAGCCTTTTGTCTTGAGTCTACACTTGTGGAATATTAATAACATTTACCTACTGTCCTCTCTAGGGTTGCCTCTTCCTACTGTGTATGAAATCCAGAATGCAGTACAACACAGAGCTAATTCCATGCCACTTCTCTACATGTTGCTCTCCATCTCCCAGCTTCCTTTCTGTCCAGTGAGAAGGACTCTTGTTTGTATTCTGGGTCAGTAGGTCTAGGGTTGGACAGGATTGTGTTTAGAGGGCAAAAGGTGGTCATCTCTCTTCTGCCTGCTGCCATCAGTGGGCTGGGAGACTCAGGCAAGCCCTCTGCTTAATTGTCAAATGGATTCTGGAGGGATAATTTCATTGATGTGCACCGTGGGAGGGTCTGTAGGCCCTAATGACTGGCTCAGCCTGCTAAATGTGTTTACCAAAAAATAAGGTTATTGATTTCACAGATATTTTTCCCCGTTGCCATCAGCCTGTTAATGCGAGTTTTATGTAACAGAACAAATAGATCAGAGTGTAAAGTCTTTTGAAAATCCCTGGTGAATGCTGTAATAATGCTTTAATGTATTAATCCCCTTAATCCTGTCAAACTTCCAAAAGAATTTCAGGACAGGCTGACAGAAGATCTCACTCCCAACACTGGCAGCTACTGCTGCATGTGGCAGTTACTGCATTTTATTCTATTGTGCACTGGCTTGGGAGAGGCTCCAATGGATGTGGAGTCCGTAGCAAACACATCAGAATATGAGAATAATAGAAGGCAAGCTGAAGTGAAGGAATGATAGCTTCAAGGAAGAGGAAGTCTCTTGAGCTTTGAAATAGACCTGGTGAAAGTAGACCCAGGATGTAATGTTTCCTTCCCACCCCGACCCCCCACCTCCCCAATACATTCTTCACAGTCTTTGTCTTCTTTGCACTGAAGAAAGCACCATGATTTGGTCGATCTTTACAGCACTTACCCCAGTTTCAAATGTGAATGGCCTCTTGCTATTGGAAGCAGTTACAGTTGGCAGAGGCTGAGCTCAATGCTTGTTCTGACCCAAAAGCCCAAGTTCCCTTCTGCATAGGTCCAAAAATAGATGCCCCTTTAATATTGACATAAATTATTACTGGGGTGGTGGTGGTGGAAGAGTCATTTTCTTCAGTGGTATAACATTGGTAAGGGGCTCCTGTAAATAACCATTCATATATGATCCTGAGGCAAGCCTGATTAAACTCAGTGGATCACCAAAATAAATAAATAAAAAAAAAGAACTACAATGGAAGAGGAAATACTGTTTGGAAAGAGGATCAATGGAAGTGGGAGGGGGACAGGAAAGTGTTATGGAGTAAATATTATCAAAATAAACTCTCTATTTTTAAAAATGTCACAATGAACTCCATTATGATTTATAATTAATATATACTAAACAACAAAATGAAACTGAAGATGGGTTGAATACATCCATCCCTGTATTAGGAATTAATGGAAGGTTGGGGTTATACCTCAATTGGAGAGGCCTTGTCTAGCATGCTTAAAAGCTGTGGACTAGGTCTAATACCTATGAACCAGGAATGATGACTTATACCTGTAAGCACAGCACTAGGGGGGTAGAGGTAGGAGGATTATAAATGTAAGGTCATTTTCCATACATAGTGAAAGTTGTAAGTTAGACTGAAGAACATGAAGTCAGGTCAAAAGGAAAGAGAAAAAAAGGAGGAATGGGTTGTATTCACTTCCGTGGACTGGAGTAAGGCCAGGGAGAAGGCTGACTGGAGCCAAAGAGTGGCTGGACCAAATTATACTCTTGTGCTATATTGTTTAATTTTTAATCATTGTGGCAAAAGTTTTGGAGGAAACAACTTGAGAGAAAGAATAATTTTGGTTCATGTAGTTTATCATCTTCTGGGTCCATTGTTTTGGTCCTGGGATGAGACAAGATGTCATGATTACAGAGGTATCTGGCAGAAAAGGCTGTTTTCTTCATAGCAGCCAGGAAGCAGAGATAGGAAGAGATTGGGCACACCCTCAAGAACCCTTCAAAGGCACATCTCCAGGAATCTCTTTTCTCTAAGAGAGGCCTACCTTTCAGAGTTTCCTATTTCCCAATAGTCCTTTCAAATGTGAATCCATTTATAGATTAATCCATTAGGCGAAACACATGATCCAATAACCTCTCAGCAACTAGACCTACCTGCTAAGGACAAAATCAACCAATGAGCCATTTTAGGGGATACATATACAAACCATGTCAATTTTGTGGTTAGAGCCTATTATGCAGACTGAAGTATCTGGGATAGACCCTTGTCCTGCTATGTATTTCTGGTAAAGTCCTTTCCCTTCTCATCCTTGGGTACACACACATAAAGAAGTCCTTGATAAGCCTGAATTTGTTTCTCTGGGAGGTTTTGAACATTCAATTTGTCAGAAGATGGTTTCTGAAGGTGCCCATCAGGATATCTGTGGTCCGAGTTTGCTGTTTCCTCCCTTTCTCAGATGCAATTACTGGTTCATGTACTATTTGTCTGCTGGTTCTCCTGAGTTCCTCCCCAGTGACTCCATGTTGGATTTAGGGAGGTGAATGATAAAGGCTATGGTTAGAAATGTTGGTTGCCCCATCATCTCCCCAGTCCTGACCCCATCATCCATTCAGGGACAAGCTTACACCATTCAATGTAAAAATTAGTTCTTGTCACTCTCCCTTTATGGTACTTTAGAAACTCTTGATGGTCCTTAGGATAAAGTCCAAATTTCTGAAAATGGTCCTTCAAGCTTCACTTATCTTATAGACTTTTTCCTTGAGAAACTATATCTTTCCTCAAGTATACATTCCATCTGTCCATGCTGAGCTTGGTAGGGTCCTGTATTGTCTCCAGGGATAGGCCATGTCTGGGCTGTAGGTACATACCTCTCTCTTTGCATAGTTAACTTCTGTTCTACCTAATATTCTTTCTCTCAGAAGATTCTTCTTATCCCTGTGTTTAGAAAATGCTTCTGTGTGATCTCAGTTTGTGGGGTGTGGGATTGGGGGGCAGTGGACTGTGAGAGGAAACCTGATAAGGTCCAGCTAAGGCTAAAAGCCCCAGGAACCCTGAGGGGATCGTAGGAGCTTTACCTGTTCCTGGCACCAGGCCCCTGTTACATAGCTGCAGTCCTCCAATAGAGAGATTTGTGGCCATCAGTCACATAGGGGCAATGCCTCCAAGCCCTTCCACGTGTAGATGAGGCATCCCTAACATCTCAGACCAAGCCAATAGGAAGCACCTACTGTCAGACCCCAACCCACCCCAAAACTATATATAAGTTCCTGTCCAGAAGGAATAAAGATGTGTGAGAATTACTCCATTGTCTGAGAGCATCTGTCATAAGAGCTGTAACACTGCCAGGGAAGAGAACTACTCTCCCGAAGCCTTCACCATCAGAAGCTCCCCTGCACTTCCCTCACTGGCTACCCAGCCTTCACTGGCTGAGCCCAGCTTGCCTCAACCCCGCTTGCCTCATCGCAGCCAGTGTGATATCTTGAAGCAACAGCAGCTGCAGCAGTAGAGGCAGCAACAGCCAGCAGCAGAGGTGGCACTGTGGGGGCGATTCTCCCTCTCTGCTTGCATCCCTTCCCCCTTCACATGAATTCTCCCACCTGACTGGACTGAGATCTCCGAGGATAGTTCCCAGTACACCAGCCTACATTGGGTGGGAGAAGGTTATCAATTGGCTTTTAAAACACATTTCTGAGTCTGTGGGTCTCTCCAGCCAGTCTTTTGGCTCTCTGAGACCACCTGTAAGTACTATGATGCTCCCTAATAATCAATAGCATGTGCAGCAAATATTGGCAGAATGCTGAACAATGGTGGGCACCCAGCCACATCTATTACATGCAATATCTCTGACACTCACCCATAATTTTGAGCTATCCCTATTTGAATAAAAAGCATCACAGCCTTTCATGTTACATCAGCTGTCAAGGTTCCACAGCCTAACAGAAGAACTAAACCAGATTTGAGTCTGTGTCATTTGCATCTGTGCTCAGTTCTTTCAAACCATATATACATCATGTTCTCATCATGTCATGATCATGTAAGCCAGCCTGCCAAGCATGTACTGTTATACTGTTACACCACTTTTATTTCTAGGTGCTTTGTAGTTGTAGTTATAAATTGAGACAAAGAGAGGTGACTTCAAAACCTAAAACCATACAAAGAAACTACAAGAAGACACCCACAGACATACCAACCACCATGCAGAATTGGCAGGCAGAAGAGACCCACAGGTACCACTATAAGCAAATATGTGGTAGAGAAATGGGAAAGAAAAGAGAACAGTGTGTGCACTACAAAGAGAGGCTGAACTGGTGAGGTGAGGGTGGTGAGAATCAGCCTGATGTGAACAGCCTGCATTGCCACCCTGTGCTTTTGTAGGGGCCATATCTGGGTCTGTGGCCCTAAAGCAGGAGGGGTTTGTGTCAATGTCCAAGAGTCACATTACAACCAAAGGCCATGAAGGCATCCCTGGTATGAGCTTCCTCCTCGAGTCATCTCAATGTCTGAGGGCTGCACAGAATTGGTCTTGCCTCTTGCCCCTGTAACCTGAAAGAGCTGGCCCTGAGGACATGGTTATGAGTAAACTGTCCCTGCAGAGCTGGCTGCATCTCATACTGGCTGCAGAGCGGGTCCTGCATTTCACCTGAGCAGTATACAGTAGAGCATGGAAGAGCTAGCCCTGCCCTGACTCCTGCAGTAGTGTTGGGGAGCTGGCCTTGGTGGCATGGGTGCAGGAAAGTTGACCCCAATGATATGAGCATGGGAGAGCCAGTCTCTTCCTTTTGCCAGCTGCTACAAACAGGAGAGCTGTCTCCACCTCTTCCATGGGCAAAGAGCAGGAAGAACGACCAACACACCCACTACTTACACCCAGATCCAGGGCTTTGAATTAGCCTACCCTAACATCCACCCAATATATCAACTACTGAAGTGCTTAGAGGGACACAGAACAAAAAGAAGATATCTAAGAAGGGTCCTGGTGAGGATCTGATATTGATAGTGTAGCAGAAGCCAGAGGCCTCGAACTATACCAATGATTCATTCCAATGAATATTTACAAGTAAAGCTGTTTAGGCAAAAGAGTGTATATTGTATGACATACCCTGACATACCACAGCTTTCACAGTGAGATTTATTTTTTACTTTTATTTTTATGCTATTTTTCTTTTTTGTTGTTTTAATTTTTATCTTTCGTTTTATTTGGGGGGTTTGAAAGGGCAAAGGGCATATAGAGAGGGATGGGGAGATGGGTGGGATTTAGGTGCATAATGTGAAATTTACAAAGAATCAATAAAAAGTAAAAAAAAAAAAAGAAAAAAAAAAAAAGAAAAAAAGAAAAAAAACAAAAAACAATCAACACCCCCCCAAAAAAGCCAACCCCCCCCCATATATGGGTAGTGAATTGTGCTTAACATTCACATCAATCTCTCTTCTTCTGGAAATATATATGTGTGTGTATGTGTGTGTGTGTGTGTGTATAATTATATAATTGAGTCTTTGATACTCTTTTTCTAAACAAGGGGACATATGAATACACTAAGAACTAAAGGGTAAGGATTCAACATATAAACTTGAGGGTGGAGGCAGGTTACTTATGCAACCCCTATAAGATCTATCTATCTATCTATCTATCTATCTATCTATCTATCTATCTATCTATCTATCTATCTATCTATCTATCTATCCATCCATCTATCTAACTAATTCTGAATCACTGTTTCTTAAGATATCTATGTTATCCTGCTTAAATCCATTTTTTTCTACCTTTATCTTGGGCTAGTCATTGACTGAACTAAATGTGTAATGGAAAATATGGTAGATTTCTTATTAGAGTTCTTGGCTCAGCTACACTAGTGCAACAGCAGTCAAAAGTCAGACCACAATTCATAGTCTGATAGCTACAGAGGAAGGTATAAAGGGTTTCCTGGAGAAGTGATGTTTTCTATGAGATGACGAGGCATATCCAGCTGAGGAAATCTAGGAGAAATGTTCCACAAAGAAGTAACAACATAGGCAAAGACATTGAGAAAAATGGCACCAGCTGTTCACAGAGAACATGTCCACCATACTCCTTGTTGCACATAGGATCAGAAGGGACTTTTGAGTGTGGTAAATGAAGACTCTCCAAGTCCCAGCTCCAGTCTTAGTGTTGGCTGTTATTATTATTCTACCTGAACATACCAGCATCAGAAAAGATATTGCATTGTGTCCCTTTTTTCTCTTGATCTAAGAATCTTGACCCACTTCATTTCATGACACATCCTTCCCAGGACCCAAAGACGTAAGAGCCTCCCCAATGCCCGATCAGAAGGTGCTCCAAGATTACCTGAAGAGAAAATTACATCATCCACAACCTCTAAATTACATTCTGAATGCTGGGCACAAAGAAGGTATCCTGTATTTTCCAAATGTAAGAACAAATGATTACAGTACAAAGAGCTGAAGAATGCAAAGTGGTTAATCTTCTGTTATGTCCACATGGAGAGCTGGAACATCACATGCAGTGAGAAAATATGGACTAAAGCAAAAAGGTATGATGGTGTGAGGGCATCTTCAGGTGATGGAGGGAAATTAGCTGGAACTGCAAAGTTGGATCTGTGTACCTATGAAAGATGGATAGAGAATGGAGGAGCATTGAGAAGAGTCATAGGAATAATGGAAAGTCTAGGTCCAGGCAACAGCCATGAATGACAGGATAACATAGTCCCATATTCTGCTGTCACTGAGGAGTCATTACAAGAATTTAGTGTTTGAATCTTATGCTTCATGGTGAAAGAGATGGAGTGGATACACAATCCTCAGAAACTGTTGAGAATAATAATAGATTATATAATAAATAATAAATTGATTGTTATCAGTATTATCAGAGGAGGAGGATTCCAGTATGCTAGGGATTTCTAGCTTGTGCCTGATGTATGGGTAGACTGATGAAAAGAATGGAGCCCCTCAACAGCACTTTCTGTGCTTGCCATATCTATGTTAAGCTCTGTGCCCATTGTCCCACATACATTACTATACCCAGTTTTTGTCGTCATCTAGAACAATAGAACTTATTCAGACCATTTTACAGATGGCTCACTATGGCTAAGACAAAATAAGTCATGCATCTGGGTTAAGGCAGTTAGTGGATGGTAAATTCTGGAAAATATTTCAGCACAAAATTCTATCTAGGAATGAAGGACATCATGGGGTCACCCAGAAGAGTGGTATAGAGGATATCATTTAGATGCAGGACTCAGTTGAAAAATGGACTAAAGAAAGATAGGGTCAGTGAAGAAGATGGGGCCTCTTGTCAGAAGGTAGGAATGCCATGTGACACCTAAAAGCAGACTGTAGCAAGTCTAGTGATGGATATTCAGGACATTAAGAGGCAGCAGTATATATCCTTGAGTACTGAAAATTTTGAGGAAACTAAGTCATCACAGAGAGAGTAGGTATCCTGGTTATCACCACATAGCAAGAATACAATGAAAGCTTGAACAACTCCAGAGATGCCTCACCTTTAAAGATGTTTTCTTGATATTTCTGCTGTCATACCACATTTACTGCAATTGAAGAGTTTTCTTAAAGAACTCCTACCAGGCCCTCTAGTTTAGGGACAAATTCCCATGTAGATCCTGGAAGCTATGATCAAAGGAAAGATTTAAGCTCCATATGGAGCTTATTATCCTCAGCTCCATGCATGGTTTCTTTCCTTATCCCATGCTCTCAGCTGGTCATTTCAAGCTTCCACACTCTGTCCTAGCAATCCCTCCACTTCAGCCTTCATCCTCTGCATGAGGAGTGCAGTCTGCTGTCTTAGATTCTATTTAACCCCACCCCAGCATTCAGCTAACAGGCATTTCCTTTCATCTCTCTGCTACGATCAATTTCTCCATTCCCCTAATCATTTTTTCTTGTTCGTTTTTGAACTCCCTCCAATGTGTCTGCTTTGGCCTGGTAATGAGGTGCCCCTGAACGAAATGCAATATTCTGCATGTGACTTCACCGGGGTCGTATAGATTTTCTTGCTAACTATCTTCTCAGACCTGGGGTGACATGCTTTCTTAGTGCAGCAACTCTATTAGTGTCTGAGCTGTTATAAAAAGCCTCTTAGAAGCCACAGAATTATGGGATATACAACAAAAGGAGCATTACAATGTATTTGGCCCACAGCTACCACTTCCCACTCATGCTTCCCACCCAGGTACTCAGAGTCTTGACTCTGTATTATTACCTGTGCAACCTGTGCCAAGGGAACACATCCTCACATGTCTTTCATGTGAAGTACAGGGGTCATACCCATGTCGTCTTTAACACCTTCTTACCAAAGCCTTCTATCACTCCTCAGGCAACTCACTCTTGATGGTTATTACAAAATTCCTGTATTAGAGTGCATACTGCATGATGACTGTGAGGCTGTCACCTGGAAGGAAAGCCTAAATGGGTGTGAGTATATTAATAAATGTCCAAATTCCAACTGTAAACATTGGAAATGCAAAGTATAAGTAGCTACAATAATCTATACAGGTGATTTTCATGTGGCCTGGAGAGAATGGTCCAATAAAGGAGCCCTTCTGGAAAGTTCCTTGGAGTTGAACTCTGCAAGGTGATTCACAGTGGTCAGGGGTAGAAAAAATATTTCAGCAAGTGGAAAGAGAATGTTCGAAGGGTCTGAAACAATATCTTAGTTGGCCACAGACCTCCAGGGATTTAACTGCATGTGGAGTTTAGCGTGGTCTGTGGCTGCAGGAGGAACATGTGGTGAGGTATCTTGCAGAGTTGCATGGGTTTTGTCTGTGTTCTAAGCCTAATGGATGCTTGCTGACAGGGATTAAACAGAAAGGTGGTACAAATGTCACTAGGCATTCTGCAAAGGCCATGCTGGTAGTAGTGTGGACAAGAGATGAAGGAGCAAGTGTGAATCCTGGGTAGTAAATCTGAAAGATTTTGGTATATAAGAAAGATGATAGTTTTACTCTGAGTGGTAGTGGTGGAGATGTTCAGAAATGGAAGAATTGAAGAAGAATCACCAAGTCTTATAATGGGTTGCATGTAGGGGATAATGGAGATTTGTCAAGATACTTTGTAACTTTCTGGTTTATGATGTTATAATGGTTAATACTGACTGTCTGATAGTATCTAGAGTCATTTAGGAGAAAACTTTTAGACACTTCTATGAGTTCCAGAAAGGTTTATTTGAGGCAACTGTGGGTAGCATTATTCCATGGCCTCGAATCTCAGATAAAATATAAAAGGAAAAAAAGGAAGCTGAGCACTACCACTGAGTCTACCACTTGCTATGTAGTGCTGTTGGATACAAATAATTCCCTGTCATATGAACACTAGAACAAATAGAGCACTAATCATATCCAATCAGATACATATTCTATACACTAAATAAGAAGGAACAGTGGTTGGAATACAGGCAGAACACAAGTATTATTACTCTTAAGATATCATTCATTGACTCTCTTCTTAGAATATTTCTTATTCAATGAGTGGTATCTTAAGAGTAACTGAAATTTATAACAGGAAGTTGGACAAATGATTGCTTCCTTATGTGGAGAATACTGGACTGAAAAGTCAAATTTGGAAGTCATAATTTTCTTCCCTTGAGCTTTGAGACTCATAATAGTAATTGTGGTTAGGGTTTAAGTCTAAGTGTTTCTGTCTCAGGAAACCCACTGAGTGGGGCAACTTTGTGGTCATCAAATAATGTTTAGGTTTCTAATATCCAAAATGTATTTCTGGAAGAAAGAGAAACAGGTTAATGAGAAATGGCCCTTCTCTTGTCATATGACAGGCTTGTCTGGGAGAAACCCACTGTTATCCAGAACAGTGAGAAATTTGTCACTGATGGTGAGCACCATAATGAGGTGAGCCTTGGCATTTAGGGTTTCTTCAGTAGAGACTCAATTGTATATCTTTCTACAAAGAAGAAGCCAAACATTCTAACATGGGTCCTAAATATTTAGTTAATGTTCTGAGAGAGCACGTAAGTATCATGACCAACATCAGCTAAGATGGTTCTGTGGAAAATAATGCACAACAGGAATACATTGAGCATCTAGAGATTAGAAACGGGTGTGACTTCCATTATGTCTTGTGTTTGTTTGCTTGTTTTTTTTTTATTTTCTCCCCTTTTCATAATCAGATGTATTTTTAAGTAGGTAGTTCTTTACTTATTTTCTGTGTCTGCTATTGTATTCTGTGTTCAATTTGGCTGAATCTATGTTCTGGTAGTTTAAATATTGATTTATATCATGGTCCTTTACTTCCTCAATCAATAGTCCGGCAAATATTCCTGCACATGGCATGAAGCTCTATGTGTAGCTGACTCTCATGTTTGTTGAGTGAGTCTTTGAAATAAACTTCCCATTGGAGAAACAAATGAATCTAATGTTACCTACTATTGAGTAAAGAGAGGCATTATACAAAGGAGAAATGACCTTCCCAATATTTCCTCAAATACCTCTAATGACAAAAGGCTCTCCTTACTTGCCAAGGCTTCCCAATTCAATATCAAGTCTTTTTATTTGTTGGAAAGGTCGTCTCTACATAGAACAGATTTTGTCATCTTCAACCTCAACCTATGGATAAAACTAGGGTGGCATAAAGTTGGTTTGTCCTTGTACCAAGGCTCTTAAAATTTAGTGACTAGATTCTTTGCATAATTTTTGCTTTAGTCTTGAAAGGATTATTACGAGAGCAGTGGTTCTCAACCTTCCTCAATGCTTCAACCCTTGAATACATTTCCTCACATTGTGATGACCCTCAACCATAAACTTCTACTTCATAACTGTAATTTTGCTACTGGTATGAATCTATGTAAAATTTTGATATTTAAGATTATTCTGTATATATTCATTCTGCTATACAGGGTCATTCAATCCTCAAAGGGTTTGAAACCCACAGGTTGAGAACCACTGTATTAGGAAGTCTTGAAATATCATTATTACCTTCATTTGCAGGGTTCCAGTCAGTATCTATTAACAAGAATGAAGATCCTAGAATGAGATACTATTCTTCAGTTGTAGAAGGACAGAAGGAAGAGAAAGTAAGTGACATGGAACAGTGAGCTAGGCCCAATCCTAGGGCTTCAAAAGAGGGAGAAGAAAGAAGAGAGAGGATAAACAAAGAAGAATGGAAAAAAGAGGAAGAAAAGAAAAGGTAGCTAAGCAAGAAGAGAAAGGGAAAAAAGAGAGAGACAGCAATGAAGAAACATCCACAAAGTGATCAATATATCGTGCTGAAAATACTACAAATAACCAGAGTGAGATTGATCATTTCAAGGCTGATTTGAGCAAGGCTACTCACAAGTAAACAAACAGATCCTTTAACCTTTATTTTCCATTGTACTTCCTATTAGAAGTTTGAGTCTGTAGAATGAAAAAAATATCTCCAACCAAAACATCCATTTTGCTAGATGTTATTCAGAGGAAAAATATATATTTCACATGTCTGGTTTCTCTATTTTATCACCTCTTGGCAGATTCCACCAGTACATTGATGTTTAGCTTGGATGTGGACTCTGAATCTTTAATGTAAAACCCCAGATAGCCATGGCTGGTGGCTTTCTATTAGTGTGTGTCTTATTATTTATCACTACAATAATAATGCTGTGTGATACAAAACTCTAAAACTCGATATTATATAAGATCTTACAGCTCATGTTCTGGGACATGGTGAATTTGTCATGTCTTGATGGCACTCAGATGATGTTGGATATATTTCACATGTGTGCAGGCTAATTTTGTGCCAATATGAAGCAAGCTAAAGTCATCATAAAGAAAGGATCCTCAATTGATAAAATGACAGTGTAAGATCTGGCTATAGAACATTTTCTTAACTAGTGATTGATGAAGAGGACCCAGGCTATTTAGGTGGTACTAGCCCTGGCATGGGGTTCCTAGGTTCTTCACGGAAGCAAGCTGAGCAAGCCATGAAAAATAAGCCAGTAATTAACATCCATCCATGGTCTCTGCATCAGGCCCTCCTTCCAGGTTCCTGCCATGGTTGCATTCTTGTTCTGATTTCCTTTAGTAGTGAGCAGTGATATGGAAACATAAACCAAATAAACTAACTCCCTTTACTCCAACTTGCTTTTGATCATGGTGTTTATTGCAGTGATAGAAACCCTAAGACACTATATAACTGTGGGTGGCTAGGGGTCTGCCCTAGCTGAGCTAGATTGACTCAGTGCTTTTGGGTATGTTTGGGTCTCAGTATCATATTTAACCTCTGGTAGCCCCAGGCCTGTCTTAGTATGTTCTTGCCAGAAAGGGATTGGCACAAGAGTGAGCATGAAAGTCCACGATTGTATCTACTTAATTCTAAGAAATTCATAAAAATGGGTCTAGTTTCAGGAGTAGAGAATTGACCCACCTCTACAGGGAGAAGAATTGCAAAGTCACATTTCAAGGTGTGATTTGTAATGTATCACAGAATTTAGTTGCCAGCTTTTCTTTTTTTAGTTTTTATTTTAACCACATCCTCACTTTCTTTAGGATTTTATCATATACCCATGGGGCTTGTCTGGATAGATTATAGCCATCTTGTTTATGCAGAATCCTTCCACATCGCTGAAATAGAAGGCTTTGTTTAGTTGATGATCCTGATTCCTATTTCATCTAGATATTTTTTTTTCCAGTCTGCATCTTTAGAGGTGGTTTTACCTCTCTTTTGTTTCTAAGCTCACTCAATTAAATATAAACTCACACTGTGGTCAGAAGCAGAGATGCCCTGGAGAGTCAGCTAGTACATTTGCATATCGAGAAGCTTAAGTATAGGCTTCAATAAGAGGGTATTTTCAACTCTTCTCTAATGAGGATCCTAGTTGGAGAGACACTACTAACCATATTGGGGAGGTGAGGGTTCACAGTTAGAAACTCAAGACAAAAAGTTGAAGCTAGAGTCTGGTTCACTCTAGCCAGTAAGAAACAGATAAGTTAGTTAAAACTGGATATGTTCAAATCCAATCCTGAAGTCTCAGAAGCTTACTTGAAATGTTTTTCTTGAAGGCCAGTCGACTTATATTAATCAAACGGATGCTTCGAGGCTCCTTCATTTAAGCAGAAATATGAAAGTTCAAGGTTCCTCTAACCAATGGCTCTACCAGGTACTGGTGTACTCATTGGCCTCCAGACAGCTGACAATGGAGAAGAGAAAGGGAAGGTTTCTTGAAGGGTATTATGCCATACTTAGAAGAGCTACTTGTCACTTTTGTTCATGTTTAATTTAACCAGAGCAGACAACATGGCTCTGTCTAGAAGAAAGGAAGCCTGGGAATTTTAATTTAGTAGTATTCCTGAGAGGAAATAAATAATTAAGAAAACATCTTACTAATATCTCTGAGACAAAGCCTATCATCCAAGGTATCCGGGGACACGGCAGATTGGTAAGATAAACCAATTATACATGTATCTCTTCATCCATAAGGCCATGCAGTACATACTATTAGAGTTCAAAGAACATTTTATCTTTTCAGTAACTCAGGGCTTAGCCAAGTGATTTGGATTCTATACAACCTTATATGAGTTGAGACTTTACAGTGCTTTCATGATTTAGGTTGGCCTCTTGTACTCCAGTACTCTACCATGGAAGAAAGCATGGCCTGGTAGTCTCTAACTCTTTAACAAAGACATATTCTTGAAATTAACCTACAGTCTGGAGTCAATCTAGATATAAATATGTTTCTGATTATCTCACAATGTGTAACAAAGACCAGAGGTCTGCTGTGAATTCCTGAGACCCTATATAGATTGTAAGTCACAACAGTTATAGGTTGATTGGCATGAAATATTATTGCTAAACTAACTGAGTTTGAGTATTGTGGTGGTTTGAGTAAAAATGGCTCCCTCAAGCCCACAGAGTGTGGCACTGTTAGGAGGTGTGGTCTTGATGAAGGAGATATGTCACGAAGGGGTGGTCTTTGAGGTTGTAGAAGCTCAAGCCTGGGCAGTGTGTCTCCTTAATTTCCTGCTGACTGTTGAACCAGATGTAGAACTCTCAGCTACCTCTCCAGCACCATGTCTGCCTGTATGCCGTTATGCTTCCTATGTAAGGACAATGGACTAAACCTCGGAAACTGTAAGTCAGCCCCAATTAAATATGTTTCTTTATAAGAGTTGCCATGCTCATGGTATCTCTTCACAGCAATAAAATCTTAACTAAGACGAGTATAAAGATAAGAAGACCAGGAGTCCAAACACAAGTAATTCCAGAGTGGTCTGGGAGGTGGTTTCTTTTAACAGTAGAGAGAACAAAAGTTTGAAGTCTAAAAATTCCCATCTTTTTGTTCCATTACTTGTACAGTATATGAACAGGGATAGATTAATCAAGCTTTCTTTAACATGATTTTTGTCAGATAAGGATATTATGATATGATATAAAATATCACTTGTAGGCTCTTATGAATATGGAGTTGACCTAGTGGGTGACACTGTTTTGCAAGGTTATTGAGCTATAAGGAGGTGAAGTCTTGCTGGAAAATGTGGGTTGTTAGAGATGAACTTTCCTGGTGGTAACTGAACCCTGGTTCTGATCTGATATCTCTCTGCTTCCTGGATCACTGAGATGTGAAGAATCTGCATTGCTTTGCTGTCCTGTTGGACTGTGTCATCTTAAACCAGCAACCAAACAAATCATTCCTCCTTCAAGTTGTTTCTGTTAGGTGTTCTGTTGCAGCGATCAGAAAAGTAGCCGACACAGAGGTTACCTAAAAAAAACAAAATGGAAAAAAAAACAAAAAATAAACAAACAAAAAAACAAAAAACAAAAAACAAACTAAAACAACAACAAAACAAACAAAACAACCCCAAAAGCCTGTCATGCAAATGAGAGGTAACTGTGTCTTTTGATAAATTCCTTGAAAATACATTCCTCAACCTGGGGCCATAGTGGTGCACATGCCTTTGAATCCAGCACTCTGAAGATAGAGGCAGGTGGATTTCTGTCAGTTTGAGTGTAGGCTGCTCTACAGAACTAGTTCCAGGACTGCCAAAGTTACACACACACACACACACACACACCACACACACACACATCACACACACATGCATGCACACACGCATGCACGGACGCATGCACCCTATCTGAAAAACAAACAAACTAAAAGCAACCAAACAATCCAAAAAGGAAAAAATAAAAGATCTATCTCATTTTCCCATGAATTTTGTTGTATTTTCTCTATTATTTTGTCATAGTTGCTTTCCCCGACTCTCACTTTTGTACCCCAGTAGAGAACCATTTGTCTTCATAATAGTTTGAAATAACATAATTGTATTTTAGGAGATGTAATTACTTGTTCACTCTCAGCCTCCACTTTCAGGTTCTATATAGTGAATGAGATGGAACCAGGTCTATATCTAGCATGGTACCTGAGACTTGGAGATGAATAAAGGGCAGCAGCATCCTAAACAGCTTCCTTTGTTCTGCGAGTGAAGTGCTGGTGAAATGGGTTGATTTAAAGAACTTGGACAAACAACTGGCAGATGTAGGCTGGAATTCAGGCATCTCTTTTTCCAGTCTGATGACCTTTCTTGCTCCTGGTACCACCTGCATCCAAACTTCTATAGACATAATTTACAAGGCAAGCTTAGTACCCTAACTGAGAGGATTATCTGAGGTACCATTAACCCATAAATGGATGGAAACATGCTCCCTTTGTGTATTGCAATTCAGCTAGCATTTTGCCTGAACTTTTCTGTGCATGTGGCAAGGTTTCCCTAAATTGGTCTTTGTGGAGAAATCAATAACAACTCATGCATGCAAAGCACAAGTGCCTTCCATAGGACATCAGCCTGGCTATTGAAGTTACTCTGGTTGAAAAGGAAAGATCTGTTTGAAATTGATACCCTATAGATGAATTATGCTTCACATGTATGCTTGGGTAGAAAACTCTAGCTATCTCTCCATGACTTTACCTACTGGATACCCTGTGCTCTCATAAGAGCAATTGGTACTGGGAGGTTTCATTTGGAAAGTCTTCATTTATACAATAGAAATGAATAAGGGTGATTATTCTCCCCATTGGGCTATTGTGGATTAATCCAGAGGTCTCTGGCCCTTGGTCTGCAGTCACAGACCTCACCTAGTACAAATAAGTTATTTTCAGACTGTAGATTTTCCATCTGGGAAAAAATGGATCAAATGCTATAAAATGTTCTGGTTCTCCTTTCTTTTCCTCCTCCTCCTCCTACTGCTCCTCCCTCCCTCCCTCCCTCCCTCCCTCCCTCCCTCCCTCCCTCCTTCCCTCCCTCCTTCCCTCCCTCCTTCCCTCCCTCCTTCCCTCCCTCCCTCCCTCCCTCCCTACCTTCTTTCTTCCTTCCTTCCTTCTCCTTCTCCTCCTACTCTTATTCTTTTTCTCTTCTCCATCCTAACTCCATTATATTAAGTATTTTGTTAAGGTCAACCTCAAAGGAATAATAGAAGAGGCAGAATAGACATCCATTAAGTACTCTGTCTATGATGAATGTTTAACATTCATTATTTCATTGAATATTCTTAAGAATTTTATGATTTCATTTTATGTACAAGAAACTCTGCCCAGAAAGGGAAGATGACACTTTTGAAGTCACAGAGCTTGGGAGATTTTAAGAGTTTATTTTACTCACTGTTTCAGGACAGTAAATGTTAAGATATTGAGATGATACCCAATAGTCACATGTTATAGATTAAATTATACCCTCCATTTGTATGGCAAGGTAATAACCCTTACTGTATCTGAATGCAACTTTTTTGGAAGTAGGACCATTTTAAGGATAAAGAAATGAGCATAAAGTAAATATACTGCAGGAATTGAGTCTTGAGTTCTGACTTTAGGGTAATATTCCTGGGAAATCATGTATACAGTATACCAGACATTACATTAAAAAAAAGAATGAAAACAGAACCTCCTAACTTCTTGGTATTGACAGCACATTTTCCTTTCCATTCTTGTAATTTATATTTCATACATTGTTATTGAAATGAGGAAATTGAGACTGAAGTGTAACTTTCAAGTCACAGAGCTCTTAACAAGCAGCTGTAATAATGATGATCATAGAGGTGGTCACTGTGGTGGTGGTAGCAATGGTATTGCTGCTGGTGGTAGTGGTAATGATGGTGGTAGTAGCCGTGTGATAGTGATGTTGGTGATAGCCATGCTGCTGCTGCTGCTGTTGGTAGCAGCAGTGATAGTGCTGTTTTTATTGTTGATGATGGTGGCCATGGTAGTGATAGTATTGAACATGTTGATGGTACTGACGATATTGTTGCTAATAATGCTAGGGAAGTTGGTGACTATGATGTGATGATAATGAAGGTGATAATAATGGTGGTGACAATCATCTGTATTTAGATGCAAGGCCAGCCCATAGGAGAGTACAAAAGTGATATACTACATATTTTCCCGAGTGACCAACATGGTCCTGCCTCAACATGTCTTGTAATTTTCTGTCTTTCCTCAGCTTTTACTCTACAGAAGTGTATTTATACTCTTGAAAAACATATTGTCAGATCAACCTATTAATTTTCTCTGACATAATTTCTATAGACAATATGTGTTTTAATGTACCCATCAACAAAGGTGCTATGTAATACAAACATGAGTTCTCCCATACATTTGGCAAACACTAATTATTTTGTTCCCTGGAAGAGGCATAGTACATATTAGCATATGTGGGGTTCTGAGACATCTTATTCTAACATATTGCATATTGTCTAGCAAGTATTGTCAATATCTTTTCTGACTTCAAAACCCATTTCTTATGTAATTATCTTTCCCCTTTTCTGACAGTATCTTATTTAAACTCATGATTTTTTCTAGTGCTGGAATTATTCTCATTTGCCACTATATGCAGTTTCTCTTATAATTCTTACCAATTAATGACAGGCAGAATGTCTGATCTCCATAAAACTTTTCGTGAACTGTATCCCAGACTTTTTCTTTTAGTCACCTTATCTAAGGCTTTAAGATCATTCTCAAACTCTTATCCTCAGCAAGTCCTCACAGATTCTGTTCCATACAGCACTGTCTTCCTCTCTCAAGAGTTCCAATAATGTACCTGGAATCATTTTATAGATGTTGATACTAGGTCTTTCCTTTCTAGTAAGGGCAAAACCAGGGTCACGGCCTTATTTCTGTGAAGAACATCTAAATGCAAAATGAGGGACAACTATTGTAAGGGTCTTTTCAGGCCTGTCTAGAAAATCGACATGGACAGTGTCAATGAGGAAGAGCTATGGATGTGGTTTCTGCAGGTCAGCTGCAGTTGAAGGTCAGCTTCAGCAGAGAAGATGCCATGGGAATGGGGTAGGTATGACAGGATGGGGCACACAAGCACAGAAAGTAGCCTATTTGGGTCAAACTTTATGTTCCTTTCTTAGGCTCTGTGCATCTTTTACTCAGGGTCTGGCAGGTTCATCTAGACAATTAATGTCCTGCCTTGATGCCTCAAAACTGACCAATATGTCACAGATGAGACAGTATTAGATAATGTCTTCCTGTTTCTTGGGGGCAGAATGATGTGTTTATATCCATCAAACTAACACAAAACTACATCCATATGAAATGGTTAGTAAATGATTTAGTTTTAATTCAAGTAAGTTGGTAAATTGACTCAATGTTAATAACTGCAATGACGAGTATAATGATAGTGGATTTCATGCTGAGAACAGATCATGGGACAGGCACTCTGAACTTTATAAACATCTGAGAGTTAATTCCCTAAATAGTTCTATAGTGTAGTTATTAGCATGGACACTTATAAGTGAAGAAAATGGGATTCCATGATAGATGAAGTAACTTGTTCATGACTGTCTTGAAGGCACGCACAGCAACCAAGATTTACAACAAGGCTTAACTATAGACATTGTGCAGGATTTCAAGCTGATAAAACCAGAAGTGTATTCTGAGATTTTTCTCTTTCTTCCCCAAGACTGCTCCAGGTATCATGGTACAGATGCACCCCAAGGCTCATGGTGAAGTTACAAACAAATTGTGGTGGTCCGCAAAGCAGGTGCAATCTGAGGGACTAATGAAGTAGGTGGTAGGCAGCATTTGGAGATGAAAATAGAAGTAGACTTCCCTGCAAGCTCATAGTCTTAAAACTCATCAGTGAATCCCATTGCCATCAGGATGATATCAAAAGGTCTGACCATGCCCCACAGGCCAACCGATGACATGTCTTTGTGTGTTCGCTCAGATTCATCTTTAACTTATGCTATGGACTAAGTTGTGTCTTTCCAGAGACATATGCTGAAATAATTCCCACTGTGACTATGTCTAGGGAAGGCTTTTTGGAGAACACTAGGTTTACATGTGAGCCTTAAGAGTGGGGCTCTAGTTACGGGACTATGTCAGAGGAAGAGGTGGATGAGAAGGAGGCAGAGGAGCAGGGGCAGGGAGAAGAAGAAGGAGAAGGAGGAGAAGAAGAAGAGGAGGAGGAGGAGAGAAGGGGAAATGAGAAAAAACTCTTTCTCTGTCATGTGAGGGCACAATGAGGTTTTAGTGTGCAATCCAGGTAGGGAGCCCTCACTGACCATATTGACACCCTTTGGCTTCCAAAACAGTAGGAAAATTTAAGTCAACCAACCAGAGTTAATTAATATTTTTTTCACCAGCTGCCCCCTTTTTATGTTACTTACAAATTAGACTCCCCCAGTTCTCAAATGCATCCAAGGCATGCTTTCTTTTGTTCCAGGACTTACTGTACTGTGTTACTTGTGCCAAATATATGTGTCATCCTCTTACTAAATCTAATAAGCCTTCAGAACTCTGAACTAAATGTATTTGTCAAGACAAACTAGCCTGTGTAGTAATAACCATGGCTTTCAACAACAAAGGTCCTCTGCTTGCTCTGATACTGTCTGATATGAGCAGGAACCTGCTTCCTGCTCACCATCATTGTAGCAGAATGCAGATACTTAGAAACAAGACATCTACAATGTGTGAAGAAAGGAATCACATAATTACATGGTTAGCAACTTTCTGGTCTTCCAAGAAGTGGCATGTATCACCCCTGTTTTGTATTTTATTAGCTTGAAGACATCACACAGTCATTTCTCTACTATTGTATAGATCATGGCACAATGCAAAATCAAGTTAACAGAAGCATGCATTACCTCCCCACCCTAGATATCTCACTTTGTGTGGCATGAACATATAAAATCTACTCTCAGTATTTTGCATATTCAGTAGACGCTTGTTGTGCTGGCTATTTTTTGTCAACTTGACACAAACTTAGGCATACCTGGGAAGAGGGAATCTCAGTTGAGGAACTGCCTTTATGAGACTGGCCTTTGGGCATGTCTGTAGTAGCATTTTTTTTTAAATATTTCTAATTGATGTAAGAACTCCAAGTTAACTGATGAGGGTACCACCCCTAGGCAGGTAATTCTAGTCTGTATAAGAAAAGTAGTTTCTGGGAAGTGGTGGCATATGCCTTTAATTCCAGCATGCTGGAAGCAGAGGCAGATAGATTCAGAGGTTGAGACTATTCTATACTACAGGGTAAGTTCCAGGATAGCCAGGGCTACACAGAGAAACAAAGAAAGAAAAGAAAAAAGAAAGAAAGAAAGAAAGAAAGAAAGAAGAAAGAAAGAAAGAAAGAAAGAAAGAAGAAAGAAAGAAGAAAGAAAGGAAGACAAAAAGAAAGAAGAAAGAAAGAAATGGGGGAAGAAAGAAAAAACAAAAAAGAAACAAAGAAAAGAAATCGCTAAAGGAAGAAAAGAAACAAAAAAAAAAAAGAAAGAAACAAAGGAAAGAAAGAAAGAAAAAGAAGGAAGGGAGCTGACCCAAGTCATAAAGCAATATAGCCAGCAATGTTCTTCCATGGTTTGTGCCTTCAATTTCTGAATCCTGCCTTCAGTTTCTGTTTTGACTTCCTTCATCTATGTGAAACCTGCAAACTAAATAAACCATTTTCTCTTCAAGTTGAACAACA
The DNA here is from genome assembly GCA_021653895.1 of Mastomys natalensis. Classification (NCBI taxonomy): domain Eukaryota; kingdom Metazoa; phylum Chordata; class Mammalia; order Rodentia; family Muridae; genus Mastomys; species Mastomys natalensis. The sequence goes on from JAJTUV010000216.1 coordinate 1,256,573, forward strand.
GCCAAGCAAACAAGGGTAGTTAATAGTAGCCACTACATTATTGAAAATATTTCTTCAACTTACTTCTGGACTAGAACATTTTATCCTTTGGTTTCCATCTCTTCAACTTCCTCTCCCTTAGGTTTGGTCACCATCATTCTATTCTCTGTTTTTATGAGCGAGACCTTTTAGATACTACATATCAATGAGGTTGTGCAGCAGTTATCTTTCTGTATCATGTAATATTTATCATTTCACTTAGTGTGCTATCCTCAGGTTCAATCATATTTTCCTAAACCACAGGGTTTTTATTCTTTTTTGAGATTGCATAGTATTTCATTGTAAGAATATGTTTAAGAATATATTGCATATATTCTTAATTCCCAGTGACCATTTATAGTCAATACCAATACTGTAGTCACATATACTAATGTGTACCTGATAGAGAGAAGTAACTTTATGAATCCTAGAATTAATGAAGTGTAAAACAAAGTATGAGAAGGAGAAAGAGAATTGTTTCAACTAATGTGAAGAGAATAAGCACAAGAAGAGAGAGGGGCATTCTACTTGGAAAAATAGTTTAAATATTGATTCCTATGAGTCCTGATTCTCTGAAGAAAGTCTGTTGGCTTGCAACTCCTTGGATCTAACAATCTTTCAACATGTGATGAATCAATTAATTGATATATATAGGAGTTTTGAGCAGTTAGGCAGAAAGTAAAACCACTGAGCTTTCAGTAGTCCTTCACATCCTAGGGATGCTATGAATGGGAGGACTGAATGAAGGCCCCCTCTTCTCTCTCGTGCCACTGGAAGTTTTCTATTATCTCACTTCAGAAAGGGAACAGAACAGAGAAATGGGCTGCGAATCCCATTTATATTCATTAACACTTAAAGATGAAAAATACCTTTCCATTATCCCCAGGGTAATTCAAGCCCTTTCCATAGGAAAAATGTGCTATATCTTTGTCACAACAATCTCAGGGGCAAGAGATTAGGGTGTACACTGCAGAGCAACTCAATGTGGTTTTGCTGGGTATTTCCAAGGCAGATAGGTGACCCTAGTCCTTGTGTCAGGGCACTTTAAGTATAGCCTTCCATATGAGCTGTTGAAGTGTATATGTATAGAGATCATTATAGGAAACAGAGATGTACAAATAGGCAACAGAGAGACTCTTTCTCTTGAAGCACAGGCTGTGGACTCCTGAAAATATACATATATTTCATATATTCTTAATTCCACTGGACGGAATTAATACTGTCATTGGACGGTAGTGGAATACATCTATTTTATATTGACTTCCCATTCAATGTCAACCATTAGGCCAAACCCTATGTCATCATCCATGCTTGCACATCATCTCTGTGGATTTGTTAATTTAGTTAATTGAATCAGTTAATTTTACTTTTGCATGTGTGTGTGTGTGTGTGTGTGTGTGTGTCTGTCTGTCTGTCTGTCTGTCTGATTGTCTCTGTGTGTAAACCAAAAAATGATGCAAGATGTCTTCCTATATCATCTTCCACCTAATCTTTTTGAGGCAGTGTTTTTCAATGATCCCAGGACTGGCCAATTAGGCTAGGCAAGTTGACTATATTGAGCCTGGGAATTCAGCTGTCTTCTCTTCATCAATGTTGGGATTAGAAGTCCTTGCCCCTGTGCCTAGCTGTTTTATGTGGATCCTGGGGGGTAGAACTAGGGTCTTCATGCATATGTGACAAGAACTTTATGGATTAAGCTATCTATCCCCTATCATCTAATTTAATTTTAATTATAGTGTAATTGGTTCCCTTGTAGCATTTTCAAACATACTTTGTTTTGGTCGATCCTCTTGGTCAATCTTTTCCTCCTAGCTCCCTGTCTCCCTTGTACCTTCTTCCCCTAGTGTTGCCCTTTCCACTTTGATATTATGTGTGTTCTATTACTCTCTCCATCCCTCTTCCTTAAAAATGTTTTTCTACCTCATGGTTTCCTTTCTATTTTCATAACCTATACCCATACTTATTCCCACATAAATATACATATGAAAATCAGAAGTTAGTGCCTGCTTATTGAAAAAAAAATGTGTTGTCTTCTTGAGTCTAGTTGTTCATTGGTATTTGCTCTGTATGTGTGTAATATGTATACATGTTTGTGTGTGTGTGCGTGAACATGTGTACATATGTGCATTCATGGAGGCCAGAAGTCAACCTTGTTTATTTTTCTCTGGATCCCTCTTTTATTTTTATGTGACAGCATCCCTTATTTGGTGTGTAGCTCACCAATTAGGGTACATTGACTAACCAATGAGCTCTGGGCACTTTCTGTCCCTCTCCACATCCCCAACACTTGGATTATAAGAACATACAACCATGGCTGAATGTTTTTAATTAGTCCTCTGGGAGTTATTTTTAAGGCAAACATTTTACTGGATGAGCCTTCTTCCCAGACCTCATCTATTTTTTTTAAAAAAATTTACAGTCAATAAAAGCATACCATACACTTAGTGTAGTGCACACACTGGATCAGACTAAATGTACCTTTGATGATAGTTTGCATGGATGTTCCTCATATGACTGACAAAAAAATCAAGACTTGTAATATCCTCAGTAGAACAAAATTTCCTTTGGCTTATAGTAAATTATCTTCTTCCCTTAACTGCAGTCACTTAGTTTTGCCTGGCTTTGGACTTCTTATGAATAGATGCTTCTTCTAGCCTGCACATTCTTACATGTAGCCTCTTTTTTTTTCACCATAATCTCTAAGAGAGTTATTCCATCTATCAGCAGGTCGTTGTTCGAGGGCTGTAGAAAGTTTCTTTTCTTTGCATAAATATACCACAATTTAGTCATTGTGCTCTGATGGACATTTTGCTTGGCTTCTAGTTTGAGGCAGAATGAATAATCTGTTGCTTTATTTTTACTTCATTGTATTTATCATCACTTGACTTACTAAGTATTTTACTTTAAAAAATCTGTGCCATGGTCCCATTACCAGTATATCCATTCCAGAAAAGATAAATAGTTTAAAATCTCTAGGAGGAAACAGTGCCAGGCATACAAAAGATTCACAACTCAATACATGGTACCTTGCTTTGCCAGGTTTGCTTTTTAACATTTATTCTTATTTGTTGTGTGTGTGTGTGTGTGTGTGTGTGTGTGAGAATGTGAGCATATGCGTTATGTATGTAGGTGTTGGCAAAGGTCAGAAGAGAGTGTCAGATACCCTGGAAAGGGAGATACAGGTGATTGTTAACTACCAAGTGGGTTCTACAAAATTAACTCTTGTCGTCTAGAAGAACAGTGAGTGCTGTTAAGCACTAAGCTTTCTCTCCATACTCTGCCTGGTTTGCTTAGTACTGAGAGTTCTGCATTCTGGTAAAAGGTTTGGTCCTGTGAAACCCAAGAAGGCATTTGTTATGACTACTGGCTTTAGACAAAGACATTGGGGCAGAGAGACATGGGAATGGAGTTAATGACTTAAGACCTGGACTTTGGTGCAAAAGTAGAATCCTTTTACTGGGTTTCAGAGATGAGGAAACACTGTTCTTGTAAGCATATTTCATCTTCACCAAGCTGAGGACATCTGAGGATCAAGCATCTTCTGGCTCAGTTCTGGGCCTGCATGCAGTATGTGTACCTGCTGCCATTGGGATCCCAGAGAATTCATGGCAGCCTCTGAACCTTGCACTGGTAGTGACATAGGGATTCAAGCTTGTTCCTCACAGGTCACAGTGACAATTTAACAACTCAACAAATAGAAACACCAAGCTAGAGCCTGGCACATACAGGCTGCTTATTGACTGATCTTGCTGTTATGACAAAAACAAAACAAACAAACAAAAACAAAAAAACAAAACAAAAAGTTTTATGAAATAAGTGCATTTGCTTCTCAGAAAATTGAAAAAGTCTACTGACTTCATATAGCATCATACACAGTGGAAAGACTGAAACTTTTCCTCCAAGATCAGCAACTCCAACATACCCACTATTTACTGTAACACTGGAATTTCAGGCCAGAGCAATTAGGTAAGAACAGCAATAAGATCAATCTACACTGGAAAGGAACAGTCAAATTATCTCTGTTCTCAAGATTGTTTTTTTAATGCAGAAAACACTAATGATTCCACACACACACACACACACACACACACACACACACACACACACACAAAAGCTGTTCAAACTAATAAAGTTCTTAAAACCTGCTAGAAATTCATTAAAGATGCAGGAGAGATCAAGTGTTTCCATACAGTAACAATAAACAATCTGAAAAGGAAATTAAGAAAACAATTTCATTTATAATTGCATGAAAACCAACAAAATTCTTAGGAGCAAACTGAGCAAAGGAAGTAAAAGATGTGTACATAGAAATCAGTAAAATGTTCCTCCGAGTAATTAAACAAGACAAGAGCAAGTGTTCATGGATTAGAAGCCTTAATTGTTCAGCTACCAATACTACCCAAAGATGTCTACAGGTTCAACATGTTTTTATCCAAAATCCCATTATCATCTGCTCTAGTTAACAGTGACTGTTGACATGACAAGGTCTATTGTCACCTAGAAGACAAGCTTCTAGTCACTCCTATGAGGAGTTATTTAGATTATGTTATGTCTCAAAGAAAATATTTTGATTAGGCTAGTTGAGGTGGAAAGACTTTTAGTGTTCCCTGGGCTTAGATCCTGCAGTGTATACATAGGTGGCCAGGGTCATCCACTGCTTTCTTCTTCCTCACTACAGATGGAATCTGCTACCTCAAATTCCTGCCATTCTGACAATTCTACCGAGGTAGAATGTAACTTTGAACTTCGAGTCAAATGAATGCTTTCTTCTGTAAATTGTTTTGTCAGAGTACTTTATCTTAGCAACAGGAAAAGTAACAGAACATCTTTCATGGAAATAAACAAACCCACACTGAAATTCACATAGTTTCTGGAGACCACTGTAACCAAACAACATTAAGAAATGAAAATAGCCTTCCGCTTCCGGTCTGGGCCCAGGCAGCAGATCCCTGGAGGCAGCTCTGCACTGAACCTCACAAAACCCGGCAGAAGTGGGGCACCCAGCAGCTCTGACCCAGGCAGTATCTCTGGTAAGGAGACAGCAACACCCACCCCAAACAGGGAGTAACTGGGACCCACTGGGACCCACTGAGACCCAGGGATTTACTCCTGGCCCGGAGCACCGGCTCCTTCCGGTCTGGGTCGGAGCTCCCAGCAGATCCTAGGCCGGAGCTACTACACCAAATCCCACAGAACCCAGGGGAAGCAGGGCTCCTAGGAGCTCTAACCCAAGCAGCTTCCTACGCAAGGAGGCAGCAACACTTGCCCCACACCAGGAGTAACTGGGACCCACCGGGACCCAGGTACTCACTCCTGGCCCCAGCACTGGTTCCTTCCGGTTTGGGCCTGGGCGCTCAGCAGATCTCGGGCGGCAACTCTGCCCGATTGGGTAATCTCACAGAACCCAGAGGAAGCGTGGCTCCCAGGAGCTCTAACTCGAGCAGCTTCTTAAGCAAGGAGGCAGCAACACCTGCCCCAAACAGGAGTAACCAGGTCCCACAGGGATCCAGGAACTCACTCCTGGCCCAGAGCACTGATTCCTTCCGGTCCGGACCAAAGCACTGAGCAGATCCTGGGCCCTAGCTCGAACCTCAGCAGCGACACCCAACCTAAACAGTTCTGACACAACCAAGAGAACAGGAAAGACAGGTTCCAGCCAGAGACAGCACAGGTAGCACCAAGGAGAACCAGATGGCAAAAGGCAAGCACAAGAATACCAGGGCCAGCAACCCAGAACACATGTCATCATCAGAACCTAGTTCTCCCACATTAAGTCCTGAACTCCCCATATCACCAGGAAAGCAAGAGTCAGACCTAAAATCACTTTTAATGATGATGATGGAGGACTTTAAGAAGGACATAAATAACATTCTCAAAGAATCTGAGGAGAACACAGGTAAACAGGTAAAAGCCCTTAAAGAATCACAAGAGAACACAACCAAACAGGTGAAGGATTTATACAAAACCATCCAGGACATAAAAATGGAAATAGAAACAATAAAGAAATCACAAAGGGAGACTACTCTGGAGATAGAAAACCTAAGAAAGAAATCAGGAGTCACAGACGCAAGCATTACCAACAGAATACAAGAGATAGAAGAGAGAATCTCAGGTGCAGAAGATACCATAGAAAATATTGACACAACTGTCAAGGAAAACGAAAAATGCAAAAAACTCTTAACACAAAACATCCAGGAAATCCAGGACACAATGAGAAGACCAAACCTAAGGATAATAGGTATAGAAGAGAGTGAAGATTCACAACTTAAAGAGCCAGTAAATATCTTCAACAAAATCATAGAAGAAAACTTCCCTAACCTAAGGAACGAGAGGCCCATAATCATTCAAGAAGCCTACAGAACACCAAATAGACTAGACCAGAAAAGAAATACCTCCCGTCACATAATAATCAAAACACAAAATGCACAAAACAAAGAAAGAATTTTAAAAGCAGTAAGAGAAAAAGGCCAAGTAACATATAAAGGCAGACCTATCAGAATTACACCAGACTTCTCACCAGAGACTATGAAAGCCAGAAGATCCTGGTCAGATGTCATGCAGACCCTAAGAGAACACAAATGCCAGCCAAGGCTACTATACCCAGCAAAACTCTCTATTACCATAGATGGAGAAACTAAGATATTCCATGACAAAGCCAAATTTACACAATATCTTTCCACAAACCCAGCACTACAAAGAATAATAGCAAGAAAGACCCATTACAAGGAGAGCAATCATACCCTAGAAAGAGCAAGAAAGTAATCCACCTCCAACAAACCCAAAAGAAGATAGCCACACAAACAATGCCTCCCCTTTTAGCAAAAATAACAGGAAGCAACAGTCTCCTCTCCGTAATATCTCTTAATGTCAATGGACTCAATTCCCCAATAAAAAGACATAGACTAACAGACTGGATACGCAAACAGGATCCGACTTTTTGCTGCATACAGGAAACCCACCTCAGTGACAAGGACAGACACTACCTTAGAGTAAAAGGCTGGAAAACAATTTTTCAAGCAAATGGTCCTAGGAAACAAGCTGGAGTAGCCATTCTAATATCGAATAAAATTGACTTTCAACTTAAAGATATAAAAAAGGATAAGGAAGGTCATTTCATATTTGTGAAAGGAAAAGTCAACCAACATGAACTCTCAATTCTAAACATCTATGCACCAAATGCAAGAGCACCCACTTTCATAAAAGAAGCCTTACTAAAGCTCAAAGCACATATCGCACCTCACACAATAATTGTGGGAGACTTCAATACCCCACTCTCAGCACTGGACAGATCAGGGAAACGGAAACTAGACAGAAGTACAGTGAAACTAACAGAAGTTTTAAACCAAATGGACTTAACAGATATCTATAGAACATTTCACCCAAAAACAAAAGAATATACCTTTTTCTCTGCACCACATGGTACCTTCTCCAAAATAGACCATATTATTGGTCATAAGACAGGCCTCAACAGATATAAAAAAATTGAAATAATCCCATGCATCCTATCAGATCACCATGGTCTAAAGCTGGTCTTCAATAACAACAAAGACAATGGAAAGTCCACACTCACATGGAAACTGAACAATACTCTACTCGTCGATAATGGGGTCAGGGAAGAAATAAAGAAAGAAATTAAAGACTTTTTAGAATTTAATGAAAATGAAGACACATCATACCAAAACCTATGGGACACACTGAAGGCAGTGCTAAGAGGAAAGCTCATAGCTCTAAACAAAGAGAACTATACAAAGAATCAATAAAACCAGGAGCTGGTTCTTTGAGAAAATCAACAAAATAGATAAACCCTTGGCCAGACTAATCAGAGGGCAGAGAGACAGTATCCAAATCAATAAAATCCAAAATGAAAAGGGTGACATAACAACAGAAACCGAGGAAATTCAACAAATCATCAGATCCTACTACAAAAGCCTATACTCAACAAAATTGGAAAATCTGGATGAAATGGACAATTTTCTAGACAAGTATCAGTTACCAATGTTAAATCAGGATCAGATAAACCATCTTAACAGTCCCATAACTGCGAAAGAAATAGAAGCAGTCATTAAAAGTCTCCCCACCAAAAAAAGTCCAGGTCCAGATGGTTTTAGTGCAGAATTCTATCAAACCTTCAAGGAAGATCTAATACCAATTCTCTTCAAACTATTCCACAAAATAGAAACGGAAGGAACACTACCTAATTCATTCTATGAAGCCACAATTACGCTTATACCTAAACCACACAAAGATCCAACAAGAAAAGAGAACTTCAGACCAATCTCCCTTATGAATATCGATGCAAAAATACTGAATAAAATTCTTTCAAACCGAATCCAAGAACACATCAAAACACTTATCCACCATGATCAAGTAGGCTTTATCCCAGGAATGCAGGGTTGGTTCAATATACGAAAATCCATCAACGTAATCCACTACATAAATAAACTCAAAGAAAAAAACCACATGATCATATCTCTTGATGCTGAGAAAGCATTTGACAAAATTCAACACCCCTTCATGATAAAAGTCTGGGAAAGATCAGGAATTCAAGGTCCATACCTAAACATAGTAAAAGCAATATACAGCAAGCCAGTAGCCAACATCAAACTAAATGGAGAGAAACTTGAAGCAATCCCATTAAAATCAGGGACTAGACAAGGCTGCCCACTCTCCCCCTACCTGTTCAATATAGTTCTGGAAGTCCTAGCCAGAGCAATTAGGCAACAGAAGGAGATCAAAGGGATACAAATTGGAAAGGAAGAAGTCAAAGTTTCACTATTTGCAGATGACATGTTAGTATACTTAAGTGACCCCAAAACTTCCACCAGAGAGCTCCTAAACCTGATAAACAACTTTAGCAAAGTGGCTGGGTATAAAATTAACTCAAACAAATCAGTAGCATTCCTCTACACAAAGGATAAACTGGCTGAGAAAGAAATTATGGAAACGACACCATTCACAATAGTCACAAATAGTATAAAATATCTTGGGGTGAATCTAACCAAGCAAGTAAAAGACCTGTATGACAAGAACTTCAACACCCTGAAGAAAGAAATCAAAGGAGATCTCAGAAGATGGAAAGATCTCCCATGCTCATGGATTGGAAGGATTAATATAGTAAAAATGGCTATCTTGCCGAAAGCAATCTACAGATTTAATGCAATCCCTATCAAAATTCCCACTCAATTCTTTACAGAGATAGAAAGAGCAATCTTAAAATTCATTTGGAATAACAAAAAACCCAGGATAGCGAAAACCACACTCAACAATAAAAGAACTTCTGGGGGAATCTCCATCCCCGATTTCAAGCTGTACTACAAAGCAATAGTGATAAAAACGGCATGGTATTGGAACAGAGACAGTCAGGAGGATCAATGGAATAGAATAGAAGACCCAGAAATGAACCCCCATACCTATGGTCACTTGATCTTCGACAAAGGAGCTCAAACTATCCAGTGGAAAAAAGACAGCATTTTCAACAAATGGTGCTGGTCCAACTGGAGGTCAACTTGTAGAAGAATGCAAATTGATCCATACTTATCTCCTTGTACAAAGCTCAATTCCAAGTGGATCAAGGACCTCCACATAAAACCAGCTACACTGAAACTAATAGAAGAGAAAATAGGGAAAAGCCTTGATCATATGGGCACAGGGGAAAAGTTCCTGAACAGAACACCAATGGCGTATGCTCTAAGATCAAGAATTGACAAATGGATCTCATAAAACTGCAAAGCTTCTGTAAAGCAAAGGATACGGTCAACAGGACAAAGCGGAACCAACAGACTGGGAAAAGATCTTCACCAATCTTACATCTGATAGAGGGCTAATATCCAAGGTATACAAAGAACTGAAGAAACTAGATTCCAGATCATCAAATAACCCTATTAAAAAATGAGGTAGAGAGTTGAACAAAGAACTCTCAACTGAGGAAACTCGAATGATTGAGAAACATCTAAAGAAGTGCTCAGCATCCCTAGTCATCAGGGAAATGCAAATGAAAACAACACTGAGATTCCACCTCACACCAGTCAGATTGGCTAAGATCCAAAACACAGGTGACAGCAGATGTTGGCGAGGATGTGGAGAAAGAGGAACACTCCTCCATTGTTGGTGGGATTGCAAGCTGGTGCAACCACTATGGAAAGCAGTCTGGCGATACCTCAGAAAATTGAACATGGTGTTACCTGAGGACCCAGCTATACCCCTCCTGGGTATATACCCAGAAGATATTTCAACATGCAACAAGGCCACATGCTCCACTATGTTTATAGCGGCCTTATTCATAATAGCCAGAAGCTGGAAAGAACCCAGATGTCCTTCAACAGAAGAATGGATACAGAAAATGTGGTACATTTACACAATGGAGTACTACTCAGCCATTAAAAATAATGAGCTCATGAAATTCTTAGACAAATGGATGGAGCTAGAAAATATCATCCTGAGTGAGATGACCCAATCACAAAGGAACACACATGGTATGCACTCACTGATAAGCGGATATTAGCCCCAAAACACACAATACCTAAGATGCAACGCATAAACTTCATGAAACTCAAGAAGAAGGAGGAAGACCAAAGTGAGGGTGCTGTTGTCCTTTTTAGAACGAGTATCAAAATATTCAACCAGAGCTCCCAGGATCTAAACCTCCAGCCTGAGAACAGACAGGGCAAGCTGTCCTCTGAGAGGCCCTAACCAGCAACTGACTCAGACAGATACAGACATCCAGTGCCAAACAGTGGATGGAGCTTGAGGACTCTTAAAGAAGAATAGGTGGAAGGATTGTGGGCCCTAAGGAGATAAGAACTGCACAGGAAGATCAACAGAGTAAACGAACCTGAACCCTTGGAGCTCTCAGAGACTGAATCACCAACCGTGGAGCATACCTAGTCTACACAGATCTACCTCCATGGGCTGAACCTAGGCCTCCCTGCACATATGTTGTAAATGTGCAGCTTGGTTTTCATGTAGGTCTCAAACATCTGGAGTGGGGGCTATCCCAAAACATGCAGCCTGTATATGGAGTATGGTCTTCTAAAAAAAAACAGTTGTTCAGTTGTTCATGGAATATTATTTTTTTATATCTCTTGTATTCAGTTTGCAACTACTTCATTGAGAATTTTTGTATGTATATTCATGAGGGATACTGGACTATAACTTATATATTTTTGTTGGGTTTATACTTGATTTCACTATTTCAATATTATTTGCTTTGTGAAGGAGCTTATTGTGGTTCTGAATTTTTTTTAAACATAACTCAAAAAGTATTGCTTGTTTGAAGGCTCTATAGAATTCTTGTATAAGTATATCTGACACTTGGTATTTTGCTTGTTTGTTTCTTTTCATTTTATTCTGTTTGAATGCTTTTTAAATTTTTTTGATTTGCTGAAAATAAAAATAAAAAAAAATTAAAAAAAAAATGAAAATAAAGATGAAGTCCTTGTATTTCCTGATGTTCAACCTTGGTTTTTAAAATGACGTAGAATAGTTGGTAGGATGGCTTAATCAGTGTGCCAGAGGATCTGATTTTGATCACTGGTACCCATGTAGAAGAAGGAGAGAAGCAACTCCAAAACTTCTGAAGTTCCATGAACGTATTATGTGACCATTGTACATACATCCATGGACAATAAATTAAAAAATTTTAAATGGTATAGAGGCATACATGTAGATGGATAGAAAAGGATAGAGAATCCAGAAGTAAAAACTCGTTTATGACTTGCGCAAAAAGTTATCAAGACCAGCCAATAGTGAATGGACAGTCTTTTGAACCAACAGTAAGTACTAAGAAAACTGGATTTGTACCAACCATTAACTCATATTACATATGAAAATTCACTCACAATGAATGAAAGACATAAATGTAAGAAGTAAAACTATAAAACTTAGAAAGAAGCAAAAAGGCTTCATGACATTGGATTTGGCAATGATACCTAGGATACTATACCAAAAGCACAGGCAACAAAAGAAAAGTATAGTTAAATTGGACTTCCTCGAAGTTAAAAATATGTGTGATCAAAGGATATTATGAGCAGATGAAAGGTCAGCCCACTGGCCACGTTGAATTGTGAGGGTGGGTGGAGCTTAGCAGTGGATTGCAGAGTTAGCACTCGGAAGGCCATAAGCTCAACAAACAATATATAATATTGCATATTTCAAAATATCTAGAGGAGAGAGTTTCTTTTTCTGAGAAAGGGTACTGTTGTGTGGTATAGGCTTGCCTGATCTTTGCTATGTAGACAGGCTGGCCTTAAATTCATGGCAGTTCTTCTGCCTCAGCCTCCCAAGTGCTCTGACAAGGGCTACCACTAATGTTTAGAAAATAATTTTGAATATTCTTACCATAATGCCACAGTACATGATTGAGGAGAGAGACTAAAAATCCTGACTTCACTGGGACTTTGCACTTTACCCCATGGATGTGCACAATTATTCTAACAATTAAAGTTTTAAAAAGAAACAAAATAAATGTTTGCAACTATATGACTGACAAGTTGTTAATATTAAGAATTTGTAAGGATTCCTACAGCTCAACCTCACAACAAACAATATAATTCAACAATATATAAAAGAGAACTTAGAAGATTAATTGGTAAGTCTGATGACCTGAAGTCAATCCCCAGAACGCATGCAAAAAGCCAGAAACTGGTGTGCATCTGTAATCCCAGCATTTCCCTCTACTAGACTGAAGGCAGAGATCTGATAATAGTCAGGGAGCACATGGATCAAGTATCCTAGATTATACAGTGTTGCAGCAGATGTAACAAAAAGGGCCTCTGCTTCAAACAAAGTGGAAGGCATGAACTTACTATTGAAAGTTGTCCTGACTTCCACATGTATGCTATCGCATGTTCATGACCACAGAGACACAGTGTAGGATTATCAGGGTCCTGCGTCTGCTCTGCTGCTGGGCTCTGCTGCTTGGGGAGTCGGGACTGTCCAGGACAGTACTCCGTGGCTGGAGGTCCCCAGGCCGGGGCCGGTGGGGGGCGGGGGCGGGGTGGATGGGTGGGTGGGTGAGAATGGGGAGAGCTCTGGCTGGATCCTGTGGGATTAGTCCTTGGCTTGTCAGTAGTGGCTGGCTTGAACTTGGCTTGGAGGCAATGGCTGGGATCGTAGAGAGGCCTTTTTTGTTTTGTTTTGTTTGTTCGTTTGTATTTCGAGACAGGGTTTCTCTGTGTAGCCCTAGCTGTCCTGGAACTCACTCTGTAGACCAGGCTGGACTCGAACTCAGAAATCCGTCTGCCTCTGCCTCCCAAGTGCTGGGATTAAAGGCGTGCCCTACCGGAGGTTAGACAGCGGCTCTTTATGAGAAAGGCCTTCTCCATTGTTCCCCACAGCAGATCCCAATGAAACTAGGCAGTCCATTTTTTTTTTAATGCATTTATTGTCATGGTGGAAAGTAAATGAGTAAAACTTTTCTCAGGGTGGGCCTGAGGTTAAATACCTTTTGCAATGAGGAGTGTCTGGGAAGGAGATTTTATTGTCTAAGCCCTGTAGGCCTTTAGTTACCTCATTAAAATGGAGATCTGTCTTGTGCCTACATGACCACAGGTCACATCCTCTACTTGTGGAGGGGCTTGGTGCATTGCCCTTACATGATGGGTGGCCACAAATAAATGGACAGCTTGGGGCGGGGGTGGGGTGGGGGTGGGGGGGTGTAGCTATGTGACAGGAGCCAGGTGCCCAGGAGCAGGGGCAAAATGCCTTCCTTCCTATCAGATTACCGGTGTTTCAAGGCTTTGCTCAACCAGGTACCAGGCTGCCTTTTATGGTACTGCAGCACAGAATCACAGTCACCTTGACACAACACACACACACACACACACACACACACACACACACACACAGAGAGAGAGAGAGAGAGAGAGAGATACAAAGAGAGAGAGAGAGGGGGAGAGATGCATACACACATTCACTAGATAAATAAGTAAATAAAAATATAAAATATACAGAAGATTTGAATAGACTTTCCCCATAAAGCTGTACAAGTGGCAACACAAAGCAAATGTAAGGAAACTCACTGTGACTAGAAACCAGGAAAATCAATAAATCTCAGTAAGATACCGTTTCACACTCATTATCATGGTCACTGTGTTGGTTAGACTTTCTACTACACCAAAAAAAATCAACTTGTAAATATAAATGATTCAGTTCAGCTCACAGTTCGGGAGGCTTCAGACTCTGCTTGGTTGGTTCCTGTTACTTTGATACCACAGAATGGCATAATGTCAAGCAAGAACGCATGACAGAGCGAGGCAGGAATAGGAAGAGGCCAGGGTTTCAAAATCCACTTTGCAATAATAACCCCAATAGCCCAAAGATTTCCCACAAGGTCCTATCTACTAACAATTTCACCACTTTCTGATAGAATGGTTCTGAGTACTAACACTTTAATACACAGGTCATTGGACAACATTCAATATGGAGATGGCAGCAATTATTATAAAAACAACTTTAAAAATAATTATTGGCAAGGATGTGAACAATTGACGTCAGTGTTTATCACTGATTGGAATGTAACATACAACATGACTCAGCAACTCTGCTTCCGGTTGATATGCCCTAGAAAATGAAAGCAGAAACTAAAATAGATAGTAGAAAGTCATGCATACAGCAGCATGATTCCCAGCAGGCAAGTTCTGGAAACCATCCACATTCTTATCTATCTGTGAATGGGTAAAAAAAAAAAAAAGTATACACAGTTAGTAAACCATTATTCTATCATAAAAAGGTATGAAATTCTGATGTGTCCCACAGCATAGATGAAGCTAGAAGACATTATGCTAAATGAAATAAGCTTTAAACAAAAGGACAAACACTGAGGTCTGTTCTACGATATACAAGACTAGTCAGATTTATAGAGGAAAGAAAGCGAAGTGAGGTCGCAAAGGACTGAGTCATGTGAGGATAATTAGTTATTGTGGAGAGTACAGAGTTTCAGTCTGAAATGGTGAACGTTTGTAGAGACAGTAGAATTGGTGAATGTGCATATTGTCACTAAGCTATGAGCTTTTAAATGATTGAAATCGTCATTTGCATACTATTCTATTTTACCACTCAGTTAAGGATGTTTCAGTTACTTTAATACAGGGTTGACTCAACAAAAGCTTTCTGTGTGTACTATTGTGGTTCCAATAGTGGAGGGGATAGAAGCAGAAAGATTCCATCCCAGTCAGTGTCATACACAGAACGGAAGGAAGGACAGCATTTATGTACATGAACATATCAGCTATTTATTTTCAAAGTTTCTGTTTGGAACCTGCTCATTCTGTTGCTGTGATAAACAACATAACCAAAAGCAGCAGTAGAGGAGAAAAGAGTTTATTTCAGCTTATACTTCTAAGTCACAGTGTATTATTGAAGGAACTTGGGACAGGAATTGAACCAGAAACCATGGAAGAAGGCTACTTACTGGCTCATGTTACAAGCCCTATGCTCAGATAACTTATACAGCTCAGGTCCAATTGCCTAGGGACTGTGCTGTTTCCAGTGGGCTGGACCATCCCACGTGAATTATCAAGCAAGACAATGCCCCACAGAATACTGACAGGCCAATCTGATCTGGGAAATTCCTCAACTGAGGCTCTCCCTTCTTGTTGACTCAGGGTTGTGTTAAGTTGACCACTGATACCAACTAGGACATAACCTTTTAGTGCCCATGAGTTCATTACAAGTGGTCTCTTGGATGTAGGATAAAATAGGAATGGCTAGGAAGGTGGGAAAGCTGAAGCTAACTGTCATTTTCTAGCTGTTACATAAGACAAATCGTAAAGAAATGTGAGCTTTGAACTTTAGTTTCCTTATCTGTAAAACAGGGGTGACTACTTTCTATGGATGAGTTGGTAAAAAGAAATTCTATGTGAAATTCTATGTTCTATGTGAACAATTTCTTTTTACCAACTCATCCATAGAAAGTAGTCACCCCTGTTTTACAGATAAGGAAACTAAAGTTCAAAGCTCACATCTTCTAGCTGGGTGCCTCATCTGGCCTCAATGGGAGAGGAAGCACCTAGCCTCTCAGAGACTTAAAGCGGCAGGGTGGGGGATACAGGAGGAGGTGGTACTCAGAAAACAAGAGATGGAGAAGGATTGTGGGAGGGGGTGACTGGGACGGGTTATAAAGTGAATAAGCAAAAAAAATAAAATTAAAAAAGGAAAAAAAAAAGAAATTGTTCTATGTGTTTGCAACTAGTGGCCCTTTGTCTTGTGAGTTTTAATTTTGATTCTATCTGCTTATATTACATGCAGCTCATGAGGGTAAACCTGGATTTGAGACTGGAAGTCCTCAATGAGGGGTAGCATGTTTTCAGAGCCTTCCTTGCTTTGCCTCTCAGAAGTGAGACATCTTCATGTCACCAGGGATACCACTGGGCCAAGATCAGTGTCACCTTCAGCTCCATAAGGTTGGTGAATCTAGATTTCAGAGTAGCTGCTTCATTTCAGATTCTCAGACTGAAATATTCAGGTGTCTTCCACTATGGCTTTAGTTTTTTTTAATCGTCTTTTCCTTGTCTTCCCCATAATAAAATGTAATCTAATTTCCAGCAATTTTAGATGATATATAATTTTCATAGTTCCTGGTGTAGATGAGTGGATCCATTTAGATCTGGGAATTACTCTACATTCAAATTGCAATATACAGCTAATAAATATATCTCTTGAGTTTAGACTAGAAACACAGAGAAGGGCACCATCCCAGGTAGTGAGTGGGCAAAGTATATTTTGAGAGTAAGATGCCCCAAAGCTGGTGTAGAAGAAAAGCCTCTTACCTCCACATGATCACCACAGGGGTACTTCATCCAAAGTCATTCTCTTTTCACAGACTATCACCCTAGGGACCTAGTTCAAAGATACCCCACCATATTATCAGAAATAAGGCCATGCTGGCCAGTAACTCACACTGCTTCATGCTGAATGCCTATGATATGCCATGACTCTTTTGAATTATCTTTAATTATAACCTATACAAACTTTCAGCAGGATACCGTATATAGCTTCCTCTCACAAATGATGTCAGGGAGGCTCAGAGATGTTAATTAGCCTACCCAAGGTCACGTGGTTACCAAGAGTTATAGTCAAGATTAGAAGCTAGTGAGTCTGACTGGAGCCCTGGTGTGGTTCATGCATCTGTAGGATTATAGCAGCTGGGAGCTTGTTAGGAATGTAGAACCCAGGCCCCATTCACAGACCTTGAATCAGAGGCTCCATTTTAACGAGATCCCTAGGTGATATGCAGGTTCTGTAAGGTTTGCAAAGCATGACTCTCTTGTTGGATTTCTTTTCCATCATGTCTCATGGAGTCTGGAAGTCACTAAATAAACAAGCTGATTGAATAATGAAATAGATGTGCTCTAGGTTGATTCCTAGGATAAAGTCTTCTCTAGGAAGCTATTTTGTTTTTATCTGTATCAATCAGCATCTGCAGATAGGAGGAGAAAGTGATCTTCCCCCTAGGGACTAGACAGAACATTTTTGTGGGTGCAGAGTGAAGACCAAATGTGTTTCATCTCCCCATATTGTTATGAAGCAGACATGAAGACTGACAAGGGGCATGTGGTCTAGAGAGGAGGTTATATCAGCACAAGTAAGGCAACAGAGTCACCTTGTGCTAGGGCCAGATGGGCTGCTTTATGTATGCAGTTGACTTGATTTCAAGCCACAGACTCAAGTGGACAGGAACTCTCAGTTTACTGAGTAGGAGAAAATAATGTTCAGTCCATATGAGTCCCACTGTGTCTTAGGGTTGTTCCTGAGCCCTAGGCTGCCCAGAGTGAGTGAAAGTGTAGGTATCTCATGAGGATTGGGATATCTATTGACGCTCCTAAATGCACGATAAGTTGTACTCCTCTTGAAGGTCACCATGGGTCACTGCCTGCTCTATACTTCCTGATTGAAAGACTCTCTATGGTGTTCTTAGTTATGTCCTCATTTCGCTGGCACAGGGTCTCTCTGCATTCTCTGAGGTACCCTGGGAACAAACACTACTGTAGGGTGGTCTCAGATCTCTGAAACTCAGGTATCACTATAGAGATGTTTCTTGAGTGGAGGTTGAGGCAAAGGCTTCTCTTTGCATCTTGGAACCTCCAGTGAACCTTTGTCTTCCTTTCCTCCTTCCTCCAGAAAAAGACATAGGCAAATGGGGAGGATGGGAGTCTCTTTTCAGGAGAGCCCCTGTACATTGTTTCTAAGAAACCTTTTCTTACTCTTGTAAATAGGAAGACTTGCTCTGATTCAACACTGGTTTTCTACAAATTAATACTTATATCCTGGTTTCCTTCGAGTCTGGCTTTTCCATCTTTTCTCTGCATTCAGACCTGATAACCCCTTCCTGCAATGGTGAAACTGGGAGATCAGCTGTCTTTCCATAAGGGTCAAGAATATGAAGTGTTGTGGGGAATAAGCAAATCTGGGTGAAAAGTCTTTAGACTATATCTGGGGCACTAACATAGTCCTAGAGGTCTATACTCAAATTAATAAGAGTGACTGTTATTCTGTCTCCTATTTGAAAGTTAAAGGAACTCAGTCATAAAAGGTCAAAGATATTTTTAAGGGCACAGAGGTAACAAGATTAAAAATCAAAGTAAAAACTCAAGATTGACTCTGATCTGGAGCCCAGGGATGTGAAATAGGTCATGAAAGCTTGAATCTTATTTGACCACTTCACAGTCCTGTGTCTTTGAGCAAGCCCCCTAACCTCCCTTAGCCTGTTTCATGATCTTTCAGGATAATGGTGAGGGTGACTTTTGGGAGTGAATTATAGGCATCAATTATAGAAAGTGCTACCAAATGCAATTGCTCAATGAAATTTGATTATTAATATTAATATTTTTATTATTTTGCCATTATCTTGTCTTCTAAAAAAAGAAAACTCAGGTAACATTAAATATCTTAGCATCTTTGTGACAAGATGTCAAAACTGAAATAAAATGACTTTGTACATAACCCATTTGAACTTTCTTATTTCACAGAGGTGAACACTGAAGCCCAGAAAGCCCAGAATTTGTTGCCAATCATGAAGAGATTTTGTTAAAAGGTAGAGTAAGTTTGGAAAAAGTCAAAGCAGAGAAGCCTTGTTGGGGAACTGGGGGAGGCTTCTTTAGGTTCAGTGTACATAAAACTTTATGGTCCTGGGAGAGAACCATGTGACAACCTGCAATCAAGGAACTGCTGGCATCTGGGTGGCCCAAACCCACAAAGATTTCTGTGGTTACTCATGAGAAATGCAGAGTGAAATAAAAATTTGGGAAAGCTCTGGGTTCCACGATAATGTGAGATGAGAGCAGGGACAGTAACCAATGGGGATCATCAAGAAGAAAAGACAGAGATACTAGCTAAGGTCAGGGAGAAGAAAGGGTGGCCTGGCCAGAGGAATGAGCTTTGGAGAAGCCAAGCAGAGAAGCAAAGGGGGTTATATTAGAAGACATAGATATTGTCTAAGTGGGGATCAAAAGAGTGTCTCTGGTCAATTCTAGTGAGTGATAGCTTGTGACATTTGCATAATTCATGGAAGACCACCATGTTGGCTTTTTTATTATGTAGTTTATCTTTTTTAATTGTGGTCAATTGTATGTGTTCATCTTTGTGACATGTAAAAGGAGGGCTTTATTGTCAATTTTTCTTGTTTCCTGCCAGAATCAGAAATAAACCAGGTGATATTTTACTCATCAGGAAGGCTTTAGCTCTGTATTCAAACATGCATTAGTTTCCTTGGAAGTTCCAACTGTGAGTTGGAAGAGATTTCTTCCAGGTAAATCATCTGACTTCTTGCCCAGAGTACTTCTCTCCATAGTATCCTTGGCATGTGGTTTTCCAGAGTCTTGTGGCTTGAGTCTAGTGGTGTTCCTTGACTTCTTAAGCATTGGATTTTTGTTTTAAGAGGTAGAATTTGTATCTAGTTCTTTCTTGCATTCATCTAGTCCTAAACCTCCACATTGGTGACTTAAATCTGTTCTCTGGGGTCATATCAAGACACTAGTTTCTATTTTCAGTGGCTTATATGGTTTGAAAATATCTCACATAATCCCTTCACATTTTTCTTTCCTTCATCATCTCTGATATTTTAACCTTGGTTCACTCCTTTTGGTCTTATGAGGCACTCTGAAAGGGAATGACTTGGCTCCTGCCTAGATTTGTAATCCTCATTCTGAGATAGTTCAATCACCCACTTGTACATCTTGTTACTCTTCTAACCTCTTTGCTGGTGGACATGCTCTCTTAGCTTTCTGACTTTGGATTTTACTTAACTGATCATGAATTCAAATTCTGACTTTCCACTTGCTAGCTGTATATATGTGCACATTTTTTCAATTGAAAACAGATTTTTTTCGTATAATACATTCTCATTACAATTACCCCTTTCCCAACTCCTCCCAGGTCCTCCCCACTTACTCATCCACCCAAATCCATGTCCTTCTTTCCTCCCTTTCTTTCTTTCTTCCTTCCTTCCTTCCTTCCTTCCTTCCTTTCTTTCTTTTCTTTCTTTCTTTCTTTCTTTCTTCTTCTTCCTTCCTTCCTTCCTTCCTTCCTTCCTTCCTTTCTTTCTTTCTTTCTTTCCTTCTTTCTTTCTCTGTTTAGACTATAAAAGGTATCTAAAATAATGATGATGATGATAATAAAAGATAAAAGAAAAGAGACCAGAATAGGATATAAAAAATTAAAAAGCTAAATAGAAAGCATAAAAAACACATACAGATGCTGAGACACACACACTCACCATGGGGAAAACTCATACAAACAAATTCAGAAACCATAATATATAAGCAAAAGATCTGTAAGGTTAAAAAAGTCTAGATAAAGCATAGTAAATAAAAACAAACAAACAAACAAACTTTCAAAAACACCATTGAGTTCCTTTTGTGTTGACTAGCAACTGCTGGGCATGAAGCCTCCCTTAAGTGTGGTTTGTATGCTCAATGAGACTCTGTTGGAGAATGTGATAGTTTCTGTCTTAGGAATGGGGGCTGTGCCCACTTCTGTCAGTGTTGGGACCCCCATCTTGTGCAGAGCCACACAGACCTAGTGCATGTATCCACAGTCTCTGTGTGTTTGTACATGCACCAGTCCTGTTGTGTCTAGGAGGCCTTGTTTCCTTGATGTTCTCCATTCCCACCGGCTCTTACATTCTATTCACCTGTTCTACAGAGTTCCCTAAACCTTGAGGGGAAAGGATTGATGGAGATGTCTCATTTAGGAATATGTATATTTCTTAAACTTACTGAGCTCCATTTTGAGAAGGAAAATTGTCATGTACCAACCTGATAAGATTGTTGTGAATGATGAGTGATTAAATGTTTAGCATTTGGAAAAAACATTGGTTATTATTGACTGATTATTCTAATTTTAAAAGCACTACCAATTGATTACTAATCACTGGGGACTATTTAAGTATTTTGGAAATACTCATTTTGTTTTCATAATGACTCCAGAAGATACAAATATTATTATACCCTTTTCATAGATGAGTAAAACAGAGATATGAAGTCAGTTATCATCATCATCATCATCCTGTGGTATATACACAAGTATGTATGTGCATAGTATATGGACATTTGTATATGTTATGCACAGATGTGTACATGTGGAAGTCAGAAGAAGCCACTGATAACTTAAGTCTGCCTGCCTTATTCATTTGAGACAGATTCTCTAATTGGATGTAAAGGTACACCAGCAGCCAGCAAGCAGACAGTGCCCCTATCTCTGTCCTTTACAGTGCTTTCATTACAGGTGTTACATCATCATGCCCAGAGATTGTTTCTGTGCGGATATTGGGATTTAAACTCCGGACCCCACACTCATACAGCAAGTTTTATGGAGCCATTTCTCCATCCCCAAAGTCAAATATTAATATTAATTGCTTCTAGTGTCAGTGAGCTTTTGCTGTACTCTGGTCTCCCACAAAGCTTCAGTGGCGTTTGCCTAGTCATCTGCTCTGGCTTAGGTTGGTTCCACTTGGCAGTTGTGTTGCTCTTAGCTGGCTCTGCCTCTGTGTGGATCAGTACTCTTCCCTTGCTTACACGGATGCTCTGCTTCAGGGTTCCTCACATTAACCCACAAAGTCTTTGAACTGATAAAGGTGTATTGTTTCAAGTACCTCTGCTTTGGGATAATTGTGGGACCTCTGTCTTTCTGTTTTCTCATTGCTTTCAGTCTTTTGATAAGAGGAGCGTATGTTTGTAACAGTGATGAACAGTTGATTAACAGATATCCATGCCTAGGGTGGAATGTTATACCCTGCTTAGTATGAGAGGGCATTACAAAGTTATAAGGTTAAGGATGAGATAGATTTGGAGAGCACCTACTGCATGCAAACACATGTAGACCCAGAGATGAAGAACTGAATGAGACCTGGCTTATAAGCTGGTAGAAGAGCCATAAGAGCCTCTGGAGTCTTGGGACTATTTCTCCTTTTAGGAATTTGATATTGGCTATTTGTATACTGTACTGGCTGATTTTATGTGTCAACTTGACACAAGCTGTAGTTACCACAGAGAATAAATGCCTCCATGAGATCCAGCTGTAAGGTACTTTCTTAATTAGTGATCAAGGTGGGAGGGCCCCTTGTGGGTGGTACCATCCCTGGGCTGGTAGTCTTGGGTTCTATAAGAGAGCAAGCTGAACAAGCCAGGAGAAGCAAACCAGTAAGTAACATCCCTCTATGGCCTCTGCATCAGCTCCTGCTTCCTGACCTGCATGAGTTCCAGTCCTGACTTCCTTTGGTGATGAACAACAATGTGGAAGTGTAAGCTGAATAAACCCTTTCCTCCCCAACTTGCTTCTTGGTCATGATGTTTGTGCAGAAATAGAAACCCTGACTAATACATATACTTTTCTGAGAAACTTACAACCCTTACCAGAAATGGACAGAGGGTGTCTTCGTTTTCTGAGCACTTCCCCCAAGTATTCTCTTGCATTGGGAGTGCAGATTCTCTGCTGATACTGCTTCCACACTCCCAGATCTCACCAACTGCTTACACAGATCTGTAGGCAGAGGAATTCATCTGTTCAATAAACATGTCTGTTCAACCATAGAAACCAAAATGTGATCTATCATCTTTGTCAATCCAGACAACAGGAGGTGGTTTGGCAGAGGAAGAAGCTAAGTATAAAACATAAGACCCCAGTAGCCTAGTATTCAAAGAGGTAGAATTTCAATGTATAGTCTATTAGGACACTGTGCTTGGCACTATCTCATCTGAACAACCCAAGGACTTTACAAAGAAGATAGCATGGTCCCCATCTTGTGGATCGGGAAACTTAGGAGCAGAAAGTGAAGCCATGTGCTCAAGGACAGGGAGCACCTAAGTACTGCATGTAGGGATGTCATCTGCCTAAGTATTGTTCTTTTCATAGGAGAACATTCCACCTTCTTCTCACCTCATTTAACATTAATATTTTAGATCACTGATTCTGGTCTGCAGAAAAAACACTAAAGAGGAGTCCTATCACCCTACATTCTAACTGCGACTGCCATGATGCCTCAGTGATTTTTTTGGAAGCCTATTTTGGTGCTACCATGCACATGTAGCTGGTATGCAGTATTGATGAGGCCTGTGAAGCCAGGCTTGGACTTAGTGGGGAAGAATTTGATGCTGGGTCAGAGAGCAGTGAAAGGTGCAGGCTGTGGAAGAAGCAATCTCCTAGTCCTTTTGAAAATCTCTGGGTCTCTTCTGTATTTCTCTGACTCTCTTTCCATTTTATGGGTTTTGATCAGGCAAAGCCAATCAAGAGAGGTTCCATCTGCTCTTTCTGAATATGCAACTGTTGTATGGAAATATAAAGCTGGATGGGCAATGGGCAGGCAGCCCTCAGACCTGCAGGGGGATGAGTCCACACAAAGCCCCATATGTCACTGATCGCAGAGCGCTATTTTACCACCTAGTGTAAAACCCATCTGTGAGAACAACCAATCAACTAAAGGGCCATAAGATCTCTATGAGGGCTGTGGTCTCAGATGCTAACCAGAATGCACCTATCATCTTGGCATATAGCTGGCACCACTGTGAGCATCCAGCTGCTTTGGGCCAACTTTGATCTTCACTGCCTAGAACACCATCAAGTGGATGCACCTATTTTAGTATTGGTGTCCTGTAGGGTTCCAGGAGAAAAAGGCCGGACTCCTATTGGCTGCTTGCATACATTTCCTGGACCTTTAGTGTTTGGCCATTGTTGAGTTGCCAGCTATATTTTTTTTTTGAGACAGGGTCTCATGTAGACCAGGCTGCCTTCAGGCTTACTATGTAGCTAGTAGTGGCTTAGAACTTCTAATAATCAGGTCTTTATTTTCCAAGTGCTGATATTACAGACACATGCTACCATGTCATGTTTATGTGATGTTTGGTGGAACTCAGGGTCTCATTCATGCTAGCCAATGACACAACCAACTGAGCCATAACCCCTGCTCTCTTAATATTAATTTAAAAGTGAAATTGTAGTGATAGAAATCACCTGTACATGTCAGCTCTGCATAGCACTCCTTGGCCAGAGTTTAGTCTTTCTAATTGAGGCTCGGGTTTTGTTTTAGCCAAGATTCTCTAGAGAAACAGAACTGATAGCATAGAGATTTATTAAAAGATGATTTATCAGATTGGCTTCCATGATATGATTTGGGTAGGTCAACAATGGCTGTCTCATATCAGAAAAGCAGAGAATCTGGTAGCTGCTCACACCACAGGGCTGGATATTTAAGCAGTTCCAGTGTGGGACCGAAGGCCCAGAAGACTCCTAGAGAGCCTCAGGTCTTCTGTCCATGCTGGAAATAAACCTAAAGCTGAGTGCTAATACCTGCAAAGGAATGCAGTAGTAGCAGCAACAGGATGGATGAACTTTCCAATGAGAGTGAAAGCAAAAATTAAAACTTGGTTCTTTCATCTTTTATCTGGGCTGCCACCAGAAAATGGGAAAGTGCATCTTCACACTTCAAATAATCTGAGGAAGAAAACCACTCACAGGAGTACTCAGCCGTCTGCCTCTTAGTTGATTCCAATCCAGTCAAGCGAAGCAAGAGCATGAGTAACAATCACAGGGTGTGTCAGGAAGCTGCTTGTGAAATGTTGTCGGACACTACAACATAGTGTGGCAATGACAAGAGGAGCTTTTGGATCAATTTTTAGTTGTCCTAGCTGTGGCAGCAGATAATGTGTCCATAGAAAATATGGAAATGATGTTTGGCTCCAACATACAATTTCTATGAATAAACAACCAAAAATAAACTGGACATACAAATCTGATGGGGTATTCAGATAAAATGGATAAGATGACATTTTAAAAAATGATGGATAATTTTTTTACAGTTCTTAAATGTTATACTTTTTTATGAATCTTCTTTTTTCTACCCTCCCTCTTCCCCTAGCCCCTTCTGTTTCTTTTCTGCTTCTTCTGCCAAACAATGAGAATTGTAATTATCCATGGAGACCTTTATAGGCTCCCTCAAAATGCTAACACGGAGAGTTGTAATTGACCCAGGCACTATTTCAAACATTATATACATTTTTACATATATATACATTTGCCTGCTTATTTAAAAAGTGATAAAATGTTTATACATATATAATGTATCATGGTAAATGTATATATATGTGTGTGTGTGTGTGTGTGTATGTGTGTGAGTGTATGTGTGTGTGTGTGTAGTATATACAACATATAATGATCAAATGGGGATAGTTAGCATTTGTGTCCATTCAAACATTTATGTTTAAGAATTTGGTGAAGAAAATGAAGCACAGAATGTTTAGTTAATTGGTCCAAGGTCCCACAATAGTAAGAGGCACATCAACATCAAGGGTTTGTAAGCAAGTATCTTATCTTCAAAGCCTACATTTAGACTCCAGTGCTTCCCACAGGTCTAGAACCTCATGACATGTCATAACGAACTCTGCCTATTCCATGTCTCTTCTTTCTAAAAAACAACTGAATTTGACTGTACATCTGAGGGACTAATACATTCTTGAACCCTGGTTTCTCACAGTCTTTCCTGGGCTTTAAACTCTCTGGAAACTAGGACTTGTTTCTCTGGATTTTTCTCCCTCCTCATCAAGGTTGTTTTAAATATTATCTTTTTGCTTAAACCTCTAGCCTCTCTTCCCCTTCCTTTCTTCTCACCCTAGGGCTTAGTTTTTGTCTCATAAATATAACTGCACTGCCACTCTCCTCCAGGCAGCTCTCTGCTCTACAGTCCATACAAGGACCAGCCCCCTTACTGTGGTACAGTGGACCATGCCAAGAAACATGGTAAGGTAGAGCAGGCCTGAGACCCTGGAGACTCAGGTATATACCTGAGACAGTAGGTGGCTCCCTGCTCTCTGCCAGATTTCTGGCCCGGAGTGTGTGCCACACTCTCCACGTTGGTCACATAACCCAAAACAGAGGTCTCCATGCTAATGAGGTACCTAGAGGTCCTTAGGATTTAATCAATAAGTTTCCCATTCCATATATTCCTTCCTGCAAAAGGTATTTAATCTCTGGTCTACCCTGATCTGGTACACATCCATTTTTCATGAGGAACAACCAATAAACAGTTTGGAACCAAGGACTGTCTCTTCCATTGAAACTATAGCGGGGGAGCATGGAGAAGGTCTTTGCCTAAAAAGCCACGATCTAAATCTCTCCTAGAAGGCCTCTCTGCATTTCCAGACTATTGCTGCTACCTTCTTTACCTTCCCTGATGAGCTAATCCAGAGCTCACAGTCCTGGCCCCAAGCTAGAAGCCATCCTTAGCCCTCTGCCCATCAATGGTCCTGGCCTCATCAAAGCTCCAGGACACCCAACATTTTGTTCCAGACATTTCTGTTCAGTTTTCTAGCAGAGACTAGATTTGTGGAGTCAGTGAATACCAGCTTCAGCTTCCCACATCACAGACTGTGTTTTCCCTCAGAGCAGTGTCTTGGTGCTTCCATGAAGCCCAGCAACTGACAGTGTAGGCATTGGGGAACTACTCTTTGCATTTGCCTCCCCAGTGGCCCTTCAGTGGGGCACAATGGGTCACACAGCTTACTCCCTCACAGATGTCACATGTGCTCTCTCTCCCTTCTCCTCTCCCTTCACATAGGTGCACAAATATACTAAAAGGTTAAACCAAATAAACACTAGAATCTCACTTCCCTTCAAATGCCATTTTGTGATTGTTTTTCCCCCAAATTTTTGCTTTCAAGACAAAACTTCTAAGAAGACTCATTTTTACTGCTAACACTGTCCTTTTCTTCCACTTTCTCGCTGCACTGTTTTAGTTGGTCTTCGTTCCTACTACTGCATCAAATCTGATACTATCATGGTCACCCATGATGATCTCAGCCAGCTTCATTATGATGCTTGAGCTTCATTATCAACTTGCCTGGACTTAAAATGGGCTAGAAGACACATTCCTGGCCATATATGTTAGGGTGTCTAGCTTAGAGACACATCTGGTTGAGTCCAAGGCTGAAGTGACAGTTCCTCCCTGGCTGTCACTTGGAACAAACACTTTGGGGGACATCTTTGGCTCCACTCTTTCTTTATATACTGCATATAACTTGTCAGGATCTCCTAACTGGTTCTACTTTCAGAACTTACCAGAATCCAGCCAGAGATCATAGTCTCCACTATCACATGGTGCATGCCACTAACTATTGCTCCTGGGCCATTGGTATGACCTCTGGTCTTTCTGCTGTTTGTACCCTGTCAGCCTGCTATCTGGAGTGACCTTTAGAAACAGTAGAGTTTACTTGGCCAAAACCACAATGATGGTGCTTTCAAGGCCACCTCTTCCTTTTCTTCATTTCTAACACCTTCCCTAATGGTCACTTCTTATTCTTCCTTCTTTAATACTCCTATCACCCTTTTTGTTCATCCCAGAACTTCTGAGGGCATAGTACTAGCTGACTTGCCTCTGTCCCAGCATAGATAACTGGATCCCTCTTATCTTCCAAATAATCCACTTCAGTGTCCTTGTTGTTGAATTATCTTCTCCTGTATCTTATTCATTTTTCTGCCTTTATTAAAAATCCATAGCACTCCTCACTATCATACCACATGCAGATCATCCCCATTGGTGGGAGAAGTATCCCATGTGCCAAATGTTTAAACCTGAAGAAGAGACAGGTGGTTTGGTTTTGCTTCCAACAGCAGCCCCGGAGTGTGGAGATTTGCATGTTGCCTTGGACTCAGGAGGCAGCTAACAAATAAATGCATAAGTAGTGAGCCATTCTACCATGGATCTAAGCTGGAAGGGGGTAATTTGGTAGAACTCATGTCTCCTTGAGTTTCTTTTATATTTCTGAATCATTTTGAAGAATATTCATATGTTGCAAATCACCTTTTCTTCTTTCTACTTTTTTCCTCATTTGCTGGTATTTGCAGCTATTTATCCATGTAAACCATGTTCTCAACATAATGTACAACCAGAACTAATGAAAATGAGTTTGCTCTGATAAACATTAAAAGGGTACAGTCAGGGATTATGGATGATGCTTTTGGTTTTGTATCAACTTGAGCATATCATCCAATTTGTTTAATCAAAATAGCCTTGTTCTTATTGACTAGTTTTATAATAAGTAAAGATTATTATCTATACTCATAAAATAAATCTTCACCACTAAAACATTTCTTTTTATTTTTATTAGTTCTTTGAATATTGAATATAAAATATTTTGATCATATTCAATCTCCCTCTTCTTGCTCTCCCTAGATCCACCCTCATTTCCCTTCCCACCAAACATTTTTGTCATTTTTATTTTTTGGTCCCCATCAAGACCAAATTATGATGTCCAATTTTTCTTTAATATGCAGCCTTCCACTAGAATATGGTTGACCTACAAAGGGCTACAGTTTTAGAGAAAACTATTGCCTAGGAAAAGGAGAAACCCTGCAAGTTTGTGAATAATGTTAGTTCTGAGCTCAGATGCATGAGTTGTGTTTATGTGTGCATATACATATGTATACATGTGTGTGTTGGTATGCATATGTGTTCCTGTATTTAGAGGTCAGAGGAAAGTCTCAGGTGTCTTTCTCAGATTCTTCTTACATGTTTTTTTTTTTTTTTTTTTTTTTTTTTTTTGGAGACAGTGCCTCCATAGAATTTTATAGCCTTTCCAGTCTCAAGTGGTCCAGATTAGCAGGCTAGCAAAGCACCATAGAATCTCCCATCTTCATTTACCTTAGCCATGATTACAAGGGTGGATCACTGTACCAGTCTTATTTATTTTTTATGTATTTTTACACATGGGTTCCGGGGATTGAACTCAAGTCCTTATGCTTGCTTTACTGACTCAGTTGTTCTTCAATTCTAAAATGCAATGTTTCATATATATTGGGTTTTGCTCTCCAGCATACCAATTTCTTTCCCAGTTTTTCAACAAGAGAATTTGTCATGCCTGTTTCACCTTTTTTATGCCATCTGCCTGCCTTGCCTGTCCCTCATACCCACCAACTTTATTTTAATTCTTTTCCCTAAGGAGTCATCTCTAAGAAAAGTCTGTACCTGTCTGTCCTTCTTGCATCTTCATTGGGCATGAGTGTTATATAAAACTACCAAAATGACGGTTGGTGTTTACTAGTCACTTACTACAGGTGGTAGACCCTATGTTAGTTACTTAATGAGGATTTTAACATTTGTGTTTCACAATTCTAAAAATGAGTATAATCATCATCATTAAATTCTCAATTTATAGACAAGAAAGACAAGGGAAAGGAAAAAGGTAAGAAGAGAGATAAAGGAAAAAAATGAAGACAGACTCTTACATGGTCACAAGGAAGATACTCAGTCAATGTTAGTCTCTCTTTCAGGGGCTGAAGACTCAGAGGTAAAGTAGGACTTAATTATTAAGGATGGCCAATGAAAGTTGGTTTCTGGGACCAAGGTTGGATCCTAGATGTCTGCTTTCTGGTCACGTAAGGTTTGTCTTCTTCTAGCTGGTCTTCTGAAGAATGTAAATACTTGGGGATATCTGCATATTTCATCTTCTGTTGATGAACTCTTTGAAATATCACCTAGAACAGTCTCTGAGCTCCCATACATGTGAGATCTCTCACTTTTGTTCTGAAAATTGCAGCAGAATGTATCTAAGTTTTTGTAATATCAGAGTGGTGCTTATTATCACTATCTGCCCATAAGTTGGGAGTCATGTGGCAAATCTAGGAAATAACACTACAGTAATTGGAGCTCATTGCAGCTTGTGAATATCAGAATGTCCAAGAGTGAATCCTGGGGTTGGAAGGGCAGGCTGTGGGTGGTTCTACTGCATAAATGCTTAGATGTGTGTGAGGCTACTCCCACATATCCATGGAAAGGAGAAACAATCAGAAGAAAATGCATAAAATGTCTGAGAAGTTTGATGAGATAATGAATCAGAATTGAACTCTTCTGTTGTGACACTGTTAAAGTCACCAAGTTTCAGGGCTTCTATGAAAGAATAATTAAACATTGAGATGCCGCCCAGTGGTAGAGCACTTGCCTAACACAGGCAAAGCCCCAATTCATGATCCCCAGCAGCACTGAGTAAATAAATAAAAATCTTAGGGTGACTCAAGATTCTAACCCTATCACTAAGGCTAAACTATCTTTGTGAAAACACACGTATACTCAGTGTGAGTGTGTGCGTGTGCGCGCGTGTGCGTGCGCGCCACACACACACACACACACACACACGTACAAAATATGCATATATACATAGATCTGCATAAACATGCATACATTGCTATAGTTTGGATGTTGTTTTTGTCCTCCAAAGCCCCAAGGTGATGCTCTGAGGTAAAAAACTGGAGGGGTGAGGTTTAGTAGAAGCTCTTCAGATTATTGGGGTATGTGTGTTTGAAGAGGATTATGAGATTCCAGTCTTCCCACACCATTCTCCTTGGCTTTTTGACAATAAGATTTATGGTTGTACTTCACTACACACTATTGCCATGTATCAGTACTCTTTTCCCCCCAAAAAACAAAAACAAAAACAAACAAGCAAAATCAATGTTAACTGAATGTGGACAGAATACTCCAAACCTATCAGCCCATTACTTTTCTCTTTATAATTTGATAAGCTCAAATGATTTTCCATAGTAACATAATTCCCACAAACATGTAGATGCATATACACATGTGTATATACACTTCTTCACATGAATACATTGTGGTATGCCTATTTTTTCTTCCTGTGTTATTGATCTGCAAGTGTCAGAATGGAGTAACTGTTTTTGCCTCAAGCAGTTTAGAGTAGGTGAGGGACTGAAAACCTTCCTGTGGAGAGAAATACAGGGAAGGTAGTGAGAGTTTTTTGACCATTATGTGAGTACAGAATCTGTGTGTAGGTAGGGAGTGTAGAAATTGACAAATGACATGAAAAGTAAAGAACAAGAAAATATTTCAGAATAACAGCTAACACACTGCAACCTCAGAGTATGTGACAAAAGTCCTCAAGCTTCTGCTGCTTCTAGACAAGGTGGCCCTGGGATCCAGTACAATCTCTGCTTTTTTGTTTCTTTCTGGGTTCTGGGGACAGAATCTCCTACTATCTGGTGTAACAGTCAGTATGTGCTGTATACAAATTCCCATGTGAAATTACTCTTCCATTTCTGGGAGGTCTGTTGCTCTAAGTCATGCTTGACTGATAGCATGGGCATTAGCCCAGGACTAGCTGTTAAGTTGGTCAGCAGCTGTATGATCTAGCAGGGTAGTAGATGGAATCGTCATCTTTCTCTATATGTCCTTCTTCACCCGGAAGTTAGGCTATGTTAGTGACTCTGTCCAAGAAAATGGTGAAGATTTAAACACAAGTAACTTACTGTTATTCACCCATTGATGGTAAAAGTCAGAAAGTTGAGTCCAGTTCCAAACTATAAAGATTGTGGTGGAAACAGAGAAGCTAGTATTTAAGATCATTCATACAATTGACTATAACACAGGGAAGCATCCAAATGAGTTTCTGAACATTAGAAGCAAATTAATGAACCATTTAAAACCCTACCCTTTCTTACTGTTTAGTGTACTATAGATTTAATATGTGCACAATTCCAGCTGAAGTCTGAAGGGAGCCATTTCAGAGGCTCTGTTTTCATCTCCTCATTCTCAACTGTACCAATTGGCACTCAGACTCTGGATATGTGAGAAGCACAGAATGAGTTAAGGTGCAGGGCAGGGAGCACACTAAAGGACTCCCGAACACGTCAGGTTCGTCTAGTCCACTGTCTTCCATTGTAACTGTAGCAGACCTTTCTACTATGATCTCATGCAACTACTCTCTGCACTCCATGTTCCCTTCCACCTTTCTACCCTGCCCAGAGGCCTGCTTAACACTTGACTTATAACAGAGGCCCAGGCTTCAGCTACATTACCATATGCATGTAGAATCATGAATCTCTGAAGTCGGGGAGGAAAAGCCTGGAGAGGAAATCTATATTTGAAAAATCGTTAATTTCACTTAAAAATCACGTCCAAGCTATTGACTATGTCTGCTGCCTGAGCTTTGGTTTACGGTTCCACTTTGTGGTTTGGATTTGGGAACTATGAGGAGGGAGTGTAAGAGGGAAGATCTGATCCATCAATGTCTTCTTCACGCACCCAGGTTGAAAGCTTACTTAGGATGGGGTAACTTGGAGGGTGAAAATAATATTTGTATGTATAGTTGTATTTTGATCCACTAGAACATCAAATCCATATTTTACAGGTAAAGAAATAGGTGGGTTTCTAGGTCAGGATTGCCCAAGGTCAGAGACTTGTGATGCTGGGCTGTTTCTCATAGTTCCCTGATTTTTTGCCTTGTTCTACTAGCTACCTGATCACTTCCAGGAGCTGTGTCTGCATAGGGGCTTGTAAGTGTCATCTCAGCCCCACCTTGTCTTCTTTTCCCTCCCTGGCAGTGCAAAGACTTTATTTTCTGTAGGCAGAAACTGTTCCCGACATAAAATCATCCATGGAAGATATACTTTCCTGGTGACTTATCGTTCTTTGTGTTCTTAGTAAGATTTTTATGTTTCCAATAACCCAAAGAAAGATGATGGATATATAATAACACTGAGCAATAACAGACTGTATTTACAAACACATATATATGCTCCATCAAATGTACATATTTTTATACCTCTCACCCATCTTTCTGGGCAGCCGCAGTTTTTGAATTACATGGTGTAAGCAATGAGCCCATCATGTCCTTCACACATCCATAAATTACCCAGATGGAGCAGGGCATCCTGGAAGCATCTCAACTGTAAATCACCTGCAAATCTATCTCTCCTCCTCTTCCCTGGGTGGCTCACCTGGGAGTTGAGTGGTAGGTATTTTAGATGGAGGATGGGTGGTTGTACCAAGTTGGGGGAGGGCATGGGTTCTGGGTTTCTCCCTGACTCATTGGCTGGCTGTGGGATCCTGGCAGAGTTGATTCCCTACTCTAGACCCAGTTCTCCCATCATTTGAGCAGGAAACTAAAATAAGACTGAGGAATCCTTTAGCCTCGGTATTATCCAGGAAGGCAATCATGCAGCAAAACCAGGTAGGAACCTGAGCTCTCTTGTTTCTGGATCTTGTATGGACTTTTGTGATCACAGCTCTTGTAGACTAAGAGTGTGAGTCATTTTTCTGCTTCCTTTAAAACTTGGTGCTGTTTGTCAATGGCTTTATGCAACACAGCTAACTTTAGTTTTTAATCCCAGGACTGGCTTCTGGAAATGTGATGTCATGCCACTCATCAGTATATTATATTGTGTTCATTACATGGTGTAGTTGGTTTAATATTCATTCATGAAAAGCTTTGGAAGGGCTGGAATGATGACTCAATAGTTAAAAACATCTTACTGTTCTTCCAGAGGAATGGGGTTCAACTTCCAGCATGTAAATGGTGGCTCATAGTTACTATTTGTAACTTCCATCTAAGGATATACAATGACCTCTTCTGACCTCTAGGGGCACAACCTGCACATGATACACAGACATATACACAGGCAAAATATTCACTCATATAAAATAAAACAAAAAGTCAAACAAAACACCAAATCTATAGAGAAAATAGGATAGAGGAGAGGTCACGTAGGAAGGATGATGAGAAACTAGGTCATATATATATCACTGTAGAAGTAGCAGGCCAGTATGAAGGACTCTACATCACCGAATTTAGAGGGTAAGACATAGCTTTGAGGAGGAGTATGGAAAATCACTAGGAAGATCATATCTAGCAAAATTACTTGCCATGGTCATAGATGAGTTCACTCCAAGCATCCAGGTTTTGCATCCTCATCTTTAATTTACCTGGAGTTTTCTAGGTCATGATGCATTATTCATGAGACCCTTGCCAATATGTCATCCAAGGTTCTGTATAAAAGATGCCACAATCAATAGAGAACAAAGTGTTTTTCTCAAATAATTTAGAGGCCTGGCCAGGTGATTCTAATAGCAGGGATTGCTGCTGGGACCAGCCTTTGGAGAACTCCACTCAACATTTTCTTGGACTGCGTCTACAAATGAATTTTTCAGAATATTCCTTTGGAAAAGAGATGACTAAGTGAACCCTATCCCTCCCACTTCCTCATCAGAGAGATGTCAGAGAGTTCTCACACCACAAATGAAGGTTTGCATGAAGGATATCTTGAGGGATGGGAGGAAAAAGAAAGAATAAAGAAAAAGACCACTTTAATAATTAGTTGAGGAAGTTTTCAGACTTGGTCATGTTCTTTGTCTCAAGGCTTTTACTACATGTCTGGAGCCTTGGATCATATTGGCATTAGGCTCATCAGTTTCAGGCCTTCCAAGCTAATGCTTACAGAAACCTTGAGAGCAGCGAGTTATTATTCCTATTTTACAAAAGAGGAAACATTTTTAGAAAAATTAGGCTATTTTTCCAAGATGTTTTACAGAGAGTTAGATTATCTTGCAAAGTGATTCACAGAGATAGAGAAATTAAGTCAGACAGATGAGTAAAATAAGAAGGGAGAAAACTACCCATCCATGGTAGACACCATCAACTTAGCACTTAGGGCATCTGGTGCTCCATTCTTTTTGAGATCCTCTGAGGATCCAGGTAGAATATGTCTCAAAATTGTCTACTCAAAGTTCAGAAAGGAGATCCATTAGTTACTTTTCCTGTTGGTGTGATAAAATACTGAAAATAAAAACCAAAAAGCTTATGGAAGAGAGTGTTTATTTTGGCTCAGAGATCAAGGTTCCAGTCCAACCTAACAGTGAAGCCCAAGGAACACAGTCTTAAACCTGGTGGTTGCATTGCAGCCAGAGTCAAGAAGAGAGAGTGATGAATGTCTGTATCTAATTTATTTTCTTCTTTTAGTACAATCCAAGACTTTATCACAGGGAATGGTGCCACCCACAGTAAACATCTCAACTAACCAAATCAAAAATTGTCCCCTACAAGCATTTCCAGAGACCTATCTGAGATAATTCTGGATCTCAAATGGACAACTGAGAATAACTATCACAGGGAGATGTTTAAATTCTTGTTCTCCCTACATTAAGGAGTTTCTTAATTTCCTCACACTTCCAGTTTGGTGCATTTTGATGGTTAATGTTCTACATCAGTTTGACTGTGGTATAGGATCCCTATTATCTGGCTAACCACTATTACTGTATGTATCTGTAAATATGTTTGCAGAAGTGATTACCAGTGAGTAGATGGATTCACAAAGTAGATGTTTATTCCTAGTGATGTTGAATATCACTCACTTAACTCCTAACTGAGGTTCCATGTAGCTAAAGAAGAGTGGAATGGCATTTTTTTCTCTCTGTTCATATGGGGACTTTGGTTTTGTACTGACACTTAAACTGTCTTTCTTATCAGTTTCTTAACCTCAGGCTGCCATTAGTCTATTGGTTTCCTGAGTCTCTAGAGTCCAAAGGGTATATTGTGAGAGTATAACCGTTTGAAGCAATTCCTTATAAATTTATTTACCCATTTCTTTATCAAATACATTCATTTATCAGAACAGCTGATTGGCTTTCAATATTTTGTAAGATAGACACTGTAGATGGAATGAGAGTCAACCACACTACACCTAGCTGCAGCTTATTGCTGTATCAATATCTATGGAAAGAAGGTACACCAAGAGGAAGTAATCTATAACACAAAATATCATTTGCATTTTCAATCCTTGAATGCATTTTTGTACTCAACATTAACTCTACTCCATCACAGAGTTTGTGAGACTATAATGGGCTACCATCTCTACAAAGAACTTGAGCTGATGAGTTATAGATCAAATTATAATTTCTGGTGCAGAGAATGGTTCTCATACCTCAATCAGTCAGTCAGTCAGTCAGTCAATCAATCATCATTATCATCATCATCACCATCATCATCTTTTTTACCTTCAGTCAGCCACTATTGTAGCTTCTTTTATCCTTGGCAAATGCTTCTGCACATTGACCTTGCTTGACTGATATGGAAATGCAAACATCTTTGAAAGAAATCAGATGCCAAATAGGGGCTTTACTTTTGTCAAATGTGAGTATTGGCATTTCTTCTTACCATGAGTCATGGTAGCTGTGAGTCATAAAAACACCAAAACATGATACTTCAATGTGCCTCTACTGGTCTAGAGAAGCTTTTCTTCTGCTATAGTTAAACAGAGGGATCATCAATGTTCATGATTCCCATCAGTCTTTTATCCTTCTGCAGAATGTTTTCTTCTACCATACTAAAGAAACCAGAATGTGTGCATGGGAAGCACACATTCCATACATGTGTCATGGGACGAAGAGAAGATGACAGGACAACCCCACCTGGACTTGCATATTTTAGCTATTAGTAACCCAATATTTTATCCTTATTACTGGGTCCTAGTATAGCACATTATTTTCTTAGAGCTGGCTCTTACACAGAGCTTTACTAAAATATTTAAGTGTTGAAGGTCCTGAGGTTATGCACTCATAGTGCAATAAGCATGAATCACTTAGCCCAAGATAACTTTGCATACAAGAGCATTTTAAGATTTATAAGGCATTGCTTCAGAGGATCATGAAGGAAGAAAGGTCTACTAATCTACCCTTTGTACACTGGAGACTCAAGAGAGCAGTCGTGTAAATGTAGCCTTGAGTTGAAAAGACTTTAAGTCCATGGTTGGTGGTGATGACTAGAAAGATGATGCAGACAGAAGCACTAAACATAAAGCTTGACTGGTATTTATTTCAGTGTGGATAACTTTAGATATGATTTGAAGAATATAAACCAGTGTGAGTGAGAAGGAGTGGATACTGCCTATAATCTCAGCATTCAGGAAACTAAGAGAGGAGGATTACTACACGTAGAAGACCAATTTGGGCTACATAATGATATCTACAAGAACTGCAGAATGAGACCTTGTCCTAAAACAAAAAAACAAAACACCAATAAAAACCCAAACAAATTCATAAGAACAAAACAAACAAAAACAACAAGAAAAAGAATCCATGTCATTAATATGCCACAATGTAGTGGCTGTTGTCTTCATGGTACACTGTAAGGAGTCATTTTTAGGTTCTGCTGCTGTTAATTTTGCTATCCATTACTGGTAGTAACTAGGTAGTTCCTAATGAAAAACCCATGCTACTGGCCCATGAATGACTTCTACCCTTGCATCATGCTGCTATATGTATTGGACTCTTGCTTAGCACCCAGGCAGGTAAAGACATTAACGAGGTTGGCTTATATCCACAGCTTGGATCATCCTGTCTAGATGTTAAAAATGGTCACTTGAATGACTTTGCATGTACAATAATGTGAAACACACATCTGTATGTATGCATTCTATACTCATTCAAGTTCATTCTATACTCATTCAAGTTCTTCCCTTCATTCCCTTGCCTTTAATCTCTCACAGTCCTTGGAGATCCTGATCTGCCATGCAAAGATGTTTGCCATTGCCCACAAATCTCTGTGTAGTCATACTTGAGCAGTCTTTTTTCCTTCCTTCATACAGAGTGAATATCCAAGTATATACCTCAAACTTTTACCTACAGAAAAGTATTCTTAAATTCATTAAATTATGATTTAAGTCATTATGTCATTAAATTCCATCTGGGTCACCTAGAGGAGAACTGGAGTCCAAGCCCTTCATCTTAAGAAACACTGAAATCTCTATGAAACAAACTAAAAGCTTAATTGTTCATAAGGAAGTTGTCTCATGAGGTCATATGTGCTTACTCAGAGAGAGGTGGTGTCAGAGATGGGAGGTGTCAAGCTGTATCCAAAGACAGGCAAATGTCATTACAATGACTTATACTGAGAAAGTGTGTGGAAAGGATTTGAAATGAGACATTTAAAATATCTAAGATAGCATTGATGGACAGACCAAAACTTAGCACTAAGAGAACTAGTAATGTGTGTGGGGAGAAAGATGAAATCTAACTTATTCAAAGCTTATTTATAGTGTGGCATATAATGTGTCAATATGATTGATATTCATAACAGTTTCAGATTTTATTATTTTTTAATTTACAGATAGAGAAACCTAGGTTCAGAGACAGAAAGTGAACTTTCTAAGGACACACTATAATTTAGTAATGGAGACAAATGTTAATTGTGTGTCAGCTTGATTCTAAGGGCTTTCTCTATTGACTGTAATTGCTACCCTGGATACGGAACTCTTTCCTTTAGTCTACACCTTGCTGGAATGTTCCCCTTGGCTGAGGAGGACTCACTCACTCTCAGTATCTATGTTGTTAGCTACTTGAATTCAACACCTGTAATGAACACACTCTGGAAGCAGCATCTTTTTCTGTTGCTGTCACTCAAGTCACTTCTTGTACCAACAATGTCTGTGATCCTTGCTAAAGATTTGTCCTTCAAGAATACCAAGAGACTTCTCCATAGATCTTTCAGCAGTTATCAAAGCACCTCATACAGAATTTAGTTCCCAGAAGGGGATGAAATTTTTGCTATAAAAATCATAATATATAACAATGTGCCAAGTGCTGTTCTAAGCACTTTAAATGTATACATTAATTTAATACTTGCAATAATCCTATTAAGGAAGGGCCATTTTCTGTATTTTAATTAATTAATTTATTCCCTTTACATCTTGATTGTATCTCCCTCCCCCTTTTCCTCCCAGTCCCATTTTTATAAATTCCTTCCCTCATTACTCCCCTTCTCTTCAGAGAAGGTAAAGATCCTGCCTTGCAAGATCCAGTCACAGCAGGACTCATTGCATCCTCTCCCACTGAGGCCCAACCAGGCAGTTCAATGTGAGGGGAAGGGGATCCAATGGCAGACAACAGATTCAGAGACAGCCCCTGGTTATAACTGTTAGGGAACTAACATGAAGAACAAGCTGTACATCTTCTACAAATGTGCAGGAGGCCTAGGTTCAGCTCCTGAATGCAATTTTGTTGGTGGTTCAGTCTCTGTGAGCCCCCATGAGCCCAGGTTAGTTGACTCCATAGGTTTTCTTTTGGTGTCCTTAACTCCACCAGCTAGTTCAATTCTGTCCCCCTCCTTTGCTTCAAGACTCCACAGGTGTCAGGGATTGGCTTTTTCACATGGGATGCATCTCAAGTTGGGCCAGTCATTGGCTGGCCATTCCCTCAATCTTTGCTCCATCTTTAATTCTGCACA
The DNA here is from genome assembly GCA_021653895.1 of Mastomys natalensis. Lineage (NCBI taxonomy): Eukaryota > Metazoa > Chordata > Mammalia > Rodentia > Muridae > Mastomys > Mastomys natalensis. Next base: position 1,296,079 of record JAJTUV010000216.1, read on the forward strand.
TATTTTAGGCAGGAAAAATTTTGGGTTGAAGGTTTTGTGGGTTGTTTGATGTCCTGATCCCTTCACTAGAAGTCTCACTTGGCTATAGGAGGTGGCCATTTTAGTCTCCATGTCTCAGCTAGGGATTACCCCATAGACTTCTGGACATTCTCCAGTCCCAGACCTCCAGCTAGTTCCAGAGATACTCTCTACTGATGCTGTTCTCACTCCCAACCCTATCCTGCCTCCTCTCCTCACCCCTAATTCCCATACCCACCCAATTCCAGTCCTTCATCTACCTCCAGTAACTATTTATTCCAGGAACCATTTTCAAGACTGTGTTTTAATTGAAAAGAAAGCAGATAATAAGAAGTATTTTGTTTGAAGTCTTGTACCTAGAGAGAACTAAGCCACCGATCTGGTGACTACTCTGTGACCCTGATAAAACTACTTCTTGCATGTTGTAATTTAGAGATAAGTCACAGCATGGCATATTGAAGGCATAGAGATAAAGAAAATTACAAATGTCAGGTAGCAGCCTGGACAGAGATGCAAGAGGCTATCATTGGAAACATCTAGAATCTTAGAGGGCTGTTTAAACTTTGGATTCTACAGGACTTGATGTAGACAACTTCATTTATGTCTTGCCCATCCCTCCTTAAGCCCCACTTTATACCTTAATTCCCATATCAGCAGTATTTTTATTGCTTTGTCTGAGCAGGTTTCCAAGAGGAATTTAACTATACTGCACATATTCCATGTAGGTTGATAACTTCATTCTTGAGTGACATTTTCTTCTGTTCCCTCCTGTTTCACCCCGGGTTTCCACTGTTTCCCGATACAATACTTAGTTTCCATCTTTGTCTCTGGTTCTCTTCTGAGTTGTCTAAACTAAAACAGAGGAGGGATGCTGAATATTCAGGAAGAAGAAAGAGTAAAAGGTACTTTGCAGGACTGAGTAAAGAGTGTCTGGTTTAAATGATGGTTTCTGAAATTTAGAACTCTTGTGTAGGAGAACATGTGGGTAGTAAAGGCGGTTAGCATGGAGGACCTGCTAAATCTTAGATACCTTTGGTGTATCTCCAAGGAAATACTTCACAGATACTAGGTTCCAGGAGGCTAGGAGAGAGACAGGGATTGGATACTGCCTGCTTTGGTATCCTTTTGGAAGTTCATGCCTCATTTCTAGATGTGTGACTGGCCCTGTACCATATTTTTCATCATATCTGATCTTTTCTCTCCATATCCCACCTACATGGAAGGAAAGAACATGGGGTGTTTACGTGGGTGGGAGGTGAGAAAGTGCTCATTAGAAGAATGAGAAAGAAAGCAGGCTCACATTGAGTGAGCATTTATTGAAGTTCTGTCAGCCGCTGCAAGCAAATCGTTGATACATTTCAAAAAAAAAAAAAAATTCTGGAAGATTTTCCCTGCCCTGTAGGGAGTAGTTTTTAATAAGTGATGTGGTCAGGACTGTTGGGTTAATGTTTTTCTGCCTGTGCTGCAGGTACACTAAGAGTTGTTAGAGAAATCCATCTAGACTTTGTAACAGGCAACATAAAGAGGCCTCATGCCTTGTTTGCATTGTCTACTCTCAGGGCAGGATGTGTTCTTGAGGGGGGTCAAGTCTAATCTCCTACCTGGTAGATGCTGACCTTCATCTGTTATTTCCCTAGCTGAAGGCTATCATGCTTGAGCTTGGATTTTGCCAGTGATGGGGTGCTTATTGTTGGACAGTTATTTTACTGAGCTGAGATATGCCCTCCATTGTGTCTACTCATGCCATCCATCCCTGTAGGCACCACTCTGCCTCTTCTCCACAGGCATAGCACAGTTCTATTAAAGAGATGGAGATAGTGATGTGGCCAGCTCACTTAGCCTCCTCTTGTTCAGCTTGAATTTGTTCTGGATTCCCCCACTCCACCCCATCACCATTAAATATTGAGAATGGTCAAATCAAAATTAATAGATCAGTCTTAATAAAATGGGCCATGCAGGCTGTTCTTGTCTTCTTACACATACAGACACCATTTGGATTGTACCACCCCGACCAGTATATATGGGCTTGACAATGGGCTTTAGCATTTTTCTTTGTGACAGTTGTGTCCATATTATCCTATCCATCAGAAATACGTAGTACATGTTAAATACACGTTAAAATAGTTGTGGGAAGATAGAAATTAAGGAAAAATTGTATTAATACATTTTCTATCACTCTCACCAACTAATAACTCCAGATCTGCTAGGGGTTAAGAGAACCCATAGCTGATAGTTTCACACTTGAGTGCAGATTCAATTCTGCCTATGGCTACTTGTACACCTCTCTGTAAGTTTTCTCACTCATTAACTGAGAACTGGGTGTGGGTGTGTGTGTGGGGGGGGGGACAATCAAGTCAAATAACCTGTATCTAGTACTTGACAACACAGTGCTAAGCATAAGTGAAGAGTTCAGGACACCAGTTTCAGTAGTTAGTGTCATAGTGGTCGTCTTCTGTGTCCTTATTGTGATCACTCAAACAGAACTATCAACTGAAGCTTTAATTGTATCTGCCAGCCCCTCCCCCAAAATCTTCATTCTACAAAACAGCCCCTCCTCTCAATCTAGGGAAGAAATATATGTGTACCCTCCTTCTGAAGACTCATTTTCTTGTGGGAATGAGCACAAATGGGCTTTTGTCCTTGGGAAACAGTGGCCTTTTCCAGGGGATGCTTTAATCTTTTGAAGACAGATGACTGTGAGCTGCAGTAATCCTGTAGTGCTACTGGGAGAGCAGAGGGAAGGGACAGAATTTCAATAGGGCCTTGGAGTCTTTGTGACTCTGTGTTGCATTCCTGAACAGAACATGGCGTTAGCAGGAGGAAATTTAAGGGATGGACAAGGTGATGTTTATACCCTTCTTTGGGTCACTTGCTCCTTTACATCCTCTCTTTACACCCTGCCCCTGCTGTGTGTTCTGGGAACCTATTGTTAGGGACTGTAGCAAGTTCTTCTTTGCCCATAGATTTCATCAATGGAACAGGAGGCTGGAGAAGGAAGTGTGGGGGAAGAAAGACCTTTGCTCAGTTTCCTTTCCCCCTTTTTTTCTCCTTTCTTCCCAGACAGACTCCTGCAGCTACTCCGTCTGCTTTTGCGACTGTTTCCTTCCATCTTTGTCTTACACTTTAGAGAAACTCTTGCACAGTCCCTTGTTGGTTTAGCTTACCCTTACCCTGACTTTGTGAATTAGACCCTTTAATGCACTCATCTTAGTGACCATGTTTGAACATTCTTCTGGCTTCCTGCAAGGAATGTTTGTTTGAGCAACTCCTCAATGTGCTAAGGGGAAAGATTAAAACCCCAGTTTCAATTAACAGTTCTTCTAGTCTCTCATTTCTCATGGACTATATTTTGTTCTTCTCTGATTCTTCACTCCACATCTGGTCTGGAGGTGAGTATGAGTCATTGATAAACTAGATTAGTATGGGGCAGGAGGCATTGTATTTGCACAAGTGATTTGGATGAGTGCAGAGACCAGAAGACAATCTTTGGGTGCCTTCCTTTTGTTAAGACAAGGTTCCTCACTGGTCTATAGCTTTGCCAGAAGTCTTGGCTACCTGGCCATGGAGATGCTGGAATTAATATATTTTCATGTTTCATCCCACTACTGCTGGGATTGAAAGTGCTGGCTTTTGTTTTTTTCAACCTGATGGATTCTGAGGATACAAATTCAGTTCCTTGTATTTGTGAAGCAAACATTTTAGCAGTGAAAACATCTTTCCAGTCTCTTTTGGTTTTGGGTGATAGGGGTTTGGTATGTATCCCAGGGTGGCCACTAATTCATTATTACCAGTGTTTTCTGGGATAGCCTGGGATTGATGATCCTTCATTTCCCAACTGCTGGGGTTACAACTGTGTACTGTGGAGCCTGACAGTTAATAGGCTAATTATGATTTAAAAGGTCAGAGGAGTCAAAGCTGGGAGAGTTTTCTTTTGAAATTTGCCAATAGTTACTGCTATTAGGAATCTTCCAGGAATATTTTGCTAAGTGACAATGGCATTGATAGAGCTGTGATCTAGTCATGCAGTCTCAGTCCCAAGGTCTTGGTCTGTAGGCACTCCGTAGGAGAGGCAGAGCAATCCAACTCTGAACCTGTTACCCAGCAACAGATGTCACCTCTTAGCATTTACTGTGGCTTAGTTCATTGCTATTGTTCCAGCAGTCTTGGAAAATGTCTCTAGCCCTTTGAACGGGTGTCAAAATGGAGGCTCAGGGGGTGAACTGATTCATCCAAGGACACCCAGCAAGGAGCACACAGCTGAGATGAACATATGATTTCAAACTCATTCAATTTGTTTGAAGTCAAGTTGTGTCACAGGTCTTTAGACCATTGTGTGCTCCCAAAGTGGACTGGAGGAGTCTGACTGTTCTTTCTCTCAGCTTCCTGACACAACAAGATGAACAATTTGTAGTCAAAACTTTCAATTTGTTCTCTGTGGCAAGTATGACAACATCACTGTTTCAGGATCTATTTTCTTTTAACACTGCTTGCTAAGTCTCAGAATGACACTGGAGCTAAAACAGAATGAAGGGAAGAAACAACTCTTTGTAAATTTAAGAGGTGATTTGTTTTCAGCTTTAGAGGGAGGAAGACAAAGTTTAGCCACAACTAGACAGCTGTGCTGTTCTCCCTGGCCTTTAGTTAATCAAATCAAGCAATTTTTTTTTCCTGGCCAACAGACAGTGATGCTTTAGACAAAACAAGGAAATTTGGAAAACACCCACCTAGGTGTTCTCCTAGTGGCTGGGCTGCCTCTGTGTAGTTTGTAGGGAGCTATGGAAAATGCCTTTTCTCACTATAAAGGAATGGTCTTTGGGCTTGATTCCAAGAGAATTGTAAAGACTAAAGCAAGGACTTTTTATTATTTTGGGTGGCACACCATGAAGTATGAAGCTGATGTAGCAATGATAGATAGTAGAAAGCAAATGTAATGGTTGTAGATGCCTTATGAGGCTGTTATTTCAGTCCAGGCTGTGCTTGCGGTGACCATGGCTAGACAATAATAGTGGCATTGGAGTGGAACAAAAAACAACCTGAAGGTAGTTGTATAAGACAGATAACAGGAGATGGTAGCAGGAAGTTAGGAGTCTCCTCCACAGTCATGATATTGTGTTAGGGGTCAAGTGTCTGACAGAAGACACCATTGATGCAAACCACAAAGTTTTCACCTCAAAGAGAATATGAGATAGATTGTTCTCGATCCAAATATGAGTGATCATGAAATTGGGGGTACATAAACAGGATATCCTCAAAACTGTACTCCAATTTTTGTGGAACATTCTTAACAGGAAGTCATAAATCAGGGCACTTTAAAAATGCATTCTACGTGGGGGTGGGGATACTCGAGGGTGGGGAGGTGAGGTACAGGGGAGGGTGGAAGGGGGTACACCAACGTGGAGATAGGAGGAGGGGGGAAGGGATAGTGAGTTCCTGGGAGGGAGGGGGGAAATGGGGTAAGGAGAGAACATCTGAAATGTATAAAAAATTTACAATAAAAAATTTCCAATTAAAAAAAAATAAAATAAAAATGCATTCTAGACGCATCAGATAAACAGGTTATAACTACACAGTGACATTTCTACTTAAGTTCTAGGTATTATCTCATGACATTCTTAGCCTTTTGGGTTGGTGGAAGTTAGGAATCAGCTTGTAGATTACAAAAGTACTGATTTAACAGTCACAAGTCTGTTAGGTCAAATGTGGGAATGAATATCACATGACTATTTAGAAATCTAAAATAGCCCAAGATAATTTGGGTCTAGACTTCAACACTCCACTGCTCTATAATCAATGTAGTTCTAATCAGTCAGTCTACTTGAATGTTTCATAAAGATATGGCTCCCCATGCTCCAAGAACTTCAGTTTACAATACAGCTGCTTGGATTTGTATATTCACCTAATTTAGAATTCTGGAACATTGCCTCAGTGGGTGGCAGAGTGGCATTCTCTGCTTATCTGCTCTTGGTGTCCATGTTAAAAACAGCTCTCATTTCAAAGGATCAAAAGGGGGGGTTATTCTGGAACCAAATACAAATGACCAAGTCTTCAGATAGGTTCTGATGGAATTCTTAGCTTTCTGGATAGTGGAAGGGACTCTTCGTGTATTCCAAAGGATTTATCTAACGGCCACAATGATGTTAGGTCACACATAGAATAAGACAATAAATGGCTATTAAGAGCATTAAATATGACCAAGATAATTTGACTCTGGTGTTGGCAACAGTCCTAACTCTTCACAACACTGAAAGTCTAACCAATCAATGGGCCTTTGCATTCACAACTTCTTTCTTGAAGTTCCCATTCACATTGGATGTGGGATGTTGTTGCCTGACTATTTTCTGCTTGTATGCATGACAGAAATAGTCTCCTCCCCCACCACTGCTATACCCTATGGCTGTGCCACTTTCTTACATATCTTACAGAGTATAGCCTTTCTGACTCATCAATCTGCAAACTTTTCTGAATTAGTCACAAAAGCTAACTTATCCTTCCTTCTTTTACATCTCTGCTCTAAGCATAGTTGAGCCTAACATGTTAGGCTCTCTTAGTGTTTCTGTGAAACTCCCCACTCTGCTATGTATCTGAAGTCTGCCATGTATGTGACCTCCATGCTAGCTTAAACAGCATGGCTTTCTTTCCTTCTCCCCTTCTCTCTCCTTTTCCTAGCAGCTAGTCTTCCCTGGATGCTTTGCTTTTAAACTTGAATAAAATTGTCCTTGAGTTTCTGTTTGAGTCTATATTTAAATTATTTTATTAATGAGAATTAGAAGCCAAGAAAAACCCCAATTCCACCTGTAACAGTGCTTTGTATTTTTTTTTTCTTCAAACAATCTGCCAAAGCTATGTACAGTGTCTTAAGCTATCTATTTGTGCTGTGCATTCATAGCCTGAGTGATTAAGGAGTGTAGATCAATGAGAGTAGTGACCCAAAGAGACCCATAGTGTCCCTTAGTCCGAGAGAGGCCCTTGGGGCAGAGAGAAGCTCTGGGCCATCCAGCAAAGTGCCTGCAATTCTAGGATTATCCAGCCTCTTCTTCAGGTTAATCACAGTTCTCTTCAAATGCAAATGTGTCTAAGATGGGTACTGCACATTTATCTCCACCTACACATCAACTGTTTTGTTATTCCTAATGCAGGGAAATCAGACAAGCTGAAAGTTAGATACCTGGCATTCAGAAGAAGATGCTGGAAAGATTCACACAATCTGACCTTGGAAAGTTTCTCATCTCCCTTGACTTCAGCTTTACTCTCATAAGCAGGGGTTCCAGGATGCTCCCTGGCAGCATTATTTTAACATTACACTAGATAAGAATGAAGCACCCAGTGTAGTACTTGGCCAATGCAAAGTGCTCAGAGAGTCCTATCTTTTTCAAAACCCATAATCAGTGTCTCAGGCTCCATCCTGTGGTCCAGGCTCCCTCTTAGTCTTGAATGGTTATTAAATAGGCCTTGGATGAGACATTGCCTGTAACAAGATCTCTTTGTAGAGGCTGCCAGATGTCAGGCCCTCTGTAATAAAACTTTTTTCCCCATTGGGCTTAGACAGTTTGATTCTGGCCATCCCTCCGTGATTAAGGTCCACAATCAACCCAGCTGCTTGATAGAATAGAGCTGGTTGATTAGCAGGGTGCCCTTTGCCTTCAGGTTAATGGATGATCTCACACTGTGGCTGCAGAGTAATTACCAGTTAAAAGGTTGGAGGCCATGGCTCCCTGGTCTTGGGGCGGTCTGGCCCCATTTAAATGAAAACCCAGAAAATAATATTATTATCCAGGGCATCATCAGGTACTGTGTGGACTCAGGGCCTTGACTGTAATCCAGAGTCCAGGCTTAGGCTGTGTTGTGTGTGTGTGGTGTGTGTGTGTGTGTGTGTGTGTGTGTGTGCGCAGAGAGGCAGTTTGGGACTGTCCGGGGATTGTGCAGGCTTGGGAGAATTCCAGCTGGGTTATCGCTTGTCCATATGATCTTTGGCAAGGCGCTTAACCTCTCTGTCAGTCAATGTCCTCATCTATAAAGAAGGGTTTAAAAGGGCTGCCTCCAGGGTCAGTGTGAAGCTTAATCAGGTGTGTATAGCCTCTAGTGACCATGAACTGCCTCTTGCCTTTCCCTTTTATGCTACATATCTGTGGCTGGCTAGCTGGTGATTCCCTTCCTCATTCTTTGTCTGCACTATTTCTGAAGATTGACTTTATCAATCATTACTGAGTAGCTATCATGTGGCAAGGATGATAAGGCAACAAAGATAAGATACTGTCTCCAAATTTAAGGAGCTCGTGGTCTTAACGTGGATGCGAAACTAAGAATTTGACTTCTGGGACAACACATTCTAGCATCATTTCTGTTGCTGTGATAAAAGGTTTGTTTTGTATACAAATCAAAGCTACGGTCCACTATTGTATTATTGTGAAGAAATTAAGGCAGGAACTTAAAACAACAAAGCAAGAAAGGAGGGAGAAAGAAAAGGAGTGATGAATATGGGTGAATCCAAACTGTTGAATGACCACTGTGTGAGGAATGGTGCCACCAATAGTGGGCAGGATCGCCTTACATCGTGACAGTCCCCCACAGACATGCTCACAGGACAATCTGAGCTAGGTAATGCCTCCTTACAGCTCTTTTTCCAAGAGTTCTAAATTGTATCAAGTTGGCAGTTAAAATGAACCAGCATAAATGCTGTGAAAGAGAAAACTGAGCTTTGGAACCCTGAGATGGAGCCCTCAGTTAGACCTCAGGTCCGCCATGATCCCTGGAGATGAGCACAGAAGGATGTACTTTACCAAGCATAAGAACAACCACAGATGTAAAATGTAGAGGGCTGGTGGCATGTTTGTGGAAGGAAATGAAAAGTACCAGAGACACCAATAGCTGATGCTGATGAGCAGCAAAGCACATAAATGAAAGAATGACAGAGCAAGCAAATGGGGAATGAGTGAATGAATAAGGGGTTCAGAAAGTGAGGCGGGAACAGTGGGAAGAATGAATGGGGGGATTGCTGCATGAAGGAAGGAGAGACATATGGATGGATAAAGGCGTGGATATTGAGCTAATGGTTCAGTGGAGGAATGATGGAGAGAGGGCATGTGTTCAGGGCTCTGCTCCTGCATCGTAGTTTCAAGTGAGAACTGCCTTTCCATCTTACTGAAAATTGTCATCTCTCCACTCCCACTCCATGTTGTCAGTCACCCATTTCCTCCTCAGCTGGCTTTGCTTCCCATAGTCATCAGCACCCTCTAAAGATATTTTTTTGCTGACTTATTCTATAAGCTATGTTCTGTCTGAGATTTCCTCATCCTCACCAAGGTAGGGACCTTTGTCAATTCTGTTTATTGATGTTTCTTCTAGTATGGTGTCCTGCACACAATGGATACTCAAAAATGCTTGGGAAATGAACAAGTTGCGTCAATAGTAACTGAAGAAGTCAGGGATATTTCCAGAGCCTGAGTGTGTGGGCTGGCACCCCAACCTCCTTTGCCGTATTTCTGTGGATGAGTGCACCTTTTCTTTGCTACAGAGATTTCTTTCAGAACTCAGTAGCCTGGGCACATGGATCATCAGAGAAGCTGCTCTGTGTTCTCTAGGTACTGCCCTGGGGCTGGACTTACAGTGGGTGGTGCTGGCCTGGGAAGGAAGGAAGAAAAGGGAGGGAAGTGAGGTGGAGGAAAGCAGAGTCTGCTTGAGAAAGCTATTCTGTCTCCTTCAGCAATCTCAGCAGTGGCCACTTGTCAGAAGAAGCAGCAGGAGAAAAAAATGACAAAAAAACGCAGGCCCAATTTATCACCTTCAAATGGTGTTGAACTGGCTACTGTAGCTACTTGATTTTGAAGAACTCTCCCTTATCTCCCCCCAGCCCCCATCACACACAAAACAAACAGAATTAAATACCTCTCCACCTCTACAGCTGGGTGATGGCAAAGCTACTGCCAATTAAAGTGCTTCCTGCTGTGGGGGCTGTTCCGAGGTAGCCCTGAGAGGAGCAGAGGAGAGAATTAAGTCATTAAAATGGGAGAACAAAGGAAACTAATAGTTTAAAAGGGATTAAGGGCAAAAAAGGAAATCTGCCTTGGGCATTTGTTTACAGAGTTGGACTGGAGCCTTACATCGAATTCTTCTCTAGACTATATATAGAGATGGTGTGTGTTTTGTGTGTGTGGTGTGTGTGTGTGTGTGTGTGTGTGTGTTGTTCTTCCCTCTATCGAATGTTTGGGGAACTGGGGTAACATGCCCAGGGGGGTTTCCCGGACAAAATGGAAATTAATTTCACTGTTTTTTTTTGCTTCTAAGGGTGTTATTCCCGCTTTTGAAATTTTTTTCATCCTTATTGCGAAATTAAGGTGGCAGGTAGTGTAGCAACTATTCCCCTCATTCAAGTCAAAATCAAAGAGCAAGGAAAATACTCGAGAAGAAAGCCTACTAGAGTCAGCTTGCTCCCTCCTTTTTTTTGTTTTGGGTTCAGCCCTTTAAAATGGTGCTGTCACATTTAGGGTGTGTCTCCCCATCAAAATCCAAATTTAAAAAAATTCCCCCTTTCAGCGGCCCCCCATTTTAAATTTTTAGCAAAAATACTCCCCTTCCCCCCATGTTTTCTAGTTGTGTCAAATTGACAGTTAAAATCAACCAAATCAAAAGCTTAAAATCTTGCTCCCCAATTCGTACCCCCCGTTATTTTTCTTTTTGGCAGTTTCTGTGAAGGTCCTGCTCCAACTTGGTGCGTTTTTCGCAAACACTTTCTCCCCCGAGGGCAAACTTTTCGGCCCTCGGGCAGGGCCCCTTTTTAAACATGGCAGTGATTTTTGATTTTTAAATTAAAAATGCGGAAATTAGGGGGTTTGTTATTTTCCCTTTCTTCTCCGGGGTTTTATTTTTTCCCCTGGGGAAGGGCCCCCCGGGGGGGGGGGAAAAAAAATTTTTGCCCTTTTTCATGAAAGTTTTTGGGGGGACTTTTTTTCCCCCGGGGGCTTTTTTTGCATTGTTTTATTTTAAAATCCTTTTTGCTGTGGGCATTTTGGGAAAAAAAAACATTTTTTTTTCCCGGGTTTTTTTTTTTTTAAAAAAAAAATTTTGAAAAATTTTTTTAGGGGCTAAACCGGATTTAAAAAATAAGTGGGTTACTTCCCCTTTTTTTTTTGGGATAAATTTGGGGCTTAATTGGGTTTCCTCAACCAATGACAAATGAACCATGGAATTTAAGAAAACCCTTCCATTTTGGGTTGTGTCATTGTAAAATAAAAACATAAAGTTCACTTTACAACAAATTTTCTGCAGCGATGGGAAAATTGCAGGTCTAAAACGAACTTTCTCCCTGAGGGATTATTTTTTAAAACTCGGTTTAAGCCCTAAATGAATAATTTATAGGTTAAATCTTATTGCTCGCACTCTAGGGACCCCTTTTCTTCCCTTTTCTTCATCTTGGTTCCCTTTTTCAGCCCCCCTCGCCTTTTCACTGTTCCCCCTTTGGGTTTTAAAAAAATTTTTGTACTTAAAACTGCGCCTGAACCCCTTTTTAACTTTTTTTTATTGGGTATAGTTTTTATTTCCCTGAACAGGTTTTGAAAATTTTTTAAAAAAACCTTATAATTCAATTTTGGGTTTCATAGTTACTGATTAGGAGGTTGGCGGCCTTTCCTATTAAAAAAATGCCTTTTTTTTCAGGCCACTTCTTGGGTCATATTATTTCCAAACATCATTCCCCTTTTTTATCCCCCTTGCACTTTTTTTTCACCAAAATACACAGACCCTCCATATAACCCCTTTTAAACATATCCTTAACCATTTATTTTTAAAAACTATTTAAATGAAATAGGTTTTTGAAACCTTGCAAAGTGTTCCCCCAAATTGTATTTCTAATCCCCGGGAAAACCCAAAAAAAACTTTTTCGAACTAAAAGGGGGTTTAAACACATGTTTAAAGGAAATGTATGAAGGATTTTACTCTGCTTTCCAACAATTTTTAGTCATAATTTTGGGACCTAGGAAAACAAAAAAAATAGGTAGGTAGTTCCACCCCCCCCAATGTCCCAATTCCCCTCATTTGAATCCCCCCTCTAGTTTTTGGAAAGCCAGTTGGCTGGACAGTGTTTTGCTTTGGGGAAAATTTGTAAAAGGGGGTTTTTTCTCAAGTGAACACAGGGGGAAAGACCAAAAACCCGAAATTGAAAAAGGGCGTTTGGCTTTAAGTAAAAACCCGGAGAAAGGGGGTTCTGCAAAGCAAGCATGTGAAAGGAAAAAGTTTTGAAGGATTTTTTTTAAAAACAGGTTTTTTAGTTCCCTTTTTGTTTTAGTTGAGCTAAATTTTTTTTGGGGCCCCTTTGGAAAAACAACCCAAAAAAAATTTTGGGGGGTGGGATTTCTTGCCAAATTTTCCTTTTTAAACTGGGGGTTGGAAACGGCTGGAGACGGAAATTTTGGGGGCCCAAATGATGTTTTTGGGGGGTATAATAGGATTTAACGACAGTTAAAGGGGGGTGAGCTAAATTTCTTATAGGGGCTAGCCAAGTAAATGTGGGGGTTTCCTGTCTTTGTGATTTGTTTCACTGAAAGAAGTACAGCTGAGAACTTCTACACTCTTCCCCGGTCCCCCCGGTGGGCTAGGGCCAGGCCCCCAAAAAATGGCTGCCCCTTTTTTTGGTAGTGTCAAAAATAGGTTCCCGTTGCTATACTACATAAATGGGGGTATGACGAATCCGAAGTGTTTGCGTGGATCAAGCTGCTGTTTCTAACCGTAAACGGAAATGCTAATTTCCAGCAACTAGATGGGAGTTGCTCCAAAGAAACTTTCTAAAAAAAGGGTTTTCCTCCCCTAAAGTATCTAAGAACCATCTTAAAAGTAGCTTTGAAAAAAATTAAAAATTTCAAACATTATTTTCATACCCCTCCTTACCCTCATCCCCTTCCCACCACCCATCATCATCATAAAATTGTTTAAAAAAAAATTTAAAATTTGATCTATTTTTGTTTTTCCGGTACTTAAATTGTTTCTCCCGTTTTTTATTCTAATATTACTTTCCCGTTGGAAGCCCCGGGACAAACTTGCAATAAAAATTTTTCCGGCAAAATTTAAAATGGATTTTTTTTATTTACACCTCAGTTTTTTGTAAAATTTTCCCTCTTTTTTTTTTTTTCTTTTAGGGTTGGGGGCCTGTTTTTCCCTTTTTTGTGGCACGGAACAAAACTGTTTAAGGGTGGTTCTATACACTTACGTCTTTCTTTTTAAAAAAAAGGGAAAACCCCCTTTTCTTAACCAAAAAAGTAACGAAAAAAATTTGTTCCTTATTTTTTACCTCCCTTTTCCTACCCCCCCCCCTTTTTTTTTTTTTCCCCCCTTTTTTTCTCTTTTTTGTTTCCCCTTTTGGGTTTAAAGCTTTCTCCGGGCCATTCAACTTTTCCCCTGTTTAACCAATCAAACTCACAAAAATTTTTGGGCAATAGGAAACGGGAAAAATTTGTGGTTTTGTTTCCCAAACGAAATTTTTAGTGTTTTTTTTGAGGCTTAAAAGGCCATTTGCCCAATGTTTTGGAATAAAAAGTGCTTTAATTTTCTTTTATCCTTTGCCCCTTTCCCCTTTAACCCCTTTTTAAAAATTTTTTGCCCCCAAAACCCTTTTCCCCCATTTTTTCCATCAATTTTTGGTTCCCCCTTGGGGTTTTTCCAATTCACTTTTAGTCTTTTATGTGTCGGGGACTTTTTGGGGTTTGGCCCTGCCTTTACTTAATATTCCCCTGTCTTTCCCCCGGACCCCGGGAAATTTTTCTGGGGGTTTTATCCTTTAAAAGGTGAGTTCCTAAATTTTGGGGGAGAGAGCCCCCGCATCTGCTGAGATTACCCTTGGGGGTTTTAAAGGGGCTTCCGGGGCACTCTTTTTGTACGACAATTTTTAAAAGGGGGGGAAACATTTTAAGGTCCCCTTACTATAGAAGTTTTTTTTTTACACCCCCTTTTTTTTTGCAGGGGGAAAAAAGCCCCCCCCTTTTTTCGGTCCCCCCAAAAAATGAAAAAGCTCCCTTTTCCCTTCTCTACAACGTTTTTCCCTTTTAAAATCCCCACAGATAGAAAAAAAAGGGGGAAATTTTTTGCGGGCTTTAGATCCTTGGTTGGGAATTGAGGCTTTTCCTTCAGGCAATGGTTATTAGAGGGTTTTCCCCAGACCTCTCCCTTTTCTTGGGAAGTTCGGGGTTTTAAAAAATATATTAGCCCCCGAGGTTATAGTTTGGGGTTTTTTGGGATGGACAATCAAAAGCGTTTCGGGCACAGAAAAAAACCTCATTAATCATATAACCCCGATGTATCTGGCCCTTTTGGGGCCCAAAAAAAGCCCCCCAGTTTTTTCTGAGTTCACTAATTTTTTTTAAATCTTGACATTTCAGCTACAACACAGCTATTTGGTCACTCAATCTAAGCTGAACATCACTTTATCCTCTATGGTCCATGAACATCTCTGCACAGCCTTGTCTTTCTTTCTCTAGTCTTCTGTCCTCTACTTAAGTGTTTGCAGCTCTTCTGGGTGCTTCTGACTCTTCTTTATTTGTCAGTATTCACCAAGCTTTGTAGTATTCTCCAAAATGGATGACTTATCCATTTTTTATTCATCCTAGGGACCAGGAGAGAGCTATCGCAGAAAGAATTCAGAAGTCTCAGAATCTAACAGCCAGCACGGAGACTGATACTCACAAACTCTTTACCATGCTCTATGTCCTTTAATAGTGAACATATGGTTTCATTTTTCTTTTTTTCCACAATGCTTTACCTGGCACAGAGGCCCACAGCAGGCACCCAGGAAGTTTTCTGAAGGATAGATTGAAGATTGATATAGTTTTCTGATATTGGCTTCTATCCGCCATGATTTTACAGTGTCCACTCACACCCAAACATCTGGCCCCATAATATTTTCTCTGAGAATTAAAAGGCTCAGAAAGCCCAAGTGAATCCCTTAGGTCACAAGGATGGGAAATAATATATAAGTGGAACTGAACTCTAATCTTCTTGATTGATGTCCCTTCTATTTACATTACTAGAAATGGTTACAGTCAGTGCTTGGACCCTGGCAAGTTAGGCTCACCATCCATTCTGAGTTTACCAATTAAACTGATAAGCAATAGTGAAAAGCAGAAAAATGTGTTCAATGGGGCTACACAAAGAAGAGGATGAAAATGCCTCCCAACTCCAGATCTATTGTTTGGGTTCTGACATGAGAATTTAGGTTTAAATAGAAAGTAAGAGATATGTTTAACTAAGCAGTAGTAGCCAATGTCTCTCTCTGTGTTTGAGAAATACTTACCTTTGCTCTAGCCTATCCTACAAGGTGATCTGGTAACTCAGAACTGTCTGAAATCTCTCTCTGGAAGACATGTACCTGCTTTGGTAGCAGAAATTCTGCTGGTTTCCAAAATTTTCTTTTCCTAGCTTGAGATTCCTGGAAAATTCTAATTTCATAGGTTTTATGGTTTCAATAAGTCAGCCACATAGAAGGGCAGGGGTCTCTTTATAGAGTCTTCACTGTCGCTATGAACATTACATTTATCAGTCACCTCCATTTCTCCAAAAAGCTATGACAACTACCTAGGTCTGTTTCAGATGACTCATTTATACATATAAGTATTCATTTTCAGACATTGTTGGTTGTAATTCTTAAGTTAATTTGTTGAACTCTCAATACTGCAGTTTCCCCATCTATAGAATACATATAATATAGACCTAAAGTTCATTGTGAATCACCATATAGCTTATTATGTATGCAAAGCCCTTAATTCCATGACTTGAACACAATAGCACTGTGTGGTGGTTTAGATATAAAATAACTTTCAAATACTTATGTGATGAAGGGTTGGTTCTCCAATGTAAAGTCCTTAGGTAAGCCTTTGAGGAAAGTGATAGGATCACAAGGCCTATGCCATCTTCAGACACATTGATGAATTTATAACAGGAAGGCATTATTGAGATGTGGTAAGAAGGAGGAAGAGGTAGTTGTTTGGAGAAAGCTGGGTACTGGAGGTGTGCATGTGAAAGAGGATATGTTGTCTGTCCTGACTGCTCCTGGTTCTCTGCTTCCTGGATGCTATGAGATGGGTACCACCATGCTCTCCCATCATGATATTCTGCCTCACCACAGGCTCATAAAGAAAAAATTCACCTGATCATAGACTGTAACCTCTAATACCATGAAGCAAAATAAAATATTTCTTCATGTGTGGTGTGTGTCCACCCACATGCATGCTGTATGCATATGTATACATGCTTATGGAAGATGAAAGTTGATGTTACACATCTTTAACTATTACTCTCCGCTTCACCTTTTTAGACATGCTTGCTCACTAAGCTTGAAGATCACCAACTAGTCCCCAGCTCTAGGGTACCAGATGAGTATGACTATGCTTAGCTTTTGTGTGACTGCTGGGGATCCAACTCAAGTTTGGACTGCAGGCACAGTACCAACCAAGCTATCCCCTCAACCCTCCTTCCTCTTCCCTGTCATAGTTATGGAAAATAGTACAAATCCTCTGCAACAGAAGCATTCACTCTTGACCACTGTGCTATCACTCCAGGATCCCCATCATCTCCCATCTGTTCTTTCTTCTGTAGCATGTCTATATCTCTTTCTTGCGCTGCATGCTCATCTCTAGGACCCAAGATAGACAGTCGGTGCTACATAAATGCACAGGCACTTGCTCCATTCACCAACCTGAGAACTCCTTGGGTTTTTTCCTGAAGAGTGAGGGTTAAGTAAACCACCTCTGGACCATACAGAAAGGTATGGCTTTTGACTTCTTGAAAGCCTGCTTCTGTCTCTGCTTCCTAGCATTCATCATTGTTCCTGCCTCTTGCCTAATGAGCACCCAAAGTGATTTCCTATTGCTTGTAATTCACTGAAATTGTTCTAACATTTGGAAAAGGCCTGGAAATTGACAGCCTAATACTCTGCTTGCCTGTCTGTCTCAATGGTTTGTTGAAGGATGAGCTGATTGCTTCTCCTGCAACAATTATTCTGGAGCTTCAGACAACATCAAAGGAAATAAACAATTGGAAAGGTTAGAGACAAGACAGGAGGGAGAAAAGCAGAGAAGAGGTTTGAAAAACTTTGGAGAAAAAGTCACACTTGAGATGAGTAAGAGGCTAGCCTGAGCACTTGAAGCAATGGGCAGGGGACTACTCACAATTCTGAATCTCCTCAATTGTGGGAATCCAAAAGGGCACAAGAGCTATCAGGTTTGCCCTTTATCAGGTTTTGTTGGCATCTTCTGGGACTTTCTGATCCTATCATTTCCTTACTTTATAGAGGAAGGAATGAGGGACTACTAGGGGGAATGACCTAGCTTTGCAGGGTAAGAGGCAAAGCCAGGAGTAAGTTCAAACTTCTGGATCTGCAGAGTGGACTGAAGGCCGTCATGGATGGAAGGACAGGTACCTTACCATTTTGCCATATTCTTTTTCCTGTGGCTATAGATGCAGAAATGGAATTTCTGGATTGTATGGTAATTCTGTATTTAATTGTTACAAGGTGTTTCATATTTGAAAACACTGGCAATGTATGATTCCCTTTTTCCATGTCCTTATGAATGTGTGTTATTTTTTGCTCATTTGGATAATTAGCACCTAAACAGATGGGAAGTGATTTCTAATTATGGTTTTGGTTTGGATTTCTCTAAAGATGGATGATATTGACAACTTTTAAATATATCTATTGGCTATCTATTTTCTTTGTAGAAATGGCTTTTAAAGTATTTTGCTCTTTGAGAGTAAGTGTGGGTATATATGTTTCTGTAAGTGTACACGCATGTTTGTGAACAGCAATGTGGAAGCCAAGGGCCAACTTTAGGCGTACTTCTTTGGGAGCTATCTACTTTTTGGTTTTTGAGACAGTGTTTTTCATCATCCCACAGTTTGTCAAATAGCATAAGATGGCTGGTTAGTGAGCCCTTTAAGCCCTGAAGGATGACTCTGTGTTCACTCTCTAGCTCTGGGGTTATAGGTACAAACTACAATGCCTGAATGTTTCCAATTTGTTCTACATATAGAACTAAGATTCTCATGCTTGCATGGCAAGAACTTTACTGGTTAATCTATTTTCCCAGCCCCATTTACTCCATTTTAAAATGTAGTTATTAGTACTTATTTTTCTTTTGCTATTGAGTTGTAAGAATGTCTTATACAGTTTGGAAATTAAGCTTGATCAGATTTACGGTTTATACTCATTTCTTCCTATCTCCTAGAAGGATTTTTTTCTTTTACTCTGTTAATCACTTCCTTTGGAGTGAAGACTCTTTTTGTCTTTATATAATAATATTTTGTTGCCTGTACTTTGGTGTCCTGACTAAGAAATCATTGCCAAGACCCATAATCATAAATTTTATCTCCTATGTTTTAATCTAGGAGTTTTAGTTCTCTGGTTTCAGTGTTAAATCTTTAATCTATTTTCAATCTTGCATTTTTTTTTTTTGCTGTGTATGTATGTATGTGTATAGTATAACATAAGTGTCAATTTATACTGTTTTGCATGCAGATATCCTATCCTTCTATCACTATTTGTTGAAGAGACGATCTTCTCCCCAGTGTACCTTTTTTGCAGCTGTACTTATTACAATAGCCAAGGTTTGAAAACAAACTAAATGTCTATTGACAGAAGAATAAAGAATATGTAGTATATACAAACTCATATCACTTGGTCTCAGGAAAACTTTAAAATTTTATTTTTATTTTTTAAATTACTTTTTTCATTTAAAATTTTATTTTATGTTTAATGATTATTTTGTCTTAATGTTTTTCATGCACCACATGTGTGCTGAGCCTGTGGAGGTTAGTAGAGAGTGTTGGATCTCCTGGAACTGGACTTACAGATGAATATGAGCTACCACATGGGTGCCACGAGCCACCATATGGGTGCTATAAATTGAAACTTGGTCCTCTTGAAGAGAAGCTAGTGCTCTCATAGCTCCACTGAGATATCTCACCAACCCCAGGGATACTTTTAAAGAGATGAATTATTAGGAATTTCTGTCACTATGAGAACATCACTGATAAAGAGGGTATGTCCATTACATATCTAGGTTATATGGAGTGTGTGTGTGCTTGTTTGTGTGTGTCTGTGTGTGTGTGTGTGTGTGTGTGTGTGTTTTATAGCTGACTGTTTTAAGGGATGCAATAAACAAAACCTCAGATTAAATCAAGTTCAAGAGAGCAAACTAGGCATGATGGTAAATGTATTATGAGGCCATGACTTGGGAGGTGAAAGAAGAAGGATCAGAATGTCAACATCATTCTTTGTTTCATAATGAGTCTAAACTCAGCCTTACAGGACATCTGGCCTTAAAACAAAACAAAAACAAAACAAAACACAAAAGAAGAAGTAGAAAATGATTCATTAAAAAGACTCAGCAAGGCTGGGAATGTCATTCAGTGGTAGAACAATTGCTTAGCATGTATGAAGCCCTGGGCTTGCCTTTGATTTGAGCTGTAGCTCAATAAAAAACAAAACAAGAAGAGCTGAACTGAACATGAGTCACAACAAGGTTACCATTGGTATAACATGTCATAATGCTTTATAATAAACATTTTGTTTGTAGTTCTAAGGATCAAACTCAGTACCTCATGAATGTTAAGTAGTTGCTCTATTGGTGGCTTTCCAGTGACCTTACAAAAATGTAGGTGTGGTGGTTTGAATGAAAATGGCTCTATAGACCATAAAGAATAGAGTTTTTAGAGGTGTGGAATTGTTAGAGTAGGCATAGCCTTGTTGGTATGAGTGTATCACAGTGGGTAGTAGTGGTGGTGGTGTCTGCCTTTGAGGTTTCAAATGCTCAAGCCAGGCCCAATATCACTCTCTCTTCCTGCTGACTGCAGACCCAGACATAAAACTCCTGGGTTTTTCTCCAACACCATGTCTGCCTGTATAGCATCATGCTTCTTGCCATGATGAAAATGGTCTAAACCTCTGAAACTATAAGGCTGTCACAATGAAATGTTTCCTTTATTAGGGTTGCTGTGGTCATGGTGTGTCTTTGCAGCAAGAGAACACTAAGACAGTAGGCATGTACTCTAAAATAACAAAAACATAGAATTATAAATGCATAAATCAGTAACAAACTCATTTATTATCTTTTTGAAACATTGTGTATATAGTTATGCATTATATACTTTTATATGGTTAAAAGTGCAACGGGCTTCTTTATATGGGCCACCCCCATGAAAAATGAATTGTGCTATGACATTATGATGGCTATAACATCACTAGATGGTAAGATATTTTTATTTACACTGTAGTCTTATAGAACAATAGGTATATATGTAGCCCAGATTCATTACTAGGCACTGGATCACAGTAGAATATTAGTAACCCAAACAAAGAAAGAAGTCATTCCATATGTGACAATGTGGGTGAACCTAATGGATATAGTTTTAAATGAAATGATCCAGTCATAGAAGGACAAATACTGCTTTATTTCACTTATATGAGGAATCTAAAATGATTCAGTCATAAAGTAGAATGGCATTTTTCAAAAGAAATAAGTTGTTAATTAAGAAGTATGTTAGTTTTCTGTAACAAATACCTGAGATAGTCAGCATCTCTCTATATATGGGTGTTTATTTTAGCTTATGGTTTTGGATATTTTAAACAGTTAACTCATTTGCTTTTGGTCCTGTGATGAGGCAATGCATCACGGCTTCCAGGTTAGTTAGAACCTTTTGACTTTATGCTGGAGCTAGAATCGAGAAGAAGCTGAGACTCCAATAACTTCTTTAGATAAACACTCCCAGATATGAAAGACTTTCCTACCAGGCACTATTTCTTGATTCCTTCCACTTCTAGTAGTGCTATGTCCTGGGGATCAAGCTGGTAATATATGGGAATTTAGAGAGCACCCATCTAAACCATTGAGACAGGTATACAAGAAACAGCTCTACAAGAGGAAGAAGCTTTGAGAACTCATTCTAGGGAGCAGCAGTCTACAAAGGGTGCTATCAACAACAGTATTGTATCTTATACTTGGAAATCTTCAAGAGCATTGACCTCATGTTAAGTGTTCTTCCCAACAGAAAGTTGAAATAGAAAAAGTCTCTACAGCTAAACACAGGCTTATCTGAAAGGCAACATTGAATGGACACCGTAGCGGTACATTCATTTTCCTATGCAATCTTGTCAACTTTACCAAGAAGGCACTATCATCTTCCTCAGGGATTGATACATTGGTGCTTAGAGAGTGTGAACATTTTTTTCCTGAGTGGCAGAAATTGTATTTGTGTTTGAATTCAGAGTCTACATCTGTCCCCCATGACATCACCCCTCATTATTAGTCCACCCACCGCCAGATGCCTAGGTACACATAGGATATGATTAATTCACTTTGCCTCTTTAAAAATTTTAATTATGTATCTGCCAATCACAGTGACCAAGTAGTGTGGAAGTCCAGTGTTTCTGAATTAAGTGAATATTATTATGAATCTAGGACAGTGAATCATGTTAGACTCTCAGTTGTCATGGAAGATGTCGTTCTTGAATGTACTTATTTCAGCATCCCACTATCAAAAGAGCTTGCCTATAATAGGAATGATGATTAGCCACTGCCACAATAATGTATAGGAATAAATATTCCTACTCTCAGTAGTTCATTAGTGAAACATTTTATCTTAGGCTTAGAAGCATTTTCTGGGTTTGTCTTCACTGCAGAACTCGGATCTAGGCTGAGGCCAGTTGGATATGGTTCTACATTGTGTGTTTATTGGGAGGACCAGGCAGAGGGACAAAAGATTCTTAGAATGCTCTTATGATATGTTTTAAGAACATAGGGCCAGTGAACACTATACAAATTATATCAGGCCACGTGAATCACATATGCTGGCTTCCACTGTAAAAGGAAATCACATGTTTCAATCTATATCAGCTGGACAGAAAATACCTTATGCATCATGTGAAGCACAATGAACTTGTATTGAACACTAACCCATACCATGGTCTAGGTCTTAAAGAAAATTTGACCTGAGCTTGGCATTCTGACCTTGGTTAAATGGTATCCCCATTCTGCAGACAGAACATCTCAAGATTGATTTCCTTGACTCTTGGAAATCTATAAACTACAGATCAGGAGCCACCCAGCAAGTCACTCCCAAGGACGCTCTCTCAACACTTTTTTGAGGAATATCGCTGCTCAGTAACTGGGAGGAACAAAGAATGGTGAGACTAACCTAAGTTTTAGAACCAGGTGGACAGAAATCTTCACATAGATGGGATTTCAGCCCTACCATGACTTCTATGGTTCCCATAGCTAGCCACTGTTCTTCTATCTGGTCTCAGCTGTCCTGACTTCCTCCTCAGCTCTCACTGGCTACTTGGACAGAAAGCTCCTTCCTGCCTCAGCTTTCTGCTTGCTTTTCTCTTGGTCTAGAAGGTTCTTATTTGAGACATTCCCATTGTTAGCTTGTTCTTATACAATATCCAGCTCAGATATCATCTACTCTCAGAGATCTCTCCTACCCAATTGCTGGGAGACTTGTATCACATTTTCTTTATCTCTTTCAACAACTAGATATGTTTTTCTTGCCCTTGTCATTATCTAAAATAACCTTCTATTTTTTAGCTCATTACTTCTTTTTCCGTTCTGGAAAATAGTTTTCATAAAGAGAAAAATTGACTTCAGCTCAGCTATTTTTAGAAGTTAAGACAGTGCTGGGCACATTGTGTCTGTTAGTAAATATTTGTGAAACAAAGAATGAATGAATAAAACATAGATGGATAACCTTATGCAAATGATCCTAAGAAACCAGTTTCATTTTCCACAGCAGAGAATTACTAACAAGGGCATTGGTTCTTACATATTAGCTATAAGACATGACCATACTATTCCTAGTGTGAACTACATACGAGGTGCTAAAAATTGTAGCATCTGTAATTCTTATTGTCATCATAGCCTAGGACTTTCATGATTACTCTCTCTTCATTTGGTTGTTTAAAAAGGCTTGATGTTTACACTCTCTCTGACACTTTCCTGGCTGGTCTTCACTGGCCTCATGACCCCATCCTCAGGGATATAAGGAAGCCAAAAACATGGCTGTAGCAATGCAGGGAAATTGGAAATTGGAAAGGATACTTAATTCTAAAGAATTGTCCCTAAACCCAGAAAAGACATGTTAAATCTGAGTCCTCCCCATAACTCATAGTCTATCTCCATGGAAATGGGCACCATATGGAGTTAATTAGTAGAACAACAAAACAATCAATTAGTTCCTTAATTAGTTTTACTAAGAAATGATAACAAACAAACACAAACACTTTATTCCAACTAATGCCTGCACCACAGTGATAGTTTAATGGCCTTGGAAAGCCAGCCCAGACACGAGGCTGCTGTGAACAGAGATTTATTCCCATGATATTGACAGGTTCCCTGGTCTCCGTCCAGCCTGTGTGTTTCATCTTTATGATCAATTATTTACAATATCTGAACACAGCCCAGGGGTCGTCTGGAGCTTTTCTGTCTAGATAGGGAAAAAATGCAATAACTCAAATCTTATGAA
Organism: Mastomys natalensis; assembly: GCA_021653895.1. Classification (NCBI taxonomy): domain Eukaryota; kingdom Metazoa; phylum Chordata; class Mammalia; order Rodentia; family Muridae; genus Mastomys; species Mastomys natalensis. The sequence goes on from JAJTUV010000216.1 coordinate 1,319,590, forward strand.
GCTACCAGGCTCTGGAATGATCATTCTCTGAATCATTTATTTGACAAACATTTACTGAGCATTTTCTATGTGCCAGGCATGGCACTGGGAATAGGGTAGAGAGGGGAATATGAAGTAACTGACTTTGGGGCTTGCATTTGAAGTGGGGAGGCAAATCTGAAAAGCTAGTAGACACAGATTCAGTTATCCTGGTCTATGTGCTAGGTAAGGCAGCATAATGTATAGAGGTAGTGGGACTGGGTATAGGAGAGGAACCTGAGAATGCTTTTTTACAGGACATGGTGGCTGAGTCTCCAGGGACAAATAAGATGCAGGTCCTATTCCACACGTAGCCAGAAGGAGTGTGGACAAAGACAAGTTTAAAACAAGTAAATCCTAGACTCTGTAGCCCTGTGGGTGCATCCAAAGACACTGTTTTCATTTCTTTTCAAAGTATTGTTAGGAGGTCAAATGAAAGTACCTTTGTGGATTTCACACAATGAAGTATAAGATCAGAGCAAACATTAACTTTCTAAGGGGTCTGGAAGGAAAAAGGATACCCAGGAACATGTCAAGTGTATCTATGTATGTATTTACCTCCACAGTATATACTTCTATAGTATTTACTTCTGTACATATGCTACTGTATATGTGTATATTCATATATACCAATACGGAAGCATAGGTAAGTATACATGGTTCCTTATCTATTATCTATCTATCTATCTATCTATCTATCTATCTATCTATCTATCTACCTACCTACCTATCTGTCATCTCTATCTTTCTGTCTGTAATCTATATATCATCTGTCTTCACAAAACGTCCATATATTATTTGTGTGGTGAGGTGGGTATGGATGTAGGTGTGTATATGTACCTACTAGAGGTCAATTTGAGGTATTCTTCTTTAGGATCTTTCCACACTGATTTTTGAGGTATGACCTCTCAATGGATCCTGAAACTCACTAAGAAGGCCTAATTGCCTGACCAGTGAACTCCCAGTATCTGCCTTTCTCCATTTTTCCAATTCTGAAATTATGGGCACATGCCACCACTTCTAGCTTTTTAAAATGTATGCTGAGGACTGAACTAAGGTCATCATGCTTTTATATAAAGCACTTTAGTATTTGCATCATTTCCTTATCCCCTTGTGGTGGTTTGATGAGACTGAGCACCATAGACTCATGTATGTGAATGCTGGGTCATCAGGGGATGGAACTATTTTGGTGAGATCTGAGGGTGTGGCCTTGTTGGAGTAGGTGTGGCTGTGTTGGGGTAAGTGTGTCACTGAGGTTTTAAAGGCCCAAGGCAGACCCAGAAGCAGCCACTCTCTTCCTGCTGCCTGTGGATTCAGATGTAGATCACAGCTATTCTTCAGCATCATCTCTGCCTGTGAGCCACCATGCTTCTCACCATGATGACAATGGATTAAAGATGTGAAGCTATAAGCAGATGCTTTCTTTCATATTAAATGTGTTCTTTTATAGGAATTGCCATGGTCATGGTATCTCTTCACCCCGAAACTCATGTTTTTTGTTTTAAATCTTTAATGATGAAACAAAATTGAAGCTTTTCACCTTTCTAGCCTGACCCTTGTATGCAAAATCTTCAAAAAATAACTCTTGCTACCTTCTTTTCCCCTTCTACTGTTCAAGTGGTATGCTTTCCTGATTAATTTTCTTTAAAATGTACTATCACATACTTTTACTTTTTAATTTCTTACACCTAAGTCAATGACTTCTGTCTGTATACCTTTGGATTGAGTACACCCTTTTTAATGGTTTGATGCTATTTTATTATCTAGCTATTATTCTAGCCTACTTGGAAAGTTCCAGGTCCCAATGAGAGACCCTGTCTCAGCATATAGGACGGAGCCAATGCAGTAGCTCAACATTTCTTCTATGCCTGATGACCTGAATTTGATCCCCAGAAACCACATGGTGGAAGAAGAAACTAACTGCCATGTAACATGGGCATGTACTCACACACTTGTGCATGTGTGAGCATATTCAGTAGATAGGTAACAAAAATGTTTACAAAGAAAAAAACACTCTAATGTGGATGTCTTCTACTTAACGGTGCCTAAAGTTGACCTGTCACCTCCAAACATGGATACATATGTGCATCTGCACCACATAAATGCAAATATGCACAGTACAGTCACATACACAAATACAGAAAAATGAATGTCCCATGAAGATAAATGCTAGATACATGGTAGATAGATGGCAGATAATATAAGAAATTAAGGACAGATACAATTTATTTAACCAATTGTCATTCAACAAACATAAATTGTTTCTTCCATCTTCTAACATAAGCAGCTTGGTTGTTATCTCAGGAATTTCCCATCATGTCTTGAATTCTCTATTTCCTGAGATAGGGTCTGTTGACCTCCTTGACTTTTATATATGTCTTGAAGAGGAATTGGTATGCTATTTTATTGTATAATGTTTTCTTTTTATATATTGTCAGTAAAAGCTGAAATTGATTTGAGAAAAACTGTTTAAAAACCATGCACAATAAATTTATGGTCAGGATTACAGTATCCTGTTTCATGCCGAGAAGCAACTATTAGTAGACCTGTGTATAAACATAAATAACACCCTTTGACTGGTGGACACAAGAATTTCCCCTTCTGTCTTTGACTCCTGCTTGGGACACCAGGTGTGTTAAGATTTTAATTACCATCTTCTGACTCATTAGACAATTTGTACAAAGAACCTATGATCGGCATTTGCAAAGGAGTCTTATATCAACCAGAATGCCAAGGATGCCATGTTGGGCTTGAGGAAAAGAGGAAACTAACTGAGAAGATACAGGGAAAGGACAAAAGCATGAGACCTGTAGTATCCAGCAGCCTTGGATCCTGGCTCTGTCCAGTCGTAGAATCTCTGTATTCTCATAAAAACTGTTCATTTGGAGGGAATCTGCCCTATTATTCCAAAGGAGATCAGTAGAGACCCATAACATGAAAACACTGGACTCACATCTGGATGCAATGTGCTTGTTGTTTTTATTGTTTTTGTTGTTACCACCAGCCCTTAATTTCATCAGTTATGTCTTAATCAAATCCTGATTATTCTCTTCAGGCTTGGATAATGCATGTCTGTCTATCTCTCTAACAATAAGGGTACTTCAGAGTCTCTAAGTGCACATTTGTACTTAATTCTGTAGGAAGAAATGTGCACCTACACATTGCTAATGTTTTGCTTCTCTGAGTTAACCTTCAATTTAGATGTCATCCAGACAGTGGCTCAGGAGGAAAGCAGGTCTCAGCAGCCTTGGGTGTGTACATGAACCTTCCCCTGTTAGCCAGTGAGATGATAATGAGAGAGATGCAGAAATCTACCCCTTCTGGAGAGAGAGGGGAGACAAAGAAAACTCACCAATACTGTAAATCTCAGAGACAGGAATACCAACTGATCAGAGGGACAAGATTAAGCTCTGGGATGGCTGACAGTCTTTGTGTCACCTCCCAGTATAAGCTGTGGGCTAAGGATGAAACCTAATAGCTCTTTAGGATGTTACCTCACTGCCTTCTCAGATTGCTGACTGGCTTTTAGAATGAAGAGAGTCTGAAGATTCAGTTTCTATTTTTTTGCCTTTGTGCCTGCTGATAGGAACTGGAAATAGTTCAAGTTATATCTTTAATGGTATTCCTAAAGATTGCCCAAATGGGCTCTTTTGGACTCAAAATCTTAGATGTGCAACAAAACATACAAGTAAGAGTGTGGATTGACTTGTTTACCTCTCAGTTTCCTTGCTTGTAAAATGATGATGATGATGATGATACTATTACTACTACTACTACTAATAATAATAATAACAATAATAATAATGATAAATCAGCAGTGAGGATTAAATGCACTGACGGATTACTGGAAAGAATGCTTTCTTACACAAAAGTGCCCTGTAACTATTTTGCTGTTTTGAGTTTCTCATATTTGCCAGCTTTCAGACTGCTAGGAAAACTTTCCTTTGAAGCATTAGTTTTCTTTGTGAACACAACAAATTTCCTTTCTCTTGTGTTTCTCAGACTTTCAGTGAACTTGAGGGAGAGACTATTATGGACAACACAAAGACTGCATCTTTTCTTCAGTTCTTACCATCCGCAATTAGACAAAGGAAAACAGCAAAATCACATCCAAGTCTGCCTGTAGCATGGGAAGGGTGAGCCTGGATCTAGACCCTCAGATTCTACTCAGTTTGAAGAAAATAATTTTACCCTCTCACATCCAATCAATATCTTTGCTGGGTCTATTGTGAGCTGATAATTTAAATACAATAGTCTCCTTAGCAACCGTCCTACGGAAGCCTTCCTGCCTTTGAAAGAGCTGGCAGTTATAAAATTCACACTTTCAGCCAGAAACTTTCTTTCTTTCTTTTCATTTCTTTTTTTCCCCTTTAATTTCTACAGGAATCATATTCTCTCCCCAAATAAACTCTTAAAAAGATGGGAAAATGGACAGGATTTTCTAAAATAACATAAAAATTGTCTAATTAGAAAAGTAATGAAGGAGAATTTTACAAAAAAGGGGAAGTGGCTTTATTGCCGTCACTGTTCAATTCCACCGCTATTTGTATGGGGCTAGTTACTCAGAGGCAGATAGAATGGACTAGTATCCTAAGATGTTAGAGCTCGAAGAAGCTGAAAGAGTCATTTTGTTCTGTACCAACTTTCTATGCCTCTGTTTCACAGAGAAAGCAACAGAAGACCTGAGGATTGGAAATTTCTTCCAAGGGAACAGCTTCAAGAGTAGAAGCTGAACTGGATAATAGGATATTCAGGGCATGAGAATACCAGTGCCCAAATCAAGAAAAAACTAAGTGTAGATTGAAGTTCACTATGGTGACAAGTCTGTCTCCAGGTGTTTTAAAGAAGTTTCAGTGTCAGTGTCCTCATCTATAGTCATCATGATAGTTTATTGCTAGAGCTGGGGAAGTAGTTCAGTTTTTAAGTCCTTGAAGAGGAACAGGAATTTGATTCCCCTTAGAATATATGCCACATAAAATCCCAATGTTGAAAAGGCAGAGAAGAGTGAATCTCGGTCTCATTGGCCAACCAGCTTCCCTTAATTAGTGAGTTCTAGGACAATGAGGAATCCTCTTCCAAAATATGCACCCTCTGAACAAAAGCTGAGGTCCTCTGACCTCTGTGGATACTTGTACATACATACATAAATACATACACACACACACACACACACACACACACACACACACACACACACACACACACACCTCACATACATGTAAACATACACACATGCACATACACAATGATAGTTTGTCTTCTGATATGAGTCCACAATAAAACATTGAATGCTAGTTTCCTTTTCTTCTCCTCAGGTTTTTTTGGTACTTAGAAACTTCATTCCTTTTAGCTAGAAAACATGAGATTGATTCACTTAAATGTAATAATAGAAATTCTTTCTCAGGCTGGTATAGTTCAATGGAAACCAGGGAATGGGATCTTTACTGTAAAGGGTCCGATATTCAGAGACAAATCCACGAACATTTCCCAAATGCCACCCACCGAGTGAAAAAAAAGATCAGAATTCGATTCTTGGCTGCTCTTGACAGCTGTGATTAATCATTTGATAACAAGACAGTTGAAGCACAACTATTTATTTGCATTGGATCAAGGAGATTACAGGATATAACATTTTCATAAGTTTGTTAGGATTCTAGATATATGTTAGCATGATAAATAGTTTAGGTCACAATAGATGTTTCATTTGAATAAAGTTATTTTGGGATATATTTACATGATGAAATAACCTATTATTTATCCAACTGCATTTTTATGAACTAATTTTTCTTTTTGTGCCAACTTGCAATGGTGATTCATTACTTTCTGCTCTTCAATTTTTCTTGCCTTATAAATAGTTTCTTGTTTATTATTTTAAAGTGTAGAACTCCATTCAGATCCATCGACCAGTTTCCTTGTTCTAAACTAAAAGCTTCCAAGAACCTGAAGTCATTAAAAAAGGAAGTCACTTTATTCTAACTGTATCTGGGTCCTGGAGCTTAATGAATCTCTGACCTTGGATGAATCACCTCCTATTGTGGAAACTTGGCCTTCCTGACTTAGAATGTTTTAGGTGCAAAATAAGTACTCAGCACTTTTGAAGCAAGGTGGTTGGGGAGTGAGGTATAGGTTATAGGAAAGGGAATACGTTGCCGGGATCAGCAAAGAAGTCTTAAAGGAGAGCTTGTGCTGTTTCCCAGGGAGAGACAAAGGAATCTCTTTTATACCAGTTTGATCATTTGATATTTCTTCCTCATCAGTAAGGAGATGCTGTGGATTACAGAAAGGTTGTGGATACCAGGTAATTTACTCAGGCTATGAGTTATAGCCCTGGGAGGGAGTGTATTTTGGAGAGTATGACATTTTATACTAACTTCCTTCAAATTATTAAAGCCACAACAAATAAAAAATTGAAATAGAAAATTGATAGTTGCATGCCAACAATATGATTAGGTGGGTGGTAGAAAGACTCTCTGCTTGAGAAAAGTTTAAGAAGGTTCTTGAAGTCTCTGGAGACATTTTAAAAAAATTAATTATTTCTTTTATTTACATACAAAATGTGGTCCCTCTCCTGGCTCCCCTTTCCAGAGTTCTTTACCCCATTCACCTTCCCCTTCGTTTGAGAGGGTGCTTTCCTGGTTCCCAGGCATCGCCTTTCTCTGGGGCATCAAGTCTCTACAGGATTAGGCACATTGTCTCCCTCTGAGACCAGACTAGGAAGTCATCTGCTACGTATGTTATTAGGGCCTCAGAAAAGTCTATGTATGCTCTTTAGTGGACCAGCTTAGTCTCTGGAAGCACCCAGGGGTCCAGTTTAGTCTTCCTATGAGGTTACCATCCCCTTCAGCTCTTTCAGTCCTTTCCCTAACTCTTCCATAGGGTACCTTCCCTGATCTCAGTCCAATGGTTGGCTGAAAGTACCTGTATGTTTCAGTTAGGTGCTAGTAGAGCCTCTCAGAGGATTGTCATGCTAGACTCCTGTCTGCAATTACAACATAGTATCAGTAATAGTAAGGTATGTTGTGCCCACCCATGGGATGGATCCCAAGTTGGGGCTGTCACTGGATGGGCTTTCCTTTAGTCTCTGCTCCAGTTCTGTCCCTGCATTTCTTTTTGACAGGAACAATTCTGGGTCAAAAATTGTGAAGGTTGGTTAGTGTCTCCATCCTTCCACTTGGGGCCTTATCTAACTTATCTAACTTATCTAACTTATCTAACTTATCTAACTGAAGGTGGTCCCTTCAGGTTTTATCTCCTTTCTGTTGGGCATTTCAGCTATGGTCATCCCCAGTGAGGTCTGGGAGCCTCTCATATCCCAGGTCTTTGGGACTTTCTAGAGGTTACTCTCAACCCCCACCCCTATCCTGAGCCTCTGGGTTTCCCTTCTGTCTCTCTCCATACCTGATCCTGTCTCCCTTTCCTGTCCCCCTTCCTTTCCTACCCAGGTCCTTCTCTCCTTCTGCCTCCCCTGATTATTTTGTTCCCACTTCTAAGTTTGGTTGAAGCATTCTCACTTGGGCCTTGCTTCTTGTTAAACTTTTTATGGTTTGTGGGTTGTATCATGGATATTTCTTAACTTTTTGGCTAATACTATGTATCAGTGAGTATATACCATGCATGCCCTTTTGTGTATGGATTAACTCACTCAGGATGATATTTTCTGGCTCCATCCATATACCTGCATAATTCATGATGTCCTCATTTTTAATAGATGAATAGTATTCCATTGTGTAAATAAACCACATTTTCTGTAACCATTCTTTGTTTGAAGGACATTTGGAATGCTTCCAGCTTCTTGCTGATATGAACATAGTAGAACATGTCCTTGTGATACAGTGGAACATCTTTTGGATATATGCCCAGATGTTGTATGGCTGGGTCTTCAGGTAGAACTATTTCCAATTTTTCAAGAAACTGTCAAACTGATTTCCAGAGTGATTGTATCCGTTTGCAATTCCACCAGCAATGAAAGAGTATTCCTCCTTCTCAACATCTGCTCCGGCATGTGCTGTTGCTTCATTTGATATTAGTCATTCTGATTGTTGTAAGGTAGGATTTCAGTGTCATTCTGATTTTCATTTCCCTGATGACTAAGGATGTTGAACATTTCTTTAAGCGCTTCTTAACCACTTGAGATTCCTTCATTGATAGTTCTCTGTTTAGCTCTGTGCCTCATTATTTAAAAACAAAAAAAACAAAAAAACAAAAAAAACAAAAAAACAAAAAAACAAAAAAAAAAAAACAAAAAAAAAACCTCAACTCAATTATTTGGATTGTTTTATGTTTAACTTCTTGCATTCTTTATAAATTTTGGATATTAGCCCTTTGTCAGATATAGGGTTGGTGAAGATCCTTTCACAGTCTGTAGGTTGTCAATTTGCCCTATTGACAGTATCCTTTGCCTTACAGAAGCCTTACAGTTTCATGAGTTCCTATTTATTCATTTTTGATCTTAGAGCCTGAGTCATTGCTGTTCTGTTCAGGAAACTGTCTCCTGTACCAAAGCATTCGAGGGCATTTCCTACTTTCTCTTTAGTGTATCAGGTTTTATCAGAGATTTAGTGTATCAGGTTTTTGTTGAGGTCCTTGATCCACTTGAATTTGAGTTTTGTGCAGGGTAATAAATATGGGTTTATTTTTATTCTTCTACATGTAGACATCCAGTTAGTACAGCATAATTTGTTGAAGATGCTTTTTCCCCTCTATTGTATGGTTTTGGCTCCTTAATCAAAACTCAAATGTGCATAGGTGTTTGGGTTTTTTTTCTGGGTCTTTGGTTCAATTACATTGATCAACATGTGTGTTTCTTTACCAATATCTCACGGTTTTTATCACTATTGCCCTGTAATACAGCTTGAAGTAGAAAATTGATAGTTGCATGCCAACAATATGATTGAGTAGGTAATAGAAAGATTCTTTGCTTGAGAAAAGTTTAAGAAGGTTCTGGAAACTTCTGGGTGCATTTTTAAAAAATAAAATATAGCTTTAGCAATAGTCCTACTAAGTCAGATTAGTAACTACTCCCCCCTTATTTCCTTTCATGCTCAAATGAGTTTGGATTACCTGACCCATCTTCAGTGAGAAGTAACTTTCTTCAGGTTTTCCTTTTGTACCTATCATTTCTCTTAGTAATGTTCCTTTTAGTCACCTCCATCCTGCATCTTGGGTACAAGTTTTGGGATTTTTTTTTTCCCTATGTTGTATCAGCAATTCAGCCTGACTCTGCCCCTTGATGAAAGTTCCCTTGCAATGGATCCTTTAAGACCTGCCTCAGTAATAGTCCTTCATAAAATCTTCTGTTGCACACTTTAATATCTGGTCATTTCTTTAAAGCAATAGCTATCAGAATAACTTAGAACAAAAAGTAGATTTAAGAAGATCTAGGAACCTGGAGTTCCAAGTTCTGCTTACATTGGTGCATGGCCAGAAAAAAAGCCACATTCATATTCTCTCTCTCTCTCTCTCTCTCTCTCTCTCCTCACACACACACACACACACACACACACACACACACACACACACATTGTCAATTTCTTCATCTTCCTATAAATAAGTTCAGTTATATGCCTTGGGTGATTTATATTTCTAACAGTTTAGTTCAGTGTTTTTAAGGTCATGAAACTTGGGAGTTTATAAACATATTCTTGAAGCTTCTTGAATTATGGGGATTTTCATGGCTTTTTGTTTTGATTTCAATTTTCATTTACAAATTTTATTGATAGTGAACATTTGCATAGAATATGACCCTTCCTTCCTTCCTTTCTTAGTTCCTTCTTTCTTTCTTTCTTTTCTTTTCTTTCTTTCTTCTTCTTTTCTTTCTTTCTTTCTTTCTTTTTCTTTCTTTCTTTCTTTCTTTTCCTCCCTCCCTCCTCCCTTCCTCCCTCCTCCCTCCCTCCCTCCCTCCCTCCCTCCCCTTCCTTCCTCCCTCCCCCTTTCTCTTTCTCTCTCTCTCTCTCTCTCTCTCTCTCTCTCTCTCTCCTCTTTCTTTCTACACTGAACGTTTCTCAAACCCACAGACTAGAATAGGGAAAGCAGGTAAAATCCACTTTTTCTTTAAAAGAGAATTTTCACATTATTCTAGAAATATCAGGTAGCTTATACACATCAGTACACTGCTTTAAAATCACAAGGGAATAGGGACCATTTGATTCATGAAATGACCAGGAAAGAGTATAAAAGAATAGAGAGCAGCTGATGGTGATACGGTGGGGGTTATTATATGTACTGTTTATAATGTGGGGGTTATTATATGTGCTGTTTATAATGAGAGAAAGGAATGGAATATCTTCAGCCTTCATTCAATTGGTCATTGAACAGATATCCATTGAGTGCTTACTAAGTATAAGGCATCCATGAAACATTAAATAAAAAGTAACAGCGATTTATCCCCTGCTGTCCAAGGAGACATGGACCAGTGGAGCAGTTGAACTAGTAAGGCAAAATTGTGACTCAATGAGATGTGGGCCATGGAAGAGTAAGTACAGCAGAACATAGGGTACCCAGGTAGGTGGCTTTTTGTGTATGGAGAGATAGTGATCAGTGTGGATCTGTGAAAGGACAGCTTGGTTCCTGGCTGGGCACAGGCCTGGAACCCCGGACCCTAGTGGGACAAGGCAGGTGTTTGGCCACGCCCCCAGACCCCAAGCTCCTGACATGCCATTGACCCACATTTTCAGTCCACCCCCTGAGAATTTTTATTTTTTAATTCTGGGCCGCGCCTCTTCCACTCTTGGTGACCTTCAGGTACACCCATCCCTTGTGGATAGTGATTACGAGGGCGAGATAAAGCTTTTAGTCTCTGCCCCTTGAGGCCCCGGTTACTATTACTGCTGGCCAATGCCTTGCAGAGGTCCTTCTCTTACCCCTTACTGGTAACTTACAGGCCAGGGGACCTCGCTGGGGGTGGGGGGCTTCTTTCCCCGGCTCCTCCGATGCCTACTGGGTTCAACCCATATCTAAGGACAGACCCACCTTGGTTCTACATATAGAGGCAAGGCCTTTAGTGGCATTCTGGACTCTGGGGCAGACTCCACGGTGATCTCCCACCAACATTGCCCCCCTCAGCTGGCCCTTACATCCTTCCCTCACACACCTCCAAGGGATAGGCCAGTCTCAAAATACACTTCAGAGTTCAAAGCTGTTAACCTGGAAAGATAAAGAGGGCAATTCAGGCCAGATCCAGCCTTTTGTTGTGCCAGGCCTGCCGGTCAACTTGTGGGGTAGAGATATTTTCTCCCAGATTAGGGTTTTTATGTGCAGTCCCAGTGATGTTGTCACTAAACAAATGCTAGAGATGCACTACTTACCAGGAAAGGGATTAGGGAAGACAAATCAGGGAATGGCTGCCCCGCTGCAGGCCTCTCCCAGAAAGGGACGCCGTGGCCTAGGATTTGATGAACAAGGACATTTTTTCTGAGGGCCACTGACCCCCCTGCACTCCAGGCTGATAAAATTATTTGGAAATCGGACCTCCCTGTCTGGATTGATCAGTGGCCCCTCCCTCAGAAAAAGGTTACGGCTGCCCTAGAGCTGGTGCAGGAGCAACTGGCGGCCGGTCACTTAGAACCCTCCACCTCACCTTGGAATACCCCCATCTTTGTTATTAAGAAAAAAGGGGGATGATGGAGGTTAGTTCAGGACCTCAGGGTGGTAAATAAGACCATTCAACCCATGGGACCCCTACAGCCTGGGCTGCCCTCCCCTGTTGCTATCCCTAAAGGATTTATGAAACTGGTAATTGATTTAAAAGATTGCTTCTTTCCGATCCCTCTACATCCAGATGATTGTCCCCGGTTTGCTTTTATTATACCTATTACTAATCAGGTGGGTCCATGTCCTCGCTTTCAATGGCAGGTACTGCCACAAGGAATGGCTAATAGCCCCACCCTTTGTCAAAAATATATAGCCCAGACAATTGACCCTCTTCGCTTGAATCATCCAGAGATGTACATTATTCACTATAAAGATGATATTTTGGTCGTGGAAGGGGATATGCTGAAGGTACAGATTGTTGCCCAAGAATTGATTGCTTCCCTTAAAGAAAGGGGGTTTTTAATTGCGCCAAAAAAAATTCAGGTTGTTCCCCCTTTACTATTTTTGGGTTTTGAATTATTTCCTCAGATTATAAAGTCCCAGAAGGTGCAGATTCGATCATCATCCCTACATACTCTTAATGATTTTCAAAAATTATTGGGTGATATTAATTGGCTTTGCCCCTACTTGAAACTTACCACGGGTGATTTAAAGCCCCTTTTGAGATCCTTCAGGGTGATCCCAACCCTGCTTCCCTCGTTCTATGGACAAGGAGGCCAAAAAGGCCCTAGTTAAAGTAGAAAGGGCAATTGATCAACAATTTGTGGGGTATTTTGATCCTCATAAACCCTTTTGGCTTTTAATCTTTTCTACAGCCTTTACTCTTATGGGCTTGTTGTGGCAAGAGCACCCTTTATTTTGGGTCCACTTACCTGCCACCCCATCTAAGGTTCTTGTCACCTACCACTCCCTAGTAAGCCGACTTGTGAGCATGGGGAGAATTAATTCTCTTAGGATATTTGGCAGAGAACCCGAGACCATAATGGTTCCCTATAGTAAGGCCCAGATCCAATGGCTTATGCAGTTTGATGATGAATGGGCCATCATGTGTGCTACCTTTCAAGGAAAACTGGAAAGCCATTATCCAGGAAACAGGTTGCTACAATGTTTTCATTCCACCCCCCTGGTGTTTCCCAGGAGGACAAGGGTGAAACCCCTTGTGGGGGCTGCCCTGGTTTTTGTTGATGGCTCCTCAATGGGGCAAGCAGCCTATAGTATCAATGGTAAAGTTGAAAGCTTTAAGACTGAATTTTCTTCAGCCCAGCTGGTGGAATTGAGAGCTGTAATAGAGGCCTTCACTATCCTAGCTGAGGAACCTTTTAATATTTACACAGACAGTGCCTATGTCGCTTCTGCTGTAAAAGTGTTAGAAACAGTGCCTTTTATATGACCATCCTCCACAGCTGCAGCGCTGTTCTCCCAATTACAGGACTTGATTCTTTGTAGAAGAGAACCCTTTTTTTATAGGCCACATTCGAGCCCATTCCAACCTCCCAGGCCCCTTGGCCCAGAGGAATGAACAGGTCGATCAAGCCACCCGCCTAATGATGGTGGCGAGCACAGACCCCTTAGTGGAGGCCCTCTCAGCGCCCTCCCTTCATCATTTAAATTCTAACACTCTCCACCTAATGTTTAGAATCACTAGAGAACAGGCTCGACAGATAGTGAAATCCTGCAAGGCATGTCTAACTCATCTACCCGAGCCCCATTTGGGGGTCAATCCTCGAGGCCTAGTGCCAGGAGAACTTTGGCAGATGGATGTGACCCATTATTCGCCCTTTGGGAAGCTAAAATATCTACATGTCTCTGTAGATACGTATAGTGGCTTTGTTCATGCTACTACTCAATCAGGAGAAGCCACTAGACATGTTGTTTCTCATGTTCTTTCTTGTCTTGCCATAATGGGGAAGCCCAGGACCCTCAAGACTGACAATGGCCCTGGGTACACAGGTGCAGGGTTTAAACAATTCTGCTCCCAGCTGAGCATACATGTTACCGGTATCCCTTATAACCCCCAAAGCCAGGACATAGTAGAAAAAACGCATTTGTCCCTTAAGAACATGCTTTCCAAGCTGCAGTTCAGAAATGGACATCAGAAATGTATCCCCTTCGGGGTACTCCAAGTTGTTGCTTAACCATGCCCTGTTTGTAATGAATTTTCTCATGTTGGATGCTTCAGAAAAATCTGCTGCCGATCGCTTTTGGCAGCCCACTACTAAACATGATTATGCACGGGCCCTTTGGAAGGATCCCCTGTCGAATAAGTGGCAACAGCCTGACCCATTACTTGTCTGGGGCAAAGGATATGCTTGTGTTTTTGACTCCCAGGCACAGAATGCCAGATGGCTGCCTGATCGCCTGATTAAGCCTTTTAACCCCACCCAGGGTTGCTCCTGAGAATTTCCTTCTTGTGCTCTCTTTCAAGACCATGTGAACAACGTGGGAAATTCTTCTGATTTTTTTGGGGATTGCTCTGCCCCTGGAGCGCAGCCTCATCCTGCCGATCAGGTCATCAGCTATATAATTTTACCTGGCAGGTTATTAAAGAGGCAGGAGATATAGTTCTCAACCACTCCACATTAGAGATTCAACCCTCATGGCCCAATCTCACTGTAGATCTCTGCACCCTGGCCATGGGGGCAGGCACAGACTGGGGAGTGTCCTCCACCTTCTGGCCCGCAGCCTTTCCTGAGAAGTGTTCTCCGGGAACGACGTGGCCTGGGTGCGGTTCCGATGCACCAGAAATGTTTTAGTTCACCATCTTTATGACCATGAAGGAAAGGCAGATATTTATCTCTGCCTCAGAGATGATAGAGATAGGTCTCTTGGTCATCTATGCGGATACCAGTCCGACTTCTATTGTGCCTCTTGGGGCTGTGAAACCACTGGCAACACTTATTGGAAACCCAAATCCTCTTGGGATTTGATCACAATCTCGGTGGGCCCTAAGCCTTCCTTCAATTATGAAAATGATCCTTATGGCTGCTCCTCCAATTCCACCCATAAAGGGTGATGCAAATTTTTAAATATCTCTTTTACACCCAAGGGCAAAGAATATCAGTGACAGACCTTCAAGCTCCCTCCTGGGGACTCCGATTATATTAAAGAAGAGACAGATTATGGCCTTATTTTTAGATTAAAGTTAGTTAAATTCTTGCCCAATAGTGCCAATCCTGCAGGAATGGGATCAAACGGGTTTTTGATCTCCCAGGGGAGAAGCCACAAAGCTATGCCTGATCCTACCACATCCCCTGCTGTTGCCTCTCCTTCCAGGAGACCCTTCCCCTTAGACTTCACATCATTGGTGAGACCCTTCTCAGCCTGGATAATGCCACTGCCATGATGCTTAATACCTCCAGGTATGAAGAATGTTGGATCTGCTTTTCCTCTGCCCCTCCATTTTATGAAGGAATTGCTGTTTTGTCCTCTGATTATTTTTATACTAATGATTCCAACCTTACACGTTAGAAGGAATTTCCCCAGACTAAAACTTCCCCGGGTCAAACCTTGAGTCAGTTGGTGGGCATTGGGCTCTGTATTTGTGGAGCACAAGTACGATTCCCTCCGGAGTTACTTCCAATATGCAATGAGACCCTCCATCCAAGCACCACCTTTCAATTTTTGGTTTCTCTGAATGAGACCTATTTTGCTTGTTCTTTCAGAATTACCCCCTCCATTGTGCCCGATTTTTTGCTAAAGAATAATGATTTTTGTGTCCTGGTTCGCTTGGTCCCCCGCCTCATGGTGCATGACCCTTCAGATATTCTGGGGGCCCAGACTGTGTGAAAAGAGAACCAGTAGCTGCCATCACCTTAGCGGTGCTCCTGGGCCTTGGTGCAACCGGAGCCGGGACAGGAATTGCCTCCCTGGTTACTTCTCAACAACAGTTCCATCAGTTAAGCTTGGCTGTAGACAGAGATATTGCTGACCTACAGGAGGGTCTCAGTGATCTTAAGGATTCTGTAGTTTCTCTCTCAGAGGTCGTGCTTCAGAATCGTCGCTGCCTAGACCTGCTGCTTTTTAAAGGAGGGCTCTGTGTAGCCTTAAAAGAAGAATGCTGCTTTTTATAAGGAAAAGACTGGGTTAGTTCAAGATAGCATTGAGAGAGTTTGCAAGAACCTAGAAGAAAGAAAAAGGCAGAGAGATAGAGATGAGGCTTGGTACAGTAATTGGTTCTCTGCTTCTCCTTGGTTCACTACTCTGTTACCCTCCATATTAGGGCCTCTTATAAGATTTTTGCTCTTGATTTCTTTTGGGCCGTGGGTTTTTCGGAAATTTACAACTTTCATTAAGGAACAGGTCGATGCAGCTACTCGGAAGCCGGTTCTGTCCACTACCATCACCTAGCCCCAAAAGAACCAGGGGACGACCGCAAACCAGCCGATGGCGAGCCCCCAGAGACTACCTATGAACATCCCCCCGAGTCCCCGTTACAACTCCGTCATCTCCTGTAGAATCTTGGGTCTGACAGCAACGTTCCCAATGACGGGAATAGGTGATTGTCACGTTCTGCTGCCACCCCAGGGAGAGGCAGTGAGTCACCCGATGACGGGAATAATGTAGGGCCCGTTCCCCAGAGGCAACACCCAATGCAGCCTAAAAGGAGTATGTGGTGCTGGGGACGGAAGCAGACCACATAGCCTAAGACAGGGGGCTCACCACTCCCTGGGAGATGAACATGTGGCACAATCACTAGCCTAAGACAGGGGTGTACTAGACCACCACTCTTCCCACTGTACAGAGAAGGGGGAGATGTTGGGGACCCTGGACCACCATCCCAGCTAACGAAAGTTGTGAACTGCCTTTATGAGAAACTGCCTCTCTTGGGAGAACCTGACCTTCGACCAAGGAAGAATCTCCTGTTCTGTCAAGAGCCAAGCCCAGGAAGCTACCTGCTGTTCTGGGAGAGCCTCAGGAAACTACCTGCTGTTCCAAGAGAACCTCAGGAAATTACCTGCTGGTCTGGAAAGATTAATCAGTACCAAGTTAAGAAAAGACTTCCTCCAGTCTCAGGTTTCAGTAACTTAAAGAACATCTGGCATTTCCTGGGGGCTAGTTGCGACAGAGGGATGGCCCTGGTCACGGATCCCCACCTGGTTCTTTGCCCCCCTTTCTTCCTTGCCTAAGACTATATATTGTAAACTGCTCCCCCATTAAACGGAGACCTTGACAAAACTTCCTGCTTGGTCTCCATTTCTTCTCTAACTCATGTCCCTTTGCAGGTGAGATCCACCTTGATACCCCACGAATAACCAAGACCCGCAGGTCGGGTCAATGTAGGGCAATACAGTCCCTCCCTAAGAGAGTTTTGCGTCACCCAGCACAGGTAGAGGGCTTGACTACAGGCCTCAGCCTCAAGAGATTTACATACTAATGAGATTCCTGAAAGCCAGAGAGCATAGCCAATTAAGCATTCTTTCCAAGACCCTTCCCTCTTCTCCCTTCCTATTTAACTCAGGTCTGCACTGAGTTTCATGGGGATACATCTAGAGCCATCTACCATCCACCATGAAAATAAAGCCTTTTAGAACCCTGGACTTCCTCATGTCCTTGGGGCCCACCATGGGGAACCGTGGAGAAGGTCTCAACTATATAGGCATTATCTATTCTCCTGTGGAGGACTTCTCTGCGTTCCAGCCATAGAGGCCACCGATTCAACCAAGCTAGCAGCCCCTGCCAAGCGAGTATGGTAACCAAGAGTCTCTCATCCCACAGGGCGCTGCTGGAGCTCTCCCTCTTTCTCCTCTCAGCATGCCTGCTGGTCCAGCCTGTATGCCCCCAGTCTCAACTCTTCTGAAGCTTTCAGTGGTGCCTGGGAGCCCAGGAGTTTGAGACCAGTCAATCCCCTCAAGCCTTCTTGTCCAGGGGTGCCTATCCAAGAGCTCTGTTCCTGAGAGACCTCAGACTGAGATCTCCTGGTCTGCCTCTCCACAACTGGGTGGGGCCCCACAGTGCATGGACTGAACTCAGTCAAATCCCCACGTGCTTTAGCCTCTCTGATCCGTGGCAGACACTCGAGAACCACAACACAGGTCAACAGGATCCATGCACCCACGCCCATGCCCACATGTGAGCTAATCATTCCCCACAGTCAGTGGAGAATAAAAGGTTCAGAGTAGAACTGTGGGAGAACAGTAAGAAGTTTCAGACAGAAAATGTGGAAGATGAAGCCCTGGGGATGCAAAGCTACCTGTGCAAGGGTGAGCGTGCATGAGGAGTGAAAAGGTGAATAAAAACAGCTGCCAGGGGCCACTCTATTGGTTGATGAGGACTAAGAATGGATATTTAATATGACCATATTATGAAGAACTGTGTGGACCCAGATAAAGAATTTTATCTTTATATAAGGTACAGGGGGATCCAGAGAAGATTTTTTTAAGCAAGGCAGTGATATGCAGGCATATGTTTCAATGTGATCCCAGTAACACATATTTGTGCTGAGGATATACTAGAAAAATTATCCTGGAGGCAAGGCTAGCTAAAGGGGCCTGGATATATATGGTTGTTCAGATGAGAGATTATATGATTATATGTTAGACAGGAGTGAAGCAGTTTATATATATGTGTGTGTGTATGTGTGTGTGTGTGTGTACATATATAAGTATGTATGTATATATGTATGGTAAGTGAAACTGTGTTAGTCACTCCTCCATTGCTATCACAAATACCTAAGAAATATAACTTCTTGGGAGGAATTATTTACTTTGGTTCATGATTTCAGATCACCATGGAGGAAAGGAAATGGCATAAAAAAGCAAATGATCTCATAGCAAACAGAAACCAGAGGGAGAAAAATGCCTGAAAGCATGGAATTCATTCATCTTTCCTTTTAATTTCATCTGATCTCTTGACCTATGGGATGGTACCATCCATATGTTGGGTCAGTCTGCACTGCCTAGTTATCCCTAGAAATCCCCTCACATACCCACCTAGAACAATGATTTATTAACCTCTTAGATGCTTCTCAACCAAATCCAATTGACAATCAGGATTAGCCATCAGGAGAAATAAAGGAACAGGAAAGTCTAGAAGACCCTGAGGCTTCTGTGTTGAGTGTTATTTACTTAAATTAGAGAAGGAAGTATTGAAGAGATGGTTTTATGTAGGTTGATTATAAGATGTTCATGAGACATTTAGACATGGATGTATGTCTAGACATGCTTAGGAGAGAGATAAAGGAACTTTTTTTGTTTCCTGCATTATCTCATGAACTTGCCTTCATAGCCACATAGAGTAGAAAGAGAATGGTCACTACTATGTTTGAGAGCTAAAATGGAATTCTCAGTTACACCTATGCCTATTGACTTAGGTAGGCTCTATCCTCCTTTTTTAGATGATTAATTTCTGGAATGAAGAAGATGAGCCTTGTATTATGTCATATCTGAGTAGCTTTAATATAGTAATGGATGCAGAAGATGAACCAAAAAGGGCTTCACAACTTGTTCTGTGTTTATATTCTTTTCTTTCCTCAGTGTAGCAGGTAAAAAATCTTTACAATCCAGGGTTTGGATGTATTTTAAGGAAGCATTTCTTTTCTTTTTTTCTTTCTTTCTTTTTTTTTTTCAGGAGTACCATGATTTTATTAACTATTTTAGTGTCATGGATATATCAGTGTTTCTAGTGCTGTATATAAATCTTAGAAAATTGAAATAATTTTTTTTTCTGATTACAGAGGTTGTATGCTAAACGTTACCAATGTGCAGACTAAAAGAGTAAGCAAAAAAAAAAAAAAAAAAAAAAAAAGGCTCATGAATCTGTTAATTAGCAGTAAATTTGGCTACCATATTTTCTTTTTTTTTATTGGATATTTTATTTACATTTCAGATATAATCCCCTTTCCTTATTTCCCCTCCACTCAGGAACCCCCTATCCCATCCCCCCTGCTTCTATCAGCATATGCCCCCATCCACCCTCCCACTCCCACCTCCCCACCCATGATTTCCCCCACACTGGGGCATCCAACCTTCACTGGACCTAGGACTTCCTCACCCACCTATGCCTGACAATGTCATCCTTCCCTACATAGACAGCTGAGGCCATGAGTCCCTTCCTATGTGCTCCCAGGCTGGTGGTTGGGAGCTCTGGTTGGTTGGTATTGTTCTCCCCATGGGACCACAAACCCTTTCAGCTCCTTCAGTCTTCTCTCTCACTCCTCCATTGGGAACCCCATGATAAGCTCAATGGTTATCTATGAGCATCCACCTCTGTATATTTCAGGCTCTGGTAGACTTCTAAGGAGACAGCTATATCAGGCTCCTGTCAGCATGCACTTCCTGGCATCAACATCAGCGTCTACCTTTGGTGACTGCACAAGGGATGGATACCCTGGTGGAGTAGTCTCTGGACACCCCGTCCTTCAGTTTCTGCCCCACGCTTTGTCTCCATATTTGCTCCCTTGAGTTATTTTGTTACCCCTTCCAAGAAGGACCAAAGCACTCACATTTTGGTCTTCCTTGTTCATGAGCTTCATGTGGTCTGTGAGTTGTATCTTGGATATTGCAAGCTTTGGGCTAATATCCAATTATCAGTTAGTGAATACCATGTGTGTTCTTTGTGATTGGGTTACCTCACTCAGGATGATATTTTCTAGTTCCATCCATTTACCTAAGAATTTCTCAAATTCATTGTTTTTTAATAGCTGAGTAATATTCCATTGTGAAAATGTACCATCCCTCTGTTGAAGGACATCTGGGTTCTTTCCAGCTTCTGGCTATTATAAATAAGGCTGCTATGAACATAGTCGAGCATGTGTCCTTGTTATATATTGGAGCATCTTCTGGGTATATGCCCAGGAGTGGTATAGCTGGGTCCTCAGGTAATGCTATGTCCAGTTTTCTGAGGAATTCCCAGACTGATTTCCAGAGTGGTTGTATCAAGGGAAGCATTTTCTGTGATTATGGAAATAAATTTTTGAACTATTAGAACATTGGAAAAAATGGTAGAGTGTGTTTTACTGAGAGGAAAAGTGGGACAGAAGATGGAGGGAACACAAGACAAAAGAATAGTTGAGAGAAGGAGAGAAGAGACATCTATAGGAGGTAAGAAAGATTAAAGGGTGGGAGAAGGGAGCATCTGTCAAAGATTCTGTGATGGTTGTAGGACTAAGGGGCACATTAAAAAGTGGGTGTATAATATTTTATTAGAAATTATTTGTAATTATATGGAGAGAGGGAGCATAAAGATAAAAGGGCCAGAGGGTGCAAAGTACTGTGAAATAATGGCTTCTGGACATGACATGGCTGCAGCACACATGAACTCAGAGCAGCTGTGGTTACCTGTGTAAGATCACTTACAAATTTCAGTAAAGAGTAGGGAGAAGATTCCTAGAGCTCACACTAGCTGAGGAGATATTGGCAGTTGATGACTACCTAGAGAAGGAGAATGCCTTCTCCTTAAGAGGGGTGGTCATTGCTTGGTTGGCCATGCCCCACTGGGTGACTACAACCTTTCCAATTATGAACAGCATTCACTGGAGACAACAGGATATTAAAGAAAAAAAAAGATGACATGAAGTTGCAAGGGAGATGTATTTAGGAGATCCCAAATCCCATAGGGAGTTGAAGAGATCTGTTGTAATAGTACATGAAAATTTCAAAAAATAATAAAAAATTTAAATTTCTTCTCTAACTCTGTTCTTTAAATTATAGGTTAGGTTCCACTATGTTCATAGCATCCTTATTTATAATAGCCAGAATCTGGAAACAACCCAAATGTCCCTCAATGGAGGAATGAATACAGAAAATGTGTTACATTTGCACAATGGAGTACTGCTTAGCTATTAAAAACAATGAATTCATGAAATCCACAGGCAAATGGATAGAACTAGAATATATCATCCTTAGTGATGTAACCCAATCACAAAACAACACATATAGTATGCACTCACTAATAAGTGGATATTAGTTTGAAAGCTTGGATTACCCACGATACAACTCGCGGACGATATAAAGCTCAAGAAGCAGACCTAAATGTAGATGCTTCAGTCCTACTTAGAAGGGGGAACAAAATAATCATGGGACATAGAGGGAGGGACTTGAGAGGGAAAGAGGAGGCAGAGTATAAAAGGAGGGTAAAATCAGGTGTGGGAGGAGACTGGGAGAAATCAGGAAATTCAAAGTAATTGTGTGGATGTGGGGGATGGGGAACTGAAGGGTAGCCACTAGAAAGTCCCAGGGAAGAAAGAAGTTCCCAGAACCCAACAGGGATGACACTAGCCAAAATACCCAACAAAGGGGAGATAGAACCTGTAGAGACCATATCCAGTGGATAGGTACAGCCCCCAGTTGAGAGATGGAGCCACCCACCCATCTCAAAAAGTTTAACCCAGAATTGTTCCTGTCT
This sequence comes from Mastomys natalensis, assembly GCA_021653895.1. Lineage (NCBI taxonomy): Eukaryota > Metazoa > Chordata > Mammalia > Rodentia > Muridae > Mastomys > Mastomys natalensis. The sequence continues at coordinate 1,341,538 of JAJTUV010000216.1, forward strand.
AAAGGAAATGCAAGGACAAAGACTAGAGCAGAGACCAAAGGAAAGGCCATCCACAGACTTCCCTACCTAGGGATCCATCCCATTTGCAGACACCAAACCCAGACACTATTGCTGATGCCAAGAAGTGCTTGCTGACAGGAGCCTGGTATAGTTGTTCCCTGAGAGGCTCTGGTAGAGTCTAAGCACGGAGACCCCAATGGAAGAATTAGGGAAAGGACTGAAGGAGCTGAAGGGGATTGCAATCCCATATGAAGAACAATAATATGAACTAGCCAGACCCTCTGGAGCTCCCAGGAATTAAACCACCAACCAAAGAGTATACATGGAGGGACCCATGGCTCCAGCTGCATATATAGCAGAGGATTGCCTTATCTGGCATTAATGGAAGGGGTGGCTCTTGGTCCTATAGAGGTGTCATGCCCCAGCTTAGGGGGTGCTAGGGTGGTAAGGCAGGAGTGGGTGGGTGGGGGAGAACCCTCAGAAGCAGGAGGAGGGGGATGGGATAGGGGGTTTGCAGAGGGGAAACCAGGAAGGGGGACAACATTTGAAATGTAGATAATTAAAATAACTAATAAATAAACAGAAAAAAGTAGTCTCCCTTTGTGATATTTTTATTGTTTCTATTTCCATTTTTATGTCCTGGATGGTTTTGTTCAATTCCTTCACCTGTTTGGTTGTGTTCTCTTGTAATTCTTTAAGGGATTTTTCTGTCTTCTCTTTAAGGGCTTCTACCTGTTTACCTGTGTTCTCCTCGAATTCTTTGAGAGTGTTATTTATGTCCTTCTTAAGGTCCTCTATCATCATCATTAGAAGTGATTTTAGATCTGACTCTTGCTTTCCTGGTGATATGGGGAGTTCAGGACTTTCTAATGTGGGAGAACTAGGTTCTGATAATGTCATGTGCCCTGGGTTGCTGACCCTTATATTCTTGCACTTGCCTTTTGCCATCTGGTTCTCCTCAGTGCTACCTGTGCTGTCTCTGACTTGAGCCTGTCTTTCCTATTCTCTTGGTTGTGTCAGAACTGTTTAGGTTGGGTGTTGCTGCTGAGGTTAGAGCTAGGGCCCAAGATCTGCTCAGTGCTTGGGCCCAAACCGTTAGGAACCAGTGCTCTGGGCCAGGAGTGAGTTCCTGGATCCCTGTGGGTCCTGGTTACTCCCTGTTTGGGGCAAGTGTTGATGCCTCCTTGCTTAAGAAGCTGCTTGTGTTAGAGATCCTGGGAGCCCTGCTTCTCCTGGGTTCTGTGAGATTGGGTATAGAGCTGCTGTCTGAGGTCTGCTGCGTGCCCGGAAGGATCCGGTGCTCTGGGCCAGGAGTGAAATCCCTGGGTCCCAGTGGGTCCCAGTTACTCCCTATTTGGGGTGGGTGTTGCTGTCTCCGTACCTGAGATACTGCCTGGGTCAGAGCTCCTGGGTGCCCCACTTCTGCTGGGTTTTGTGAGGTTCAGTGCAGAGCTGCCACCCAGCATCTGCTTCGTGCCTGGGCCCAGACCGGAAGGGACCACCCAGAACCCCCTCTGACTGGCGATCTGAATTCTTGCTTAGGCTGCGAGACTAAGCACTGCAAGGGAATATAAATAAAAGTTAAAAATATCTCTCTGGGTTCCCTGAGGGACAAGCCTGACTGCATAGGGGTTGATGTCAAAAGTATCCCCTCTCCAAGAAAAAGACATCGGGATGGGTATGGCCCTCATGCCTCACTGGGCAAGGACAGGAGAACCAGAGCCATTACAAGGTCCCCTTCAATTACTGGAGGTCAGGCCTCTATCGCTGCCTTCACAAGATTAGAATTGCCAAGGCCCTTCTATACTTAGAGAAGGGAGGAGATGTCAGGGGCAATCCTGCTTATACACTGAAGGCCTACAATCAGCCATAGGCCTAAAATCAGCAATAGGCCTGACATACATACATGCTAACAGCAAGTCTTGGGTCTCTGTGGAAAAACACTGAAACAGAAGGCTATAAGCTATGGTAAACAGGCAGCTTCTGTGGAAATTTACCAGCCTGAGTAGTCATAGATCATGTAAATAGGTAGCCTCGGTGGACAGTACCAACTTAAATAAGGACAAGTGAACCATAGGCAGAGTCATAGTGACCTGTCCCCTGAACCTTCACCCAGCTGATACACTGTCCTAAATGGTATCTGTATTCCCCCTGGACACCTATGCTCCGGTGTTATCCCCTTCCCCACATCCTGCCTTTTTGTGTTTATAACCCCTGTGTGAATAAGTAAATTACAATGTGATTTAAATAATTAAATAAATTCTAAAAAAAAAAAAAAAAAAACAGAAAAAAAAAGAAAAAAAGCAAACAAAAATTGGTAAGCTTATCCATGCCCAAGAATTCTTTATGTGTATTAAATAGTTCTCTTTTGTTTTTGTTTTGTTTTTGTTTTTCAAGATAGGGTTTCTCTATGTAGTCTTGGCTGTCCTGGAGCTCACTCTGTAGACCAGGTAGGCCTCGAACTCAGAAATCTGCCTGCCTCTGCCTCCCAAGTGCTGGGATTAAAGGCATTCACCACCACTGCCCAGCATGAAATATTTCTCATGACAAGTGTGGAGGGACTTAAACTTCTTTTGGTTCTAAATGATATAGAATAGAGATGGAATATGTTCCATTAACATTAATTCTGCAGATGCTGAAGGTCAGTGTTGTGATGAACCTAGAGGGTTCTGTGATTCCATGCTTAGATAGTAAGCTCAATGTGATTATTGTCATTTTCATCCATTTATCCATTCATTCAGTCCAGACTTTATAGATGTATATCTTGTACTTGAGACACTGAGAATGTAGCTATAAGCAAAACAAACTTCTTACTATTGGAGGACATTCTTATTGAGACTCACAAAATAGAGAAATATATGCAAATGCATTAGGTAGTACTAAGAATTATTAACAAAAGTAAACCAGAGTAAAGAGAGGATGGTTCAGAAGTCTTCTTTAAAGAGGTGACATTTGAACAGAGACTGGATTAAGTGACAGGAAAAATATAAGGAGTAATTTTTTACCATCTTATTTATGACCTTGATAAAGGATAACCTTTTCATGTAGGTTTTTTTGTTTTGTCTGATGACAGTTGAGATGTCCATGTCTTGAACTGAATGTCACGGTTCAAATAATTTATTTGAAAGTACAATATCCAAAGCCAGGTCTTTTACTCTCCACCTATGATCCCAGTTATTTCTGGTAAGGCAGGAGGACCACACATTTAAGACCTTCTTGGGGGCTAGAGAGATGGCTCAGTGGTTAAGAGCACTGTCTGCTCTTCCAGAGGTCCTTAATTTAATTCTCAGCAACCACATGCTAGCTCACAACCATCTGTAATGGGATCAGATGCCCTCTTCTGGTGTGTCTGAAGACAGCAACAGTATACACATGAATATAAAATGAACAAATAAATCTTAAAAAAAGAAAGAAAAAGAAAGAAAGAAAGAAAGAAAGAAAGAAAGAAAGAAAGAAAAGAAAGAAAGAAAGAAAGAAAGATAAAGACCTTCTTGGGTTACAGAGTGAGGTAAAAGCTAAACTGGGGAGTTTTGCTAGACCCTGTCTCAAAATGTAAATAATGAGACTGGAGATAGAGTTCAGTGGCTGAGTATTTGCTTAGCCTAGAAAGAAATGAAGGACAAACTTGAGGGATTGTGGAATACCCAGACAAAAATATGGAGTTAATTTCATACTTCACTATGAGGCTAGATTTGGACTATGCTCTGAAGTGGATTGTATGATCTTTCTGTAAGATTTATCAGGCATTGGGAGTTAACACCAAACTGGACTATATATTAGAATATGACTGGTCAAATGCTGCAGAAGTGACCTGGGAGAAGTGTCTCAATACAGACTATTTCCAGAAGCTCATGAATTCTGTATTACAGCAAGCCTTCCCATGATTCTACAATTGTCTTGTTGATAATACAGTCCCTGGTATATTTATCATCACAACTCAAGCAGAAAGACCTGATAAATCTTGGCTGCACAAGGACTTGTCTACTTTCATATTGCCTGCTTAACCCTTTACTTACTGTTCAGTCCCTTTTGAAGAATTACACAGAAGCATGCAACATCATCTTCCCCTTCTCTTGGCCTTGTGGGTATTTAGTCTTGTTCTAGGCTGCTTTGGCACATATTATTGTTTGTCTATTTCTGCTGTGCATGCATTGAGTGGATGTGTGTGTGTGTGTCTGTCTGTGTGTGTGTTTACACATATGGTAATCAGAAGCCAACTTTTGGTATAGCTCTTCCAATATTTTTCATCTTGTTTTTGAACAATGTTTTTGGGCTCACTGATTTTTGTAGGTTAGATGGCCTGCCTCTACTTACCCAGTTGTGGGATTACAATCGTGTACTACAGTGCTTAACATTATTACATGGCTTCAGACTCAGGTCCTTATGTTTGTATGGTAAGTGTTTTTACCAGCTAAATCATCATCCCAGCCTTCTTTTAGTTTTCATAGTGTGAGCAAAATTAATATAAGATAGTATCTTGCCAGCCTCTCTTGCAGCAGGGCTATGGGTGTCAATTACTTATTGCTGTTGTAATGTGGATAGCAAACCTCAGTGGCTTAATACAATAAGCATTTATTGAGTTCTGGAGTCCTGAGTTGATTTAACTGAAGCTCAGCTGAACAGTTCTACTGACCTAAGTTTTATGGGTAATCTACTGATTGGCTGGCTGTCATTGTGAACAAATGGCTGTTTTCCTCCTTCATCAGGACAGTTAGGAAGGTTCTCACAGTAATGGCTGAGGATTAACAAGTGGATACACACATGGTATCTTAAGGACTTAGAGCACTCAGTTTGTCTATGTTCAATTGACCAGAGTAAGCTGCAAGTCCAGCCTAGATTAAAAGACTGTAGAACTTCCTCCAGTGTGAAAAGAAATATAAAGACTTGTTACGAAGGGCTTAAATATAGGAGAAATTATGAGTTGAGGACAATTACTCACACTATATGACCTAATCTTAAATAATGCAATGCTTTGGTTGAGTAGGCTAGCTGGTAGTCACAAAGGACAAAGTCAAATGGTTAAGATAACAGAAAAAGAATAATAACACAGGAGAGTAGGAGGAACTCAGGTTTCTGATGACACAGTTGACTCTGAATCAACCCGGTAATCATCTTCTAGTAGATATCTTGTTATGAGAGACAATGCATTTCTCCCATGTTGTTTAAATCACTTAAAAACACTAGCTGTTTTGCAACTTGAGAAAGAAAGCATTTATGTCTGCTCTAGAGACTCACAAGTTGAGATATCCATTTCTATTGTTCTACTTCATGATCAGAGTATGTACTGTGGGAAACACTGGGCTTCTTTATTTTCCCAATCTCCTTTGCAATAGGTGATATGTCCATAAACCAAGGGCTCATACTCCAGATTTGAATAAAAAGATAGCAATATAAAGAAGCAATGGTTAGCCACATGGTCATAACAGTTTTGATAGTAACAACCTCTGATTGCCTGATGCCACCTTGAACAAAGGAAGAAGGCTGGAAATCCAGAGATGAATTGATGGTAGCTCAAAGATAGAGATCACTTTGAGGCAGAGAAGATTTTTATAAGATTGAACAAGGTTCTTTTGTTGCTGAGCCAGCACCTCAGCCCTCCACCCCGGACCCTGCCCCACAAACTCAAATGCTTGACAACTGTTACAGATTGATGGTAGACAATAAATCAACAAACCTTTTCTTACATTGATCACCTTTCTTCCAAGGAATGGTATGAAGACTCCCATTCTCATGGCCTTTCTCACTCATCCAGCCTGTTGATGAGCTAAATTTTACAGCTTAACCTAGTGTTTACTTTTTGACCAAGACTCTTTCTAGTGTGCATTTAGAAAATCTCCAGTTTCTCATTCTAGCTGTCTTATGTCATATATTGCTTCTTCTCCATGTGTTAACAGCTAGAGATACAAAGATGGCAGCGTACATAGGTTGCCTCTAGTAGTAAGTGTCTGGTTTCCCACTTTAAGTACCCAGAAAAGTATGTAGCCTGACAGCATCCTGATGTAGCCCAAAGACACCCAAGCAAGATTTTTAACCTACAGAACTACAAAACTTGTGTAGCTTCAGTCTTTAAGTTTGTGATCATTTGTTAAACCAGCTACAGCAACTAAATAGATTTCATCTTCCCCTATGCTGCAGGAGGATACCCACCTTGCTTTAAAATTACACATGTGACATGAATCCACAGTTACCTGAGGATAGCTGCCAGTGACAGGTTATCTTTCTACTTGTTCTATGTATTACTTACCTCACTCATTTGTTGGTGGATGGCTCTGGAGGATAACACAATGTTGGACCATGACCAGACTAGAATTATGGATTGAGTTCTTTAACATCTGAGGTTAATTGAGGCCATTTCAAATTGTCATGTATGGTTCAACTAAACCGAGTGAGGGAATTTTGAGTTTGTGATATCAGCAGAGGAATAAAAATGATTTTTTTCTCCAGATGACCATTTGTGCTGTGGACTCAAAAGGTAGGGAATTCAGGTGGGCAGCCTACATCTATCCTAGACATATGCCTTAAAACTTAATTTTTACCTCCTAGAAGTTTTTATATTTTTTCCCTCTTTATTTTCTCTTTTTATTCTAAGACTGAGAGCCTGGAAAATTACAATGTATCAGAATCTCCTATGTGCCTTACCGAATTCATCATTGATATCCAGGTCTATACAGCTATGAAGTCCCTGAATCTGCCTGGAATAGGCCTCCACCTTGCTAGCCTGAAAGGTAACCTTTTGTCATCCTCTAAACCTCATTCAAATGCAATTGCCTCCTACTGGCTTTTACCATTACCCTGCTCCTGGCAGAATAGTTGCCCTCTGTGATTGATTGATTGATCCATTTATTTTCTACCATGTATATTATAGTTATTTATCTTCAAGTCTGCACTCTAAATGCCTGGATTTATTTACCTCTGCAACCCCAATGCCAGACAAACAATAAACATTTCACAAACCTTTGTTGACTAGGATAGAATTCACTGGTTATTTAGAATAATTTAATCTTAAAACCAGAGCAGATTTCAGCAATCATCTTGCCTGCTATTAGATTTTTGCCCCTGAAGAAACTGAGATCCAGTGGGTGCCAATAGAGTTCTCTAGAGTCCTTGCAAAAGAATTAGGGTAGAAATTAGTACTTTCTGTCCTAGTAGATGATCCAAATTTTTAATGCACTATGGCCTCTGATTTAGTTTGTTTCATGTGTACATTAGGACCAGAGATTAAAGATGTTGTTATCTTTGACATGTGATCTTCAGAATTACTTTGAACATTGAGGCCCATCTGGCAGATGGAGAAAGAGGCAACAAAAAAATATAGAGAGGATATTTTTATTAATCAGGTTTTTGATTTCTCTTTTTTAAATGTGTATGGAGATGGTTCATGATATTTGTTTGTAAATGGATGTGGGTACATAGCACAGTGTTCATGGGGCGGACAGAGGACAACATTGTAGAGTTGTTTCTCTCCTTCCACCTTGCTGTGGGTTCCAGAAAATGAACCCAGGCCAGCAAACATGTGCAGTAAGAATTTTACCTACTGAGCCATCTCATAGTCCCAGAGATGACTGACCTAAAACAAACTCTTCTGCATTGCTTTTGTCAGAGCATTTTATCCAGCAACAGGAAAAGGAACTAAGGTGGGAAGTGACATATCCAGTTTCTGGTAATCAGCTAACACAGCCTGGCAGATGCAGATTAGATGTGCGCCCAGGGGTTAACAAACTGCTCTTCTCTGCTGCTGAACCCTCATTCCTCACATGGGTTTCCATTTCTAATGCTACAATATATACACCAATATGCCCTCAAACATTTGATTCTCCTGCCTCAACATCCTGAATGCTGAGATTGTATGTGTTTGCCACTATGGCCATTTTAATTATTTTTGTAACTACTCAGCAGTCTCCAATAGACCCTAGTGAACAGTGTTGAAACTAATTTTTTGTTATTATATTAATGATAAAGAGCAAAAGTGGCAGACAGGAACTAACATGAGTTACTTTACACTCTTAAACCCCAAACACATACTGCCAGGCAATTTGTCCTTTATCTTTAAACTTATGAGTGTTTCAAGGGAAATTTAATCCTTGTGTTTCTGATTCATTTGCACTTAACTCATCAAAATGTTGCTTTGTAAGGTGTGTTTGATGTACAAGAAGGCTCATAAGCCTTTTCATTAGCTTTTCAAATGCCTTTTCTCTTTGAAGCCAAAGTTTGTGCTCTTCTAGTGCTAAACAGGGCTCAAATCTGCAAAGTCTTCAGTTACCTTCTACCCTAGAGGGCACAAATTAAGATGGTTTGTACAGATCAGCAGTGGAAAATGTGTCTTCTTCCCTGGTGCATGATAGGTGTCCTTGGGGAGTGAACACATGACCATGACTCCGGGGCCTCATGCTTTGGCTCATTACTTTCAAAGATAGGGTTATTTTCTTAAAGTTTGCTTACTGATTCTTCAATATTTGGGGATCCACACCACTTTGAAACTCCATGACCACTGTAGAATGTACCAATAGTCATCTCTTGATAGCTACCTAGTGCTAGTCTTAGGATTCTTATCGGTATACAAATTAATTCTCAAATTCCTTGTATAAAATGGTTTAGACAGTTACCTTGATAAATTTCCCTTGTATAATTTGATTCATTTATAGATGACTTATGAAGCCTAACACAATATGAATGCTGTGAAAATGGTTGTTTAGGGAACAATGTCAAGGGACAAAACAGTTTATATAAGTTCCTTATAGATGGAAATTTTTTTCCAAATATTTTTTATCCATCCTTGCTTTAAAAGTAGGCAAGTAGCTCCATGGGCATGGAGGAATGACTACCCCTTTCTTTCTTTCCCCTTATATTCTACTTCCAACATAGCAATTAATGTTGATTACATATGTATTGTCTACCAGGCACTCTGCTAACTTCCTCACATCTGGTAATTTATTTAATCCTCCTATGGGAGGTGTTATTTCAGCTTCTTTACAGATGAGGAAACTAAAGACCAGAGTAAATAACTAACTTTCCCAAGGTCCCACTGTTAGCATCGAGCCCGAACTCTGAGTGACGTCATATTCAGGTGATGTGCGACCTCTACCTTGTTACTAAGACAACTGTCAAACTTTCCCATAATTCACCTGACTACCTCACCTGGTACCTGCGGAAGAATACGTCACAGGCCATATAAATATTCAGGGCGAGCGACATCACGCTCTCTTTCTCTCTCGCCATCTTTCCCCCCTCTATCTAAATAAAATCCACGCTCTCCTGTGGAATCAGCCAGTCTGCTGTGGTCTGTTCTAAGCCACGCGCCGCCGTAACCCTTTACCCACAGCATGAGAACTGGTATAGTCCCTGTAGAGCTTGGTGTCACTTCAACATAGTACCTAGTGGGCTCTGCAGATAGGTGCCACTCCTCTCATTGTCTACTCTGGTTATCAGAGGATCTGGTCTAGAGTGCTCTACCAGAAACCACAGGGGAGGGTCAAGGACACAACACTGAGGAGTTCAGAGCTAAAGCCTGCCTCTATCCCTTGGATTAGTAACATTTGGAGCTAGATATTCAAGTTGGCTTATGTTTCTTCCCTGGCAAATGGAGACAATGATACTAGGTACCTTGTTGGCCTTGGTTATATTTTAATGGCATGTATAAAGGGATGAGTAAAAGGATAACTAGATGGAACACATGTCCCAGTCTAATAGGGATAGGATCCCGAGACTGAATATTGCACAATAAAACAGTGGGGAATGACTGAATGTTCATTCATAGGTGCAAATATCAGCAACTCAAGTGGGTACTGGGAGGAAACAGAGAAGAGCTTCCTATGTGACAGAAAGTGTGGAAAGGTTAGTTTTGTCAGCTATACAGAGTCCAGATTCACCTGAAAAGAAACATTAGGGTAGTCTGTGAGCACGTTCATGAGCATGTTTTTTTCTTAACTGGGATAAATGAAGTGGGAAACCCTCACCCTCAATGTGGGTGGCACTGTTTCCTGGGCTGGGCTCTGAGCTGCATAAGAAAGAACAAAGTGAGCAGAGTAAGAGGCCTGAGTGCACCGTTTTTCTGTGTCTTGATTGTGGATATGATGTAACTTGCTGCTTTGGATTCCTGCCTTGATTTCCCTGTAGTAATAGACTGTAACCTGGAATTGTGAGCTAAAATAAACCCTTTCTCCCCTAAGCTGCTTCTTGTGAGGGCATTTTCTCACATAACAGATGAAACTAGGACAAAGCTGCAGCCTATGATCCACTTCTGTCCATCTGTGGCAGTTATTAAACTATGGTACCTAGAGAGCGCAGGGCCTGTACTGTGCATTGCGCATCAATCGTGACAAGAACTGCAGTCATTTTTAGGATTTTACTTGATGATTTTTACTTGTAATGCACTTGTATGATTATAAAACATATTCAGTGTTGCCAATTTAGCAAATTTAGAGAAGATTGAGGAAGAAAAAAAAGATTATACATAATTGTATAACCACTTCATAATAACTTGGCATATTTCCTCTCACCCACTGTCTCTTTCTATATTCATATTACAGATGTGAATTAGGATTTCTTGTCCCCTTGAGATCTAGATACATTTGGCTCAGATTCTCATTTTATACTCTGCTGAAGTCCAGACTTCTCAACGTTTCTGTAGCTGTCTTGGGAGTTCTTATTTTAATGTCACCTCTGGCTTGATTTCTTCTCATCCCTCACGCGTTCTTGTTCCTGCAGCTGCTTTTGGCACCAGATCTCTGAAGAAATATCATTTGAACAGGTTGACTCTTTCTTCTGGATGTTTTCTGATGAGAGTCTATCTATCTATCTATCTATCTATCTATCTATCTATCTATCTATCTACCTACTTACCTACCTACCATCTATCTTTTGTCAATCTATCATTATCCATGTATCATCAATCTATCTGAGGAAGTCATTGATGGGGAAGAATCTCAATGTTGTATACACAATACACAACCCAAACAAACAACCAACAAAACCATTCTACTCCTACTTTTTACAAATCTTTGGGTCACCTGGCTACATTAGCAACATTGATTTACGGTGATGCTGAGGGTCAGTACCCTTGGAAAGTGAACTAGGTACATACCCTGCTTTGGCAGGGTAAGCATAGAAGTGATTGACATGAGTCTACATGTTGAGGAGGAGGAACCAAGAGTAGAAAGGTGTATATATGATTGTGGCTGGCCTTAAATTGTTTAGGTGGATGGATTTGTATATAGTTAAAGACAGGCTCTGTTCTAGGTGCTCTTGGTAGCCACAGAGGAAGGACCATTGTTGCTATGTATTTACAATGAAGAACTGGATAACAGGGTGACTAGGTAATTAATTCAAGGTCACTAAGTATTGGAAGCTAGATTCAAACCCAGGTCTATTGATGACATTTATTAGGGAAGCACACATTATTTGACAAGTGTTTTTAAAAATGATTTACTGCATCCCTATTCAACTGCAGGAGATCTTGATCATTATCTCTAGTTTGTGGACAAGTAGATTGATGTATGTTGCCTGATTTAAGTAATCTGTCCAAGGTCACTTTTGAGTTAGGTCTGTTTGGTCTTCAAATGCAGCCTTCCTCTGTAGTTCCTAGCTGTATGGTATCATCTGATTCAAAAGACAATTGTTAAACACATATTCTTTCAGTGTACCCACAGTTATACATCACACACACTGGTAAGTCCCACTCCACTGATTATGTGTGGCAGATGAAGTTTACCCATAAGGAACCATGACACTAATGTCATTATATTAGAAGTACAAAGATTCCAGCAAGTTTCTGAGCATGTGTGTCACAGTAGCCTTCTCTGGTTGTCCAGTGAGAGTACAGCATTCTGTTGATTTGCTTCACCTCACATAGTTATTACAGTGCGATTTCCCCTAGTGTCCCAGCCTCCTTCGGCTCTCATTTAGATTTCCCTTCTAGATGTAGCCATTTAAATGCATATCGGCAGCAATTGAACCCACCAGATTTCTTTTCTGATTAGCTGGGACGATGGTTCTGTTAGTTATCTGTGAGTTGAGTGAAAAATCTGGCAGGCTGGGAAAATTGCTTTGTGACATGACCTGGTTTTGGCAGGATAAGCATAGAGGTGATTTACATGAGTCTACATGTTGGGGAGGAGGAAACGTGGGAAGGTCCTTGTGGTGGTAGGCATGGGATTAGAGGTTTGGGAATCAAATAGAGAGCTATGTATGTATGTGTGGGGGTTGCAGCACTGATGATGCGTGAACAATGTATTTACTACACAAGATTAGTATGTGAGGTAGGATATATGGAGTAGATTTTACATAAGAGTAGAAAGGTGTATATATGATTGTGGTTGGCCTTAAATTGTTTAGGTGGATGGATTTGTATATATTTAAAGACTCAGAGGCAGATCATCATTTAATATGAAGGCTCTAATGTTAGCTTTTTGTTGCTGTGACAAAACAATTTACCATACACAATTTAAGGAAAGAAGTATTTATTTTGGCTAATGATTTCAGAGGTTCCATTGTATGGTTTTATTGATTTTAGACAGAATCATCATGAAGGAAGAGTATGGCAGAAGAAAGCTGCTTCCCTCACCACATCCAGGAACTAGAGAACAGAGAGGAAAGAACCAAGGAAAGACCCAAAGACACAAACCCAGTGACCTACTTCTTTCAGTTAGGGGTCACCAATTAAAGTTTCTTCCATTTCTCCAAATCACACAGCCATCTTGGGATTAAGTCCTAAATCCGTCAGCCTATAATCTGTAATACTTCTATTCTCCACCACTTATGTATTAGCAAATAGATAAGCTCATCCTCAATTACTCAGTTGAGAATCGATGAGGCTTGGGCACGTTTTCTAATATGTAAGGCAACCATTAAAGGGTTTGAGGCAGAGAGGAGCAGAGTTAGAATGATTTCATCTGGGAATATTGTTTCTTTTTCCCACTTCACAAATCAGATCTCGTTTTCCCACATTTGATAGAAAAAAAAAAAAGAAAAGAATAGAGTGGCCAGGACTTAAACTAATTGAATTCATATCATTGGGAGAAAATATCAGTGACTGGGAAGATATATTTCCTATTAGAATGTTCAGATTATGTATTGTATCAGTGTTAACTTCCTATTATTAAGCCATGGTCAGATCAGTGCCTGAGTTCTTGCAAGTGCTCATTGTAGATGGTAGAAAAGAATGAGCTGGCGCTGTTGTAATAATACTGCAGAGATTAGTTACAGGTAATGAGTGACATGAAACATGCTGTTTGGGTCATGGATGTATGATCAAATGTGAATTCTGAAGTGTGACTATTTGAAGAGTTCAAGGGGCATCTAAGAGGTTTTTCCTGCATGCATATGGCTTTGGAAACGAGTATAGATTGTGTGCTGGTCAGAGGGTGTGTGTGTGTGTGTGTGTGTGTGTGTGTGTACATGCTTGTGTATGAGAGACTGAGACAGATAAATAAAAAAAAGCAGATTGTTCAAGAGATGGGCAGGAAGAGAGAAACAAAGATGAAATAGAGTTAGACCCAAAGAGGCATGTTAACAGACACAGACAATTATCATATGTAAGTCAAAGTGGGAGGGGATTATTTCTTTTTTTCTCCATTAATTAATTAATTAATTTACTTTTCATCCTGATCACAGCTCCGTCTCTCCTGACAACCCCTCTACCGCCCCTTTTTCCTCCTCTTCTCCTCTGAGAAGAGGAGATCACCCCTGGGTACCAACCAACCCTGACACATCAAGTCACTGAGGGACCAGGCACATCTTCTCCCACTGAAGCCAGAAAAAGCAACCCAGTTAGGGGAACAAAACCCACAGGCAAGCAACAGAGTCCCACTCCAGTTGATGGGGAATCCGCATGAAGATCAAGCCACACATCTGCTACATATGCTCAAGGGATCTAAGTCCAGCTCATGTTGAAGAGGTCAGTTCAGGATCTTTGGAAAATTCTACCAGACTCTTCCCCTCCAGAAGGAAGGGGCTAATTAACATTCCTCAGACCACAGGGAGGGGAGGAGGGGGACCGACCATCAGCCACCTGCAGGGGGGGGAGGAGAGCACGTGGACACATTCTGAAGGACAGACTGACCAACCGTTAGTCAGCCTAATGGCTGCTGCTCTGAAAACTATAAAAGTTTGCTGACGGGGTTGCATGGAGTCACCACCTCTCCTTCAGGTACAGGATGACCCCAACATGTTGGAACAATAAATTCCTCTTGCTTTTGAATTGATCACTGGCTCCACATTGTACACTCAGGGGTCCCCGGTAAGTTACGGCTCATCAGAGTCTTACATTATATCCTCTTTGGTTGGTGATTCAGTCTCTGGAAGCCCCAAGGGTCTAGATTAATTGATGTTGTTGGTCTTCCTGTGGAGTTCTTATTCTTTCTGGGTCCTTCAATCTTTCCCCCAACTCTTCCACAACACTCTCTGGGCTCCATCTAATATTTGGCTGTGGATCTCTGCATCTGTTTCAGCCAACTGCTGGGTGGAGCTTGTCAGAAGACACTTACGCTAAGCTCCTGTCTGCAAGCATAATTGTATCATTAATAGTGTCAAGGACTGGTTCTTGCCCATGGGATAGGTCTCAAATTGGGCTGGTGTTTTTCCATTTCTCTATCTCTGCTTCATCTTTGTCCCTGCACTTCTTGTAGGCAGGACACATTTTGGGTCAAAGGTTTTATTGGTAGGTTAATGTTCTTATCCTTCCGCGGGGAGTCATGCCTTGCTACAGGACATGGTCATTTCAGGCTCCATATCCCCTATTTCTAGGAGTCTCAGCTAGTTACCCCATAGACACCTGGGAGCCTCAGGAGAGGCTTATTTCTTTTCTGTCACTCATGCAGATCCTCTTTCCTCTTTCGGATCCCCTTCTACTTTTTTCCTTTCCTGAAGGTATCCTCAATGCCAACTGGCAATAACACTACATGTGTGTAAGGTGCTCACCTACATATCCACCAGTACCGGGCTCAAAGAGTATGCACAGCTAACATTCTAGGAGTACCTTCCATCTACCTACCAGGCTTTCCACACAGTATCCTGCACTGGATCTTTCCAACTGAGAGACCAGATGTATAAATCTCTAGTTCAAGAAACAGAGCTGAGGTTCAGAGAGATGAACCGTCTCCTGGTCCTGTCTGTGACTATCAATGCTCACACCCACTTTTCTTCTCTTTCCAAATCCCAGAAACTCCTTTCTCTCTTCCAGTCTAGACGCTTAATCCTCAGTAATGCTTTGACTGTCCCTTTCTGGGTCTATAAGAGGTACATAAAACTGGGTCTTAGAATCTGAATGCCATCCAGGGTCCTAAAACATCTGATTTTCTACTTGACTATCATCCTTATAACAGTGTAGTAAAGGCTCAGGGTTTGGGACCAGGAGTTCTTAGGTTTAATCGAGGCAGTGTGACCTTTTGATATAATTTTGACAGAAGACACTACTTTTGTAATCATGAGTTGTTTTTCTTGTAAAGTGGAGATGATCAAATTGAATCCACAGGCAGATGAGAGATTGAATAAAATCTGTTTATGTACTGTTTAACTCAGTGACAATGTCTTTGGAATGCTGGTTCTTGTCCCGTGTGCCATTTCTTACCTGAGTTGTTTTCTCATTTTTGTCACAACTGTCCTTAAATTAGGGTCAGTCAGCTCTAAGTCTTGACCATTTGAAAAGAAAGCTAAGGCCACTCACCTCTTTGCTATCTGTAGTTTTGACAGAAGCACACCTTTTATTTGTTGATTTATTTCTTTAATTAAAAGAATAATTTCTGAATGTCTTATCTCTAGATATCTGAAGTAAGCTTTGAACCTTTATCTCCCAGGCTGTTCTTCCTCCTCTGTGTCTTATAAAGAACTACCTATAAAGTTGGATATGGTGGCACAAATCCCAGCATTTGGGAGGCTAAGGCAGAAGGTTGCCAATTTCAGGCAAGCCTGTCTTACAGAAAACAAAAGACCAAAACCAAACCAAATAAATAAAACCTAAACAAGGACTTCATATAGTGGGCAGCATTATTGCTTGTATGCTTCAGAGAACAAGACTGAAGGAAGGAAAACCATGTTGTTTCTTAAGGTCACATGGTTCCTGGGGTGTTAGAGCGAAAATTGAGATTCTATTCTATTGGAACCTCAGCTCATGCTCTTTCTCTACATAGACTTTATGTGGCAATGCCAGAGGTGACAAGGCACCCACCTGCCCATCTCCTGTCAGTGCTGAAAAGCCCAGTTATCCATGACCTAAGTAATCCATGATGAGGTTTGGAGGTTGAATCAAGGTGCTTCCTCGCTGGTTCCTGGCCCCCAGCAGCATAATCAGCCCATTAGCAAGTCACCTAAGGTGTAGAATCACCATTCTTGACAGGCTGTCAGAGGATGGCCCAGAGGTGGGCAAGGAAGCAGGAGTAGGGAGAGAACTGACTGTATGTACGCTTGGTTCAATCCATAATTTAATACCAATGTGACGTCTTCGATCAGTTTCATCTTTCCTAAACATTTCAGGAAGCTCTTTTCCCTTACATCCTTTTAAAATAATAGAGCATCACCAAAAGAGGCAGCTGGAGGTCAGATCCCAGGCTGGGGTGAGCAGAAATGCCACTGCCTCCTGCTGGCTACACAGAAATGAAACTTGAAATGGTCAAGTGCTTCCCATTCACCACCCTAACTCTGTGGTTATGAAAGCTAAGGCAAGGTTAAATTTTCTGTGGTCCGAGACCTACAGTTATGAAAACACATTGCTATGAGAGAGCAAAGTATATCTTTAATGGATGAGGGTTGGTGTGTTCTTCTGAAACTCATTAGGAGTCAAGTGAGACTACCAAGTTACTTGTACCTACTGGGGCCTCAGTCTTATGTAAAACAGTGGCTAGAGGTGGTGCATAAGGCAGGAGCAGTGATTAAATTGCCTGATACATCAGACTCTTTAGCAGACTTCCTGGAACATGATAAACAAGAGGGAATATGAAAAACAAAGACACCAATCAGTTGGTGGTTTCCATTCTTGCAGCAAATCCTTCCTGGGTGCTGCTTGTCTGGAGGTAAGGCTTGAATTCCAAGGAATGTGAAATAGCTCAGAATCTAAAGTAGAAAATCCCACTCTTATTTATGGTCAGGTTCCAGGGATCTAGCTATTCTCTTTCTCCTAGGCCATAAAAGCAGAGACAAAGCACCTGAGAGATAGCTGGCTAGGAGAGCTCTCATGAAGATGGGGTTGTTCTTAAGGTCAAGAGAACCTGGCTTTCCCCTGGACATGGGCTGCAGTTATAGTGAGCACCAGACTCCATAAAGGGGGAAGTAGAAGGCTCATCTTCAACAGGATTCCTCGCAGGGCACTAGGGAACTTCTTGAGGGAGTCAGAAAGTGAAGTACGGCAAAAGTCACTGCTCAGGAAATCAACTGACATGCTGTCCCACATGCTGAAAGTTCCAGTCATGAGGAAGTGAAGCTGGGAAGCCAATGTGCTTGATTTTGTTTTCATCATGCAGCTATTAGACATGGAACTGTACTTGTGTGCAGCCTTGTCTCCCTTTTGTATATCTCCCTAGACAGGATGTAACAGCTAAAGTCCTTGGGTATGACTTGGGCACCTCACTTAAATTGTTCTAGAGGTCTTGGAATCTGGCTCATCCAACTGGGAGCAGTGTTATTTAAAAAAAGAAAAACAGCGGCAGCAGAGGGTTCCAGGAGGAGAAGTTTATTTAGGGCAGAGGGGAGAGCAGAGAGAGGTGGCCGGCCATGACCACGCGGAGGGGGGAGGGGAAGGTAGCTTTGGGAAGGAGCATACCTAGCTGTTACCAGGTAACAGCTGGTGGAGGTGGAGTTTAACAGAATGCTAACAAGCAGGAACAGCAGTAGCCCAAAGCAAAAACCAAGGCAGAAATGCCATTTGCTTGTTTTTATCACCAATGCTCCTGGAAAGGGGTCCTAGCAAGCAAAGGAAGCAAATCCTCTCCAAGGGTGCACAGTAGCTATCAAGTACCTGAAGTCACCATGAAATTCTCAGAAAGCTTGCCACTTGCTTCTGATCTGTCTCTCTAGCAATGTTGATTGACACTGATCTCTCTTGAGTTAAGCAAGATAGAAGAGTGGCCCCTAAGATGCAAGGCTCAGGACACATTTGCCTCTTTAGCAGCATTTGAAATATTCAGTTTCCAAAGCATCAGGCTTATCCATGCTTATCCCTAGTTTTGTTCCACCTAGGGCATGGGTGTCCATTCTCTTATGTCTACCGCAAATTCCAGGCAGTTACACAAGAAGAGA
The DNA here is from genome assembly GCA_021653895.1 of Mastomys natalensis. Classification (NCBI taxonomy): domain Eukaryota; kingdom Metazoa; phylum Chordata; class Mammalia; order Rodentia; family Muridae; genus Mastomys; species Mastomys natalensis. The sequence continues at coordinate 1,359,760 of JAJTUV010000216.1, forward strand.
CCTTTCTCTTGTAGTTCTCCCTTACTTGTGATAAGGAAATGGAGACTAGATACATGGGAAGTTCTGTTTACATCTCTGGCATATGTTTGTGCAACAGGTAAGACCACGATCTGTTCTTCTGAAGTTCACTGATAGGGATCAAGTGTATGGGAGAGGCGATGTGAAGTTAGGTTGTATCCAGATAGCCATGTCAGTCCCCTCTTCCCTTTTGTCCTTCCTCTTCTTTTCCTCTTCTCTCAGGTCTGATATCTCCGCTCACAGCAACAGTGACATATGCTGCACAACAGCATTTGTTGAGAACTCACTGTGCTTTAAATACCACATTAACTTCTGTCATTCATTTTAATGCCCTCCCCAGTGATCCCAAAAGACGGACATTTTGCCTCTGTTAGAGGTGAAAAAAATAGTATTTAGAAAAGTGAGAAAACAAGAAAAGTTAAAGGATAGACCTCCGATTGTATGGCCATCAAATCCATGTTAGTTTGAACAAGCTCTTAGCCACTGTCTTAATTTGGAAGGCATGCTGTTATGAGAACACTTTGCAATGTTGAGTTAGCAAGGTATCTATGTACCTGTGGCTTCTTCAAGCTACTTCACCATGTTTAAAATGAGGTTCTTTATATGGTATATTACTTGTTTCAGTAGTACTGGGAGGCTCTAATGAGGATTAAGTAGAAAGACCTAGACAGGTCTTTTGATGAGGATGACAAGTCACATTTCTCTATTGATCACTATATATTAAGTGCTTAGCTTAGTGCCTAGCACGTATACAACAGGTGACTATTAGAAACTTAAAGAATAGTCAACATTCCTGTCCCCAGAATTCTACTCGCTAAGGACATGAGGCCTCAGCTAAAGAGACAGAGGACTGGGAGACAGCTCAATTGGTATAGTGCTTACCATATAGGCAGAGGGGGCTGAATTTGATTCCCAGAACCCAAATAAAAAAGCCAGTTATAGTTATGCATAATTGAAATCTCAGTACTGGGAAGAGAGAGAGAGAAAGAGAGAGAGAGAGAGAGAGAGAGGCATATCTGTTGGTCTGGGTAGATAGTCAGCTTAGCCAATCTGGTGCAGCAGAAATCCCATTTTGAAAAACTAGATAAAGGGTTGTCTAAGTGACAAGATTGAAGGTTGTTCTCTGGCCTGCATATGCACATAGATTTATGTACTGCCATACTTTTATGTACCCCCTCCATCATGTTCATACATACATACATACATACATACATACTAGAGAGAAAGAGAGAGACAGAGAGAGAGAGAAGAGGAAAGAGAAAGAGGAGAGAGAGGAGAGAGAGAGAGAGAGAGAGAGAGAGAGAGAGAGAGAGAGAGAGAAAGAGGAAAGAGAAAGAGGAGAGAGAGGAGAGAGAGAGAGAGAGAGAGAGAGAGAGAGAGAGCACCTCATGTATCTTTTTTGCCCTGTCCCATTCCCCATGGGAGGGGTCTGGGGTCTGAAGCAAGTGTGTCTCTGTCCTTGTGACCTCCAGGGCTCAGCTTCCTTTGTAGGTTATCAGTGGATAGTTGGGGGGGGGGGGGGAGCCTGTGACTGTGGAGAGGGAGGGAGGCAAATTGTCCCTTCAAAGCATTTTCTTCTTCCTTTTTATTTTTTAATTTCATTTTTTTCTTTATCCAACGAGCTGCAGAGCTGAAATAATTTATTTTGGATTTGAATAGGATGTGATAAGCCGAAGAAGGGGCGGCCGGGTGGACACGGTGGAGGCATTAGGTTTTAAATTAGTCATTTGATGCTGGTTCGGGGGGCCAGAGCAAGAGCTCTGGCTGGCAATGTGGCGCCAGGTCCTTTGACTGGCTGCAGCAGTGGTCTGGGTGGGAGAACACAGAGGTTGCTAGAACAAATACTGCAGAGGATTTGGGGTGAGGCATTCTGGGACTGCCTCCATGGTTTTATATTAGGATTTTCAAGGGTCTCTTGCTCACTTCTCTGCTTCTACTGTGAGTTTGGGTGAGTCTCCTTTTCATTTTTTTCTTTTTTCTTTTTCCCCAGCCTCAATTTATTTTGTGTGTGTGTGAAGTGGGGATGATAGTATTCACACTTTCACAAGTCTTGTGAACATTTTTCTGTAAAAGGTCATTCCACAAATGCTTTCGTATTTGCAGACTAGACAGGCTTTATTGAACTCATTTCTGCTGAGCAGCGTCAGAGCAAGGACAGGAACATAAATAACTGGATGACGGCTGACTAGCTATTCAGTCCTATCCCACTTAATGACAGGGATGAACTCTGAGAAATGTGTTTGGTATGATCTTTGTCATGTAAACACCATCCAATATTATTGATACAAACTAAGAATGCTGTGATAACATAAGGCTGTGTCACCTGATAGCACCACTGTCACAGATGTGGTGCTATTGATCAGAACATAGTTATGTAACACATGACTGTATATTTAAAAAATTGATATTTACAAAAACAAAGAACATGCAGCATTTAGTCTTCGGGCTGTGAGGTTGCAGATTCATGGGTAAAGTTAAGCAAGGGCACATTGTGATGTGCCAGTCTGTCACATGCCCTGTCAGAAGCCCATTAATGTTAATTCTCCTACTCAACTTGGTCTCTTTCAACTAAACCGGCTAAATCCCAGCCTGATGTTGCCACCTATCTGCTTAGAAGCCCCAAGAGGCTCCCTGCTGTGTGCACAGTGATAGCTAAACACTTTTTCTTGATGCTTAGGTGTTAAACCCTCTGTTCTTACTAATTTTATTCTCTGCACAAACTAGGTCCCTGATCTATCCAGGGATAAGCCTTCAGGGCTTTTGAATTTGCTGTGAGGTTTTGTCCTTCCTTTTCCCAACCCTCTGTGAAGCTGTGCTATCCTGTAAACCCCACTTAAGAGGTCCCTTACAAGGGAAGTTCCCTCTGAGTCCTGGTAGAACTAGGAAGAAATTTATCCCTTTTATTTAGCTTTACTTTGAGAAGCTGGAACTTCATGTCCTAGAATTTGGCCCTGAGTGGCCTAACTGGGGACAAAGAACAAAGGCTCTGACCATCTAAGCCTTCTAGAGGGCACTTCCTGGGAGCTTTCATTTACCACTTGCCTTAGAGAAGATTAGGTTTGTTCTACTGAAAACTATCCATAAGGCTAAATGTAGGGAGTCTCTGTCCAGCTTGGGCTACACAGGGAGGCCTTGCCACAAAGAAGGACAAACAAGCCTGAGTCTTTTATGCTAGCCTATTCTATAGAGAGGAAGGCTGTGATATTTGTAGGATAGAAAAAGGATTTTGCTGGCAGGGGGAATTTGTTTATAGTTGTGTTTCTGATTATTATTATCATTTATAATTATGGGTATTATTACTATTTGTTATTTATCACTCAAAACAGTAGCTTTTCTTATGGCATTTTCACATATATTGTGCTTGGCTTCAATCTGCTGTCCCTCTTCCCTCTTCCTGGTGTCCTTCCTTCCATGTCTGTCATGAAAATGTTAATCCTTATTGTTACTTACCATTTTTCTAGTTGGTTGATCTGGGGCAAATTGCTTTACCTCTGTAAATTCATTTTCTTATCTTTCAATGAGGCAAATGTCTGTGTCACTGAATTGTTATGAGGATATTAAAAATAATAATCGTAGTCATAGTGACAAATGTTTGCTGAGTCCTGTCAGGATCCAGGCACTAAGTACTTTACAAATGTTAATTTATTTGATCTTCGCAGTGGCCTTGGGAAAGAATTCTATTCATCCCCAGTTTTAGATGGAAACACTGAGGCCCACAAAAGTCCTTAGCCAGTAACCTTGATATATGAACAGCCCTGTTCTAATTTCTTCTCTTGTGCTAATGAAATATATTGACAACAAACAACTTCGGGGAGAATGGGCCTATTTTAGTTCACAATTCCAGTCCATTGCTGTGAGGAAGTCCGAGTGGTAGGAGCTTTGCATACCTAATTAGTGACACCCCACTAGTGTCAAGTACAGACAGAAATGAATGTATGTCTGCTCACTTGTATGCTTGCTTGTTCAGCTCAGTTTCTCATAAGGTTCAGAACCTCCTACCTGTGGAATGGCACAGCCCATAGTGGTCTGAATCTCTCCACAGTAATAAATTTAAGACAATCTCCTACTGACATGCCCACAGAGCAACCCAGTTAAGGAAATTCCTCACTGAAGCTTTATTTACTAGCAATTCTAGATTGCATCCAATTGGCAGTTAATGCTAACCATCACAAGCCTCATATCTAGCTATCTATGAATTCATAAATCAAGAGCGCAGGTTTTAGGGCTTGCCACACAGTGGGTACTCAAGAAGTGCCACATTCTTCCTACACTTTATAAAATTGTGTAGACAAGATGGGATGGCTGTACTTAGCTCATTGGGGCCTAAATCTGGCTTCTACAAAGTCTCATTTCCTTCTTATTGTCTTGACAGGGGAGTAGGAACATCTGGGTATGTTGTTGGGTGGGGGCTGAAATTCAGACACTACGGAGAGGGGGCAGAATGCTTTTCTCAATCTCACCTGCACCCATTAACCAGATGGAACTTGGAAATGAATCTGAAAGCGCAATGAGGATGACTTGAGAAAGAGATAAACACCTGGTGGGAAAGATCTCCATTTTCTTTTTAGAGCCATTACATTTACAGTAACTCATGAACTCAGCACAAACCTAATTAAGCTTAAGTAGAGATGCCTAAGTTGAAGAGAACATGTACAGGAAGGGCTTTGAGTTGGTTAGAAAAGCAAGCACAGTAAGGAAAGATGGTTGGACCCTACACAGGGTGAGCACATAAGCGGGTTCTCTCATTTGGACTATGAAGGTCCCATGTTCATTCATCTCATTGATTACTAATGTGCATTAACATTAGTGGGACTCAGCTGCTGAAAGAACAAAAGAGTTTTGTGTCTAATAGGCAATAATTCAAACCCCTCCTCTTTTGTGGTTTGTTTTATCTGTGTCTTGATTTCTCACCTGCAAGATGGGAACATCTACTTCCCTAATGTGCAACTGAAATAAAATAATGGTGCTTGATACCCTGCTAGGCACATAGTATATACCCAGGAAGTGGTCACTCATGTGGCTTTGGTGCATCCTTTTGTCCATATGGGACAGAAAGCACATCTCTTCCTCTACCCTCAGAGCTTATTTGTCTGCCTGTTTCCTTTCCTCATGCTCTGTAACTTGGCAAAGGACCCCTGTCTCTGGTTGCAGGCATCATTTGAACATCCTCCAATAGCTAGAAGGACATTGACAAATGTGACATATTCAGTGTCTTGATAAAATACTTGTATAATGTTGCTTTCCCTCTTTCCTGATTCTTTATGATTCTCTGGATGGCCTCCTTAGATGAGTCTGCTGCAGGATTGGAAGTACGATGGTGAGGCTAAGACACCAATGTTCCCTGTTAGGGCCCTTCTAGATCATCTGACTCCTAGCCAATGCCAAGATATGTGGAAATGTCAGCTCTGGTAAACAGAGTTGCCAAATCAAGACATAGAATCATAAACCAAGAGCATAGATACTTATTGTTTTATGATGCATGTCTTGTTTGCAGAGTTTACTGTGGCACGAATTACTTCCTATCCATGTTGTAGACACTTTTCAAAGCTTAGTTTAAATTCCTACTCCTAGCCAAGTTAAGAAGTCAACCTAAGAATTCACAAGTGATATATGAATGGATCAAGAAAATATATAAACATATACATATAATGGATCAGTTTTCTTTACAGTAAAGGAAAAAGTATCTGTAACAGTATGGGTGAATCTGAGAGGCATTATGCTATATGAAAGAAGCCAAAATCTGAACAACAAATACTGTATGACCTGCCTCACATGGGAACACTGAAAAAAAAACACCACATTTCAAAAAGCAGAGGCTAGAGCTTGTAGCTGCCTGGGAGCTGTTCGGGTGGAGGAGAAATGGAGAGAAGTGAGAAGAAAGGTGCAATGTTTCACTCAGACAGAAAAAATAACTTCTAGATACCTTTTTCACAGCCTGGTCACTGTTGATTACAGCTAATACTGTATTGTACACTTGAAAATTGCTACAAGAGTAGATCTTAAATGTTCTCATGGCACATACACCTGCACAAAGAAAACTATGATTGGTGATGGATGTGTTAGGAGATTGTAGTAATCATTTCAGTGCCTGCACATAGTGTGACAGTGGACACCGTAACTATCTACAAAATCGTATATATTCACTTGTCAATTATAACTATATAAAACTGGTGGCAGGAGCCCTCCAGGACGAGTTTTAGAGATAGCTATGTGGGTGATCTGATCTCTGAGGAGGCTTTTCAAGGTTCAGTATTTCATACCATGCATTGAAGCTTTAGCCAGCTCTGTGAGGTATTGCGATCGGGCCAGGTTAGGACTATGGCTTGCTAGGTTGTAAAACACAGAGAGATTATTTTCTTTGCCTTCTTGCTACATAAGTCCAGGACAGTGAAGTGGGAAGGCAGATAAATGAGGCTGGAAGGACAATCTGGTTCCTTAAAGGCAAGCTTCAGGTCAATCACAGTGGATGCATGAAATTGTTAGTGTCTATAGAAGTGGTATTTCCTAATGTGTGACTTATGAATATAGTTCTTCATGTTGTGGTGATCCCTAACCATAAGATTATTTTTGTTGCTACTTCATAACAGTGATTTTGTTATGAAATGTTATGTAAATATCTGAAATGCTACTCCTATGAAAGGGCTGTTTGACTCCCTAAGGGATCTTAATCTACAAGCTGAGAACTGCTGGCAAAGCAAGCTTCCATTCACTGTTAACTTGTTGCTGGTATCACTGTCTCCAGGTGCAGTGGTTTAACCAGTGGATGCCGTGGTGGGAATCCTGGGGGCAAGGTAGCATGGGAATCACATACCCCATTATCAGCCAGCACAGCATTTCCTTGTTCTTTCTGGAACCACAGGCTACGTGAAGTGGCCACCAGTAGCTGGGATGGATGGTCCATCATCAGCTGGCCTTAGGCTGCTCTCATGTTGAATTTCTTATGCAATCTCTTGTCTGAAGCCCATGCCCCCCCCCCCCTTCTTCCCTCTCTCACATGGGAACACTGAAAAAAACACCAATTTCAAAAAGCAGAGGCTAGAGTTTGTAGCTGCCTGGGAGCTGTTTGGGGTGGAGGAGAAATGGAAAGAAGTGAGTAGAAAGGTGTAATGTTTCACTCAGACAGAAAAAATAACTTCTGGATACCTTTTCATAGCCTGGTCACTGTTGATTACAGCTAATACTGTATTGTACACTTGAAAATTGTCCTCTCTCTCTCTCTTTCTCTCCCTCTCCCCTTCTCTTCCTCCTTATCTCTCTCCCTCTCCCCCTCCTTCCCTCCTTCCCTCCTCTCTCCCTCTCCCCTCCTTCTCTCCTTCTATCTCTCTCCCTCTCCCCTCCTTCCCTCCTTCTATCTCTCTCTCCCTCTCCCCCTCTCTCCCTCCTTCTCTCTCCCTGTCCCCATCCTTCTCTCCTTCTCTCTCTCCCTCTCCCCCCTTCCCTCCTTCCCTCCTCTCTCTCTCCCTCCCTGCCTCCTTCTCTCTCTCCTTCACCCCTCCTTTGCTCCTTCCCTCCTTCTTTCTCTCTCTCCCCCTCCTTCCCTCCTTCTTTCTCTCCCTCTCTCTCTTTGTGTGTGTGTGTATGTGTGTGTGTGTGTGTGTGTGTGTGTGTATGGGTAGTGACTAGAGGACAACCTCTTCATTCTTCAGGTGCTGTCCACCTTGACTGCTTGGAAAGGATGTTTGATTGTCTTGAGACTAATTAAGCAATATTGGCTGGGTGGTGAGCCTCAGGGTTCTGCCTGTGTCTGACTCCCCAGTACTGGAATTATAGGATATGGCACCAAACCTGGCATTCCACACAGGTTCTAAACACTTAATGTAGGTCCTTATGCTTACAAGACAATCATATATCCAGCTGAGCCATCTCTTAGCCATGTATTGACTTTTCCTAAGGATGAATTAATTGACTTTGGCTATTCCTAAAATGACAACTAACATTTGTGATTTTTCTATGAGACCACCAATAGAAAAATTATAGATAGAACACAGTATTAAAATGGACACCAATGCAGTAGCAATTTTGGCCAAAGAATGATTTTCATGATTATATGTACCCTGTAGCCTATGTATTATAATAAATAGCACATCAACATGTTTTCTTTTTTTTCCCCTCCTGCTTCTGGCAGTACTATTATCAAGAGAAGAAAGACTCTAATGACAATTCCCATGTCTCTATAAAGGCCTTTTAAGTCTGGCCTCAAAGCTGTTGGGGAGGAGGCAGGTCTGGCTGTGGGAACTGGTGTGACTGTCCTTTATGTGCTGCTCCATCTCTGCTTTGGTCATACAAGACTGTAAAAATGCTTTGCTACTAGGGACATCAGCTGGACTGTTACAGTAGTAGTTTCACAGAGATTGAAGACCAGTAAGGGAGAGATGTGTGCCATATCAGTGAAGTGATCAGTGAGGAGAAGGAATTGATATAATTGATAATTCTTCAGGTGTATAAGAAAGGTCAGTGTCAAACCCAGAAAGGCAAAGTAACAGCTCTTAAGCACTTAATGTGTACTTGGCTCTTTGAAATTCCTTTATAGTTACCCTCACAATATCCCTGTGGGGGTAGAGTAATTGTGCCATTTAACAGAAGGAACCATTGAGACTCAGAAGAAAGAATCTATTTTGGCTCACATCACGAAGACAAGGCAGTTTAAACACAAGCCACTTCAGAGCATCACATATCAGGTGAGCTTAACATAATCCTAAGGAAATTAGATTATAGGATGAATAATGGCCAAGCCAGATGTCTGTTTCTGCCACAATCCTATGGGCCTAGGAATTTGATCGAATAGAACAGAGAAACTTTGAACATGTGATCATGTTAAGGATTTGGAATGAGGATGTTATCTTCTGGGTTTAAAAGGAAAAATATAAAAGAGAGACACAAGAGAGTCAGAGCCAGGAGGAAGTGATATCATATTGGAAAGAGAATATGGAGTGATCTGAATGGCAATCAAAGAACATGGTGACTTCTAGAAGCTAGAAGAAGGCAAAGGGCAGATTCTTCAAAGGAGACCAACCATGGCTTTAGCCCTCTGAGACTCATTTTTGGACTTCATACCTCCAGAACTATAACAAAAATCAGTGTGCATTGTTCTTAGATAGTCTTTATGTGTTATTTGTTATAATAGCCATAGAAGCTAAATAAACATACCTTGGAAAGCAAATGCAATTTCACTATCATATTCTTGTTTTCCCTTGGAATCAGTCTGCCTTGGCTTATATTGAAATGAGAATTTAACTTTGTCTAAACAAAATTCTGAACTCTTGAAGGGAGAGATAAATCTAGAAAATTATTAAATGATTGTTTTCATCATAGGAAGTCAAGGACAGTGTTAGGTAAAGTATGGTTCAGTGCTGACTCAGGATTATTAAGAAGAAATCATCTTCCCTGCCATACCCCACTCACTGGTTCTACCTCTTAGGAGGAAAGAAGAGAAGTTCTGAAAAAAATGAACTTATGTTGGTATGTAAGCACTTTAATAAAAGTTGCAAGGATAGTTCAGGTGTTAAAAGTTTAACTGGGCCAGCATGAGGACAAGAGTTTAATCTCTAACACTCACATAAAAGTGTGGCATGGCCCAACACATTTATAATCTTACAACTGAAGAGAAAGAGTCAAAGAGATATTTGGGGCTTTCTGGATATCCAGTCTATTCGAATCAGCAAGCTCAATGCTTGCTTATAAGCTTAAGACACCTTATCTCATAGAAAGTTAGAGAGTGGTTGAGGAAAGCACCCAATATTAACCTCTCCATAGACATGCACAGAGGTTCATCCATGCACACAGACACATACATGTAAATGCACCCTCTGTACACTTGACCCCACATCTATATACACACATACATGTACTTCCCTATTTACATGGACCCTCCAACATGTATTCATACAAACACATCATATATACATCTGCACACACATATGTATAGGCTCATGAACACATACCTGCACACATGTGTACAAACTTGTGAGGACATGCACAAACATTAACATAAAAACCTTTCATAGTAATGTGGCATCACCAAGACATCTGACCCTATGCTCAGAGGACAGACTTTGTTGAACTATTGTTTCAGTGTTTTATCGATGTGAACAGCAAATGTTTTAGGTGAAAGCATTTAACAGGGGGCTTGGTTACAATTTAAGAGACTTAGTCCATTATCTTCATGGCAGTGTTGGACTCTAAGATCCAAAACCAGGAGACGAGCTCCCACAGAGACACATGGACAGGACTCGCTGCAATAACATGGTGTTTAATGAAACTAGTGCACTAGGACTCTCTCGCATGCAGGCAAGAGAGCCCCAAAGAAGAGCTGGGAGTGGTTTCTATACAGAGTTCATGAGGGAAACCAAAAAGTCTGATCTTTCCAGGTCTGGTCTCTAAGTGACTCAGATTATGACAAGGAGTGTCCTGGAATGTGTCTGTGTGCTCTGGGCCTTCCTCACTCACAGGTGGGCTCCTTCCCTTGTGATCTGAGGAATGTTAATCAGTCTCTCCTTTCTTCCTCTGAATGTTAATCTAGAAAGTGTCCTCTGACTAAGGAATGTGTCCCTCCCAGGATGTGTCCTGGGACTGTGGGGTTCTTTTAAATTTAAGTTCAAACTGAGACTGGAAAGTCCTACAGCAGGAAGCATGGTGGCAAGCATGGGAGCATACTGCATACTTCTGGAAATAGGTACATTCTGATCTGCAGGCAGAGGGGAGAGAGAGAGAGAGAGAGAGAAGAGAGAGAGAGAGACAGAGACAGAGACAGAGACAGAGACAGAGAGACAGAGAGACAGAATATGAATCTAGGCCTGATGTGGGACTATGAAGCCTCTAAACCCATCGCTAGTGAAACACTTCTACCTACAAGGCCATACCTTTTAATCCTTCTAATCTTTCAAAAAACAGCTACTCCCTGGTGACTGAGCTTTCCAATATATGAGGCTATAGGGGCCATTCTTCTTCAAATCACAACTATACAGACCATTTTTGGTGTGGTTAAAAGTGGGTATTTTGTAGCAAGTTACATAAATCAACCTTAGTCATATACATGTACTTGTCTATACAATTTTACATGATCAACTGAGAATTAACAGCCCCCCCAAAAAAACCAACATCTAATCTCTTATCCCACAAAGTTTAAGAAGCACAGATATAGGATCATATTAACTACCTAGACATGGACATTGTGAGATTCTAAGTTTTAAGTCTTTTATCCACATTCAGCTCTCAACAGAATTGTATTAGCATTTATGTATGCATTTTGTGGATTTGAAGCCTCCAAATTGAACATCTCCACTGGCTTTTAGAGATTCAGAAAGCCCTCTCCTTGTCAATTGATGTGGATTTCACTAAAAATCTACTGCACCTGGTATCCATGCTGTGTTTGTGATTCTAGCTCTTTGGGTTTCACTCACACCTATCTCTGGCATCCCGGCACCAAGAGGATAGATAGCCAAGGTACATAACTGACTTAGGTGGATTGGAGAGTGGAAAGTTTTCTCCTTGATTCTGCGCCACACTTGCTGACCAAGATCTCTGTACTCGTTTGCATCTGAGCTGTCCTACACGGGCTCGACATTTTTAGCTTCTTCTTGGTGCCCTATCTGATTATAGTTCCTTGAATGCTGTCAAGTGGGGCTTGGCTGGCAGAAGTAGGTCACTAGTATGCACCTTTGAAAGTTATAGCCTGGTAACTGCCTCCAGCTATTCTGTTTCCTGGCCTGCTAAGAAGTGAACATCCATATCACACTCCTTTAGCCACCAATGGAGCAGCTCTAACTGCCATGCCTTCCCACCATGATGTCAAGAAACCCCTCTATAACCATGGGTATTGATAAACTGTTCCTCTTTTAAATGTTTCTGCCAGGAAACGTGGCCACAGTGATGTGAAAGTAGCAAATATTATAATTCAAAGCTTTATTTGGGTCTGTAATTCTACAGACTTTCATCAACATATCTCTGATGGCCTCCCAGCCAGGATCTGGCTCCCCCAAAATGCGAAGTTCATACAGAACACTTTCATGGAAAGGGGTCAGGAAGTAGGTACTTGTCACCTCTTTCCCATCACTTTTGTTTCTTAATTCTGCATCATTTCCTTAGGTATTGAGGTGGACAGTCAGAATCCAATGTGGACATCAATACTTCTAGAGTTTGAGTTTAATCTTGAAGCAAAATCAAAAGGATTAGATGTAGTAAAGAAAGGAGGGAGGAGAGTAGGATCATGTCTATATAGCTTCTGTGTGACCTATGTTGACAGTGGTTCTATCTCCATTCACTGGTATGGAAATTCTAGAGAAGAAACAAATTCAAAGGAATATGGCAATCTCATTGTTGGACATTCCAAATCAAGAAGGCAATGGTGACATTCTGATGTGCCTCTCAGAAAGAAACTGGAGCCTCTGATACATAGGAAGTTCCTGGCACTTGTCCTGAAACTTCTGCTTTAGGATCCACTGTACATTCCCAGTCGGCCTGTGGTATTTTCCTGCCAGATAAACAACTTCCCAGAGTGCCAACATTAGACAGGGTCATTCTGTAATTGTGATGAGGTTACAGACCTCTTCACAGTCTTGTCTGGGTACAGACACCATCAAGGTCACTGTGAAAATCAAAGAAGCAACAGCTCCCTGGCTTTGTCTGAGACAGACTGTCTTGTCTATTCCAGCTTTACCCTGGCTACATTCTTCCTTTCTCTGTATCCTGTGACATTCATAATAGTATTCCAACTGTGAAGATACCCCAGCATCCAGGCAATTTCTGTGTGCCGGACACCCACATTCCAAATAACCTAGTAGGGGCTCTCATTCTATATTTTCTCAGCTCTTCTCATGGAGACACTGCAACATTCTGTGTGCTGCAGCATTCTCAGTGCTGTGATGAGTGCTGCAGTTAATGTAGTTCACTCATAGGTGTGTTAGCAGTCCAGGTGTGCCTGGTAGTTCTCTGTCTGAAAGAAATTGACAGCTCCTGAAGCATGTCTAGTGATGATGTCTCCAGATAGCCAGATAGGTATTATCTCTTCCCCAAGTGTTTATGCTTGTCCAGGTCGCAACAGCCCTGCAGAAACTTGCAGATGGAAATGGTTCCCATTGATTTTTGCTTATAATTTCTGTTTCCTGATCTCTACCTCCCATCAGTTTACTATGTAGTTTTATTCCATGACACATCCCCTTTTCCCCTGGGTCTGGAAGAACAGTTTTTTCCCCACTTTTATTTCTCTCTCTCTCTCTCTCTCTCTCTCTCTCTCTCTCTCTCTCTCTCTTTCTCTCTCTGGTGTGTGTGTGTGTGTGTGTGTGTGCCCTTGCACATGCAGATGTCATTTCTTATAGCTCAGGTGCCATCCACCTTGTTTTATAAGACACTTGCCACGTGGAATAGGCTGGTTGTCCAATGAGACTTAGGGATCCAACTGTCTCACCTCCCTCCATAGAAGGATAACTGCCTGTTAACAAGCCTGTCATTTTCCCATGGATACTGGAAATCGAACAAAAATCATCATGTTTGCCATCAAGCACTTTATTGTCTGAGTTCTCTTCCCAACCCTATATAGATCTTTCTTCTAAGGGTCTTGCATACTGTTTCTGTTTGCCTCCACTACGAACAAGATTTTCTGCACACCTCTGAACCAGGGAGGCAGAAAAGCAAACTCCATTGTGCAAATCCCTGCTGGAGCAAAGGAGCAGGCAGCAGGAGGTGCCCTCTCCAGGCCTCACCCAGCAGCTCTGACCACCCTGAGGATGCAGCTCACATTCTTGGGATGTGGATTGCCATTGATCCTCTCCCGGAGGAGTCTGGCAGTTCTATTTGGCTATGAAAAAGAGCCTGCCATGTTGATGAATTATTTAAACCTTAGCAGCACCCAATTATGCAAATCCGATTATCTGTTTAAGGGCAGCTTGGCTTGGAACAGCTTGTAGTTGTGATACTTATTATTATTATTATTTTGGCTGAAAACCTGGCAAATTCAGTTGAAAACGGAGAGTTTAATTTCACCCGAGGCCTGTTTAGCCCAGAGCTCCATCCTTGATGGGGGCGGGAGGCCACCTAGGTTTGCCTGGGAATGCTTTTTTGGCTCTGTAATTTTCACACAGCTGAGACTTGGGAGGCACCTCTGACCAGATGCTTCTATTGCTTCCTCTTGTAAAGTAGAAAGCCAAAGCCGCCCATATTATGTGCAGGGTTCTGGTAGACTGAGGACTCATATCCTTGCTGTAAATATACACTATTCTCCCCTGATTCCCACTGCCTCTGTGCTATGAGAGGCAGGTAGACAGCAAGACTTAGGGATTAACACATAGGTATTCATGAAAATCTGCTGTGGCTTAGCAAATGAATAAAGGCTTCATGAGAGGCACAGAACAATTAAGAGCCTTTAATTTAACCACAAGAAACCCAATCACTCTCAGACTTGCTCTGAGAAACTGGCTCTGATCCTTTCCTGAGCCTCATAGCCAACTGTCCTAGAGAACACTGGAGTACCCTGTTTCAACCTAAATTATGTCTGTGAACTTTTCCAGTTCCTGCAACCTGAGAATTGATTCTTAGATTAAGCAGGATACCAGGGCTAGCTGTATATGGCCTCTAAAATGGCTCAAGGCGTGGTACTTGGAAGGGCTTCATGGTTGGTTGTATACACTACTGTTGCCATTTTCGTACTATTGGTTTTTTGAGGCAGGGTATATGTAGCCCAAGCTGGCTTCAAAGTGACTGTGTAATGAGGACAACCTTGAACTTGGCCCAAGAGGAAAGCACTGCACTGACCCTTCTTGCTGTGACCCCAGACAAACTGGGATCTGTTTTCTGTGCTTGGACAGTTCATTCTGTCATTTCCTAATGGTTGCTTCTCATCCTGGACTTCCTTCTTCCTCTAGCTTTTTATGACTGCCCTGCTGACCCCACTTAAGCCAGACAGAAATAGCTCTTCTGTCCCACTCTTGAGCCAGACTGTAGTCTGCTCAGTCCAGTCTCTTTGATTATTGCATTAAATAGGCCACAGAGCAAACATCCAAGGAGACAGAATACCACAAACAGCCTTTCACTGGGAGTGTGTGAAAGGTCTTTAGAGTGGCAGCTAGGGGCTGATTGTCCAGCCAGCAGCAGCAAGAAGATTGCAGATCTCAGTCCTGGGATTAAAAGGAGCTGAATTCTGCCAAGACTCATTTTTTTGGAAGAGGGCTCTAAGCATCAGGCAAAGCTTGCAGAGTTAGCTAGCCTTTGGCTTCCATGTGAAACCTGTACAGATAATCTAGCTGGCTGCACAAAGACTTTTGACCACAGAAACAGAAGCAGTGGATGCGTACTATTTTAAGCAGGTAAATGTGAATAAGGCCTTTCATAGATTTTGTTTGCCTCAGGGGAAAAAATTCTAATTCCTTAGCAAAGATTCAGGGGTTCTATTGCCCAGGCTTTGCTGATTTGGTCAGACTCATCATTTATTGCTCTGTCCATATCTGCTGTGGTTAGCTCTCTTTGATTACTTTGAGGGGGAGTCTTTCTTATTGCACCTTTGCTTATGCCCTCCAGGTTCTAGAATATTCTCATTTCTCAGATGACATTTCCTTTTCTTTCTAGCATCCTTTCTCCTTGGAAACTTTGTCTCATTGGCAATAGTCCTATCTCAGCTGATAGTATGCCAGACTCTGTCCCTCCCATAACCTTCTTCTTATTGGCTTGTAAGTAGAATTTTCTCTATTTTCCACACAAGACTGTGAGTTTTTGATAGCAGGTGCTTCATCTAGTCTGGGTCTATAGGCTTTGAAGCTAATACAGCGTTGGAACCAAGCAGATGCTCTGTGAGTATAATGATTGGAGTTAAGAGGTTCAGCTTTTAGGAAATACCTTTTAGTGACATGGGTACGAGGGGGAAGGATGAGATAGAAAACAGAAAGTCAGAAAGAGTTCCCAGCAATCCAGTCAAGGAATGATTAGTGAAAAGTATGGTGGAGGGAAGTCTAGAACTCATTGCAGAAGTGAAAATTGTAACAGTGAATGAAAGATACTCATGAAAATGGTACTCTCAGACTCTGGTACAACTTTTTAATCCATTAAACACTTATGGAAGCAAGAGATAACCACTTCCAAATACACCCTGAACCCAAACTGGAAACCTGATGAATACAGAATCAAAGAGGCTTACCTACTAACTGTAAAGCACATAAGGTCATTTTCCCTTGACCTTAGGAAAAGCTGAGACAATTTGAAGAAAAACATGACACAGAGACCTTGGGACTGTAACTACTGGTAGGTGAAACAGGCATTTTTTTTCTGCAGGGAGATTTCCAGAGTACTGCTCCTTTCAGCCCCTTTGCTTATACTGTCTTTCTCATCTCTAGCCATTCAGCATGCCCTGTGTTATTCAGAAACAGTGATACAAACAAAGACAGAAAATATATGTATGCACACTCGAAAGGCATTTTCCACTGTAAAATTCAAGCATTACAAATGAGGAGCTGCAGACCAAAGAAAGGACATGAGGTGACTCACAGTGTCATTGCATGGTGGCAAGTGTCCCATATATCTTACCTGCTCCAAGAATTAGAGAACCAGTCATCAATGTAGGGACATGGAAGCAGGAAGATTTAGAAGTTCAAGCTACATAGTGAGTTTGCAGCCTACCAAGGTGACAGGGACAACATGAATGGCTCAAAAACAAAACAAAACAAAACAAGACCAACCAATTAGAAGCTCTGGCCTATATCTCTTTTGAGAACATGGTGGAACAATATAATTGTTTGAATGACCCTCATGGGCTCCTATGTTTGAATACTTGGTAACCAGGGAGTAGCATTCTTTGCAAGGATTAAGAGGTGTGGCCATGTTGGAGGAGGTTTCAAATATTCCATTCCATGCCCGAGGATCTGGATGTATATGTCTCAGCTTCTTCTCCAGCACCATGTCTACTTGTATAATGTCCTGTTTCTCACCATGATGATAATGAACAAAGCCTCTGAAACTGCAAGAAAGCCCCAGTTAAATGTTTTCTTTATAAGAGTTGTTGTGGTCACGGTGTGGCTTCATAGCAATAGAACACCAAGACAGGCGGTAAATGTGTTTTATTCTGTACTTTTAGAGAATTTACAGAGTCTGTGAGCCTTTTTGAAGAAAGAGGAAACAGAAAAGATGTTGTGGGTAGATGGGGAGAAAAGTCTGAACAAGAGTGGAGAGGTGGGAATGGGAACAGGAGGGAATAGGTGTGGGGAAGATGTAAAAAATATATGAAAAAATATTAAAGAAAGAAATTCTCTTTTCTTTTGATTATTATTGTTACATGAAAATATATGTATGTCAAAATATAAAATACAACCTAATGAGGCAGTTTTGCTTTTTTGTTTGTCTATGGTTTCAGGACTGAGCACTTTGTACATGATTACCAATAAGGGTTTTATCCCTAGGGAAAAAAAAAAGGGAAGGAGCCTTGGAAGAGCTAGAGAGAAGAGAGGGGAAGAGGAAAGTAATACAATTTCTATTTTAATTAAAAATGTATCAAATATTGGTTAAAATCTTAAAAATAGCTATAAATATGAAAGAGAGCATGGGAGGTAGATAGGACAGGTTGAAGGGAGGGTAAAAAATGATTTCAACATATTATAATATCATAAGATTAAAAAAAATGGCCAAGAGATCTATTAACGAGGTAGAATCTAGGAATAACATTAGTACATTATTTTTTATCCTTGGTATATGTACTGGCTGGTTTTGTGTCTGGAGTTATCACAGAGAAAAGAGCTTCAGTTGAGAAAATGCCTCCAGGAGATCCAGCAGTAAGGCATTTTCTCAATTAGTGATCAAGGAGTGAGGGCTCCTTGTGGGAGGTGCCATCCCTGGGCTGGTAGTCTTGGGTTCTATAAGAAAGCAAGCTGAGCAAGCCAGGGGAAGCAAGCCAGTAAGAAGCAACTCTCCATGGCCTCTGCATCAGCTCCTGTATTATGACCTGCTTGAGTTCCAGTCCTGACTTCCTTTGGTAATGAACAGTAATTTGGAAGTGTATAAAATTTGGAAGCCGAATAAACCCTTTCCTCCCCAACTTGCATCTTGGTCATGATGTTTTGTTCAGGAATTGAAACCCTGACTAAGACAGTATATATTACAAATACATAGTCTGGGTCTTTGGGCTATTTAGTCTCTGACTCCTGGCCCTCTGGGCAGTGTCAGGGATGGGCCCCCTCCCATGGCATTTGTCTTAAGCTGGACCAGTCATTGGTCAGTTATTTCTATAGTTGCTGTGCTACCTTGTACTAGCAAATCTTGTAGTCAGGAAAAATTGTAGGTCAAAAGTTTGGGGGTTGGGTTGATATTTTAATCTTTCCACAGAATGTCTTGCCTCGTTTTAGGAGGTGCCAGTTCAGGCTCTGTATCTTCCATCAGTATGAGTCTCAGCTGGGGTCACCCTCATCCATTGCTGGGAGTTTCCATGGCCCCAGTTTACCTCAGAGATGCCACCCCGATTCCAGTATTCCAGTTTTCTCTCAAGGGATCATCCTCCCCACACCTGAATTTTCCTACTCCCATCCCAACCTCTCCATACCTTTAGAGTCATCTCTACCCATCTACCCACAATATCTACTCTGTTTGGCTTTCTCAGTGAGATGCATGTACTGTCTTCACCTGTTCCTTGTAACTTAGCTTTTTTGAGTCTATAGATTGTAGCATAATTATCCTTTACTTTATGGCTAATGTCCACTTATAAGTGAGTACATACCATATTAATCTTTCTGAGTCTGTGTTACCTCAATCAGGATGGTCTTTTCTAGTCTCATCCATTTGCCAGCAAATTTTATGATGCTGTTGTTTTAATAGCTGAGTAATACTTCAGTGTATAAGTATATCACATTTTCTTTACCCATCCTTCAGTCGAAAGACATTTAGGTTGTCTCTACTTTCTGTTTATTATGATTACAGCTGCAACTATAGAACCAAACACAGAAAGAGAAAAAAATTAAGTCAATGCAATAACTCCTAATGATATTCTGCTATACTCATAGATTAGCATATAACCTAACCCTCATCAGAAAGGCTTCACACAATAACTGATGAGAATAGATGCAGAGTCTCAACAGCCAAACATTAGGTGGAGCTTAGGGAATCTCTTAAAAGAGGGAGAGGAAAGATTGTAGGAGAAATAGGGAGCAAGAACACCACAAGAAAATTCAGGGAATCAATTAACCTGAGCTTATTGGAGCTTCCAGAGACTGAATTGCCAACGAGGGAGCCTCCTTGGGACTGACCCTCCACATATATGTTTCAACTGTATAGCCTAATCTCCATGTGGGACTCGTAATAGTGGGAGCAGGCACTGTCTCTGACTCTGTCTGCCTTTGGGATCCTTTCTCCCTACTGAGTTGCTCTGTCTAGCCTTACTAGAAGACTTACTGCCTAGTCTTGCTGCAACATGATAGACCATGGCTGGGTGATATTCATGGAGGCTGGCCCTTCTTTTTTGGAGAGAAACAGGCGTGGTGGGCAGGCAGAGAGGGGAAGAGGTGGGTAGGGACTTGGAGGAGAAGACGGAAGGGAAATTACTGTCGGGGTGTAAAATAACAAAAAAAAATAATAAAAGACATTGTCTGGGGCTATAGAGATGATCAGTGGCTAAAATGCTTGCTGTGCAAACATGAGGACCTAAACTCAGATCTCCAGGATTCATGTAAAAGCTGGGCATGGCAATGCATGCTTGTAATCACAGCAATCGTGAGGGAGGAGACAAAGATTACTGAGACTTGTTGACCTCTAGCTTAGCTGAAAAAGAAAAGTGAGTTAAAGAATCAGTGAGAAATATTGTTGCAAGGAAATGAGTAAAAGATGATAAAGGAAAGCATATGACATATTCCTCCAGTCTCTGAATTTGTATGCATGGGCACACACACACAGACACAAACACATACATGCATGGATACACAGATACACAATTTTCTTGAAAAGACAATAAAAAAACCAAAGGAAACAAGTTGAGCTAAGGAGGGCACTGCATGAAACAAGGAATTTCAATTATTCTCTAGTCATGACTGAATAAAAACAAACTATAATTATAGACTGTGTAGAAAGAACAGTGTAACTACATGAATACAGCTTACCAACACAGATGGAATATTGCCAAAGATATAACTAAAGAAATTTTCATAGCCTTTAATAATTTTCTTATCAGCTATGAGAGAGAAAAATTATAAAATAGGCATTCAATTTGAGTAGAAAGAAAAAAAATCTATACAACTAACTCAAAGTAGAAAACGCAGAATAATTAAGACAAGAAATTAATAATTAACAGAGCAAAAAGCAGAAGAATTACAAATAAATCCAATATTAAAATCTTCAATAGGAAATTAATACAAAAATATTTTGGCCATCTGGAGAATTGGAAACCACTCTGACTTCAGATTTTGAATACTGGATAATGTAAAAGAAATCTAAGCATAGATACATTGGTCATTAAGATAAAGAACCATGAAATCTTACTGTTCATAAATTTGAATGCCCAATAAACAGAAAGAATTGTATAAAAGAGATAAAAAGGACACAAGGGAATCAAAGTCAATATATCATAGAGATTCAATAAGCATATATGTTTACTGAAGAACAATTTTAAATAGCTAAATTAATGAAACAAACCTAGGTCACCAACAACAGAGGAGTAAAGAAATAAAATGTGACATACATTTATAATGAAACATTTTTAAGCCATGAAGAATAAAGATCTGTAGTTTGCAAGAGAATCAATGTAACTGAAATATTCATATCAAGCCAGTTCCATAAAGACAAACACCACTTTTCCCCTATCATTTATAGCTTCTAGAATTTGATATAGATGCCTAAAGTCATATATATATATATATATATATATATATATATATATATATATATATATGTAAAAAATATGAAGTAGTTATAAAACTACTTGGAAGTAAAAAGTTGGCTAAGGTAAGGAGGAACATTTAATGGGAATACAAGAGGTTATGGTAAGAATGTGTTTAATTTACAATGTTTACTAGTATGGAATATTTTTAAAAATCTATTTAGGTGGACATGACACAATGTATCCATAAATATGTGAAAAGAGATCTCAAACAATTACCTTAAAATTGGTAAGATGATCATATGTAATTGCTAGGTAATTTTTTCTAAATTTTCATAAAGCAAATTATCTTTGAATACATTTTCAGTGAATAAAAATAGGAGAAGCCAAACTAAAAGAGGTTTGTGTAGCAATTTCTACATAAGTTAGAGAGAAAAAGCCTTGATACAGAGTTTTTATATCTAGCTAAGTATACAGTTAGCAAGAAGAATTTCTTGGCTATGGGGTGTTCTTGACCTATGTTAGGAGTAACATGTCACATGAGTGAGGCAGAGTGAATCACACAATAATTAATGCTGGCATACATAAATGTTCTTAAACACACACACGTGCACATGCACACACACACACACACACACACACACATACACATTTCTATCACAATTTTCTATACATTACTGAATTATAGGTACATAAAAGGAAAAAAATCTAAAAAAGAAAACATATTAAAGTTTAAAAATAATGTTTGTACAAAAAATAATTCTGATAATTGAAACACTTGTTGATCAAAAGAAAGAAGATATGTGTTCACTTGATGGCAGAGCTGACAATCATTTTCTAGGTAGTGAAATAAAACTCAGAAAGAAAATAATAATAACAGTTAAAATATGACGAAATGATTAAAGTAAATACAAGTAACATTTTTAAGAACTCAATAACCATATTTAACACACACACACACACACACACACACACACACACACACACACACACATTTTCAATTAGAAATGGTAAGATAGAGCTGTTGAGTTGGTTCTATCAGTAAAGTGTTTGTTTATTCAAGTAGGAGAACTCAGAGTTTCTATCTCTAGTTTCTATATAGAAGTTGGACATGGTACATACACATGTGAAAATATGTGTAGTCTCTGTGGGAAACATGAAAGGTTTTTTGTTTGGATTTTTGTTATCATTATTGTTGTAGATGTTTAGATTTAATTTAATTACATCCATCCTTTCTTCTTCCCCCTGAACATTACTGTACACGTTTTTCCCATTCCCCTTCAAATTTATGACCCTCTTTTTCACTAATTACTATTTTATTTGTACACACACACATATATATATATTTATATATGAAAATATATTACTAATTATAATCAGTAATCATGATGTTGGCTTAAGAAATAGCTAGGACAAAACAATTTGTAGACCAAAGAAAGTCGTCATATCTTGCTAATTGAAATGGTAACTAGCCTAGTCACTATGTAAGTCAATATGAAAGTTCTTCAAAAATCTAAAACAGAATTATCATTTGCTCTAGCAATAGAACTCCTGAGTATTTTTCTAAAGGATTCTAAGTCAACATGTCATAGAGACACATGCACATCAATGTGTATTGCTATTTATATTCACTAACTTAATGACATCAAACTTGATGTCCAATCACAGAAGCATGGATAAAATAAATATGGTTATATAAACACAATGAAACATTTTTTTAGCCCTAAAGAAGATTATTTGCTTGCAGGAAAATAAATACAGCTAGAGAAAATCATTGTAAGTGAATTAAAGCATTCTCAGGAAGATAAAATATGATGTTTCACTCTTTGGTGGTCCCAAGATGTTGTACAAATATTTAAGGAATATATAAATAAATGACATTAGAATAAAAACAAAACTGCCTGGGGGACAAAGAGAATAAATGGGAAAACAAAGCATGAGAAGGGAAGAGAAGCTAATAAGGGATATGGGGATATGCTGGAAGAGTATCATATCCTTGTATAAAAACTTTTCTTATGCATCATGTACAAAGAACACAAAGAATGAAAAACATAAAAAGTATTTATACATAGAAGCTCAAAGACAAAGAAGGACAAGAGGAAGAAAAAATAACAATGCAACAATAATCATAATCATAATCATAATAACCACCACAAGAAGATATGACTCAAGGAGATAACTGAAGCATCCCTTTGGATATATCTGAAGGGAGTCTGAAGCCTACAGGTATATAATGAGGGCTCTGATGAAAGGAATGAATGAATTCTTTGGTAGATTCATAGTATGATAGGGCTATTGGTAAGTGATGAGGGGTAGAGATAGGGTCTACTTGGAGGAAGTAGGTTGAGTGGAGTGAGGAGTATTCAGGTGCTATATTTTGTCCTGACATCTTCTGGTGTTTTCCTTCTCTCTTCTTCATGTCTGCTATGAGGGAGCTCCCCTGCCACAGGGTCCTATCACCATATTCTCAGCCTCACAACCGGCTCAGAAATATACAATCTCATGACTATGGACTAAACTCTCTGAAACCTTGAGTCAAAATAAAGACTTCATCCCTTAGATTGTTCCTGTTTGTTATTTGATCACAGCTACAAGGAAAGTAATAAGACAGAGTCAACAATACATACAAAGTTTTCACCTTATATTTTTATAAACTTGGAATAGATCTTCATATAGAAAATATACAATTTTATCTATAAGGACATTGACTGGAATATTATATAGAATAACGAATACCAGATCAGGGGATTTATTAAATTATATATTCCCATTATATGGAGCATTATGCACCATCAAAATGAGATAGAATGAGTTTAGTGCCATTTGAAGGTAGAGGTCAGAAAACTTCAAAGGGTGTCATGTTTTGCATACAAGCATATACACAGTGTGCACTTACATATGTGAGGATGCATGCACAGGAGAGGAAGACCCTAGTGTCAGACCACAAATACTAGTACTGCAATTTCTTGGTAACACTTCCCTGGATTTTTAAAAAGTTTTATAATACATATATCTGACTTGGTAATCTGGAAGAAATCAAAGACAACAAACACAGTTTCTATCCCAGTACATGACCCATTTACATTTTTTTCCCCATAGATCTTCATTCATGAATAGTAATGTAACCTAGACATTCACAGAGGGCCCTGATTCTCAAACTCAGTACCTCAAAGGTGTTTTGACTTCTTTTCACAGCTTCTGATGGTGTCTGGGGCCACTACCATTGTGCTGTCTTTTGTTTTTTTGGTCTATACTCTGTATGTACGTTTTGTTTTGTTTTATATTTTTAGTCAGTCTGAGCATGCAGTTTAGCTACCTCTTTCAGTGCCTAATAATGTCGTCACCAGCAACTGTGCATGATTTCCTTACAGGACTGAAGTGTGTGTCCTGTGGTAAGTTCCATGCCCCCTAAAGCAAGAAATCTGACTATTTTAAGCTCTCTCTTCTCCTAGCTCTCTTCAGTTTCTCTCCCACAACTATACTTTCTAAAGCCACAAGAGAAGTCAATCTTTTCTCTCTCATTATCACCCACATTCAGCTCACCTCTTTCTACAAGATGTACTCCAATGATGGTCATTCCCCTACCAAAAGAAACGTAGGTCATAGATCGGGAAGGGAGGGAGGGAATTTTTTCTTCATCTTGTTACATTGATCTACTATAGACAGCCTAATGTATATACAGTTTATTTACTCTTCTCACTAATATTAAAATGACTTAATATCACTATGAGTTTTCTAAATTAGTTCTTTTTAAAAATTAATTTATTTAAATTTACTTTTTGTACATAAACATGAGGGCATCAGATTCCCTGGAACCAGAGTTGCAGGTAGTTGTGAACAGCAATGCCTGTGCTTGAAAATGAACTTGGGTCCTCAGAAAGAACTGCCAGTGCTCTTAACCATCAAGCCATATCTCCAGGCCCTAAGTTAATTCTTATATTGGAAGAAGAGGTGATGATCTACTTATTAAAATTAGTTTTCTCTAAATATAGGTACATTCTGTTCATTTCTTTAACCTCTGCATTCTCTCAGGATTGGTCTAAATGGCTGAGGTTTTCTTTAGGAAGGAAAGCTAGTGGTGCCTGAAACTTATGTAAGCAGTGGGCTCAGGGGTGTGTCTTTGCTATTTCATAGCGGCTTCAGATCCTTTTGGAACAAAATAAGTGTATATGTTAGAAAACTATATGAATTCATGTAGCCCTAATGAGCATTTGGGAAGCCTCCTAACTACAGGAGAAGAAAAGGAGGCCAAGGCAAGGGGACATTGCTGGGTGTTCCTCAGTGGGGAATTGTGCTTCTGAATTCAGCCTTGGGCTAATTGTGAAATCATTTTAAGAAGATGTGCAATCTTGATACATCACACCTGTTTCACTAGGGAAGTGCAGGAAGTAAAAGAGGTTTAATCATGAATCATAAGACTGGCTTTGATATCCTGGGGCTATACTTTCTAAAGCCACAAGAGAAAATATGCTCTCTGTGACTCTTTCCTTACCTGTCTATAATACCACACACTCATGTCCCATTCTTCCTGTATTTCCTGACACTAGATACTTCCAATAATGTTGACAGGAACTGTTCTGTGGTGAGGCTACTTCAGGTGATGTACAGAACAGAGTATATACTACAGGAATGTTAGCAAGAGTTGAAATTTGTAGCTCAATTTTAAAAAATAGTTTTTTTTTTACCAAATTCTCACTGTCTTGAATCATATCTCCCAACCCCCTTTCTACCTAGAATCTCAAGAGTGTGATCTTAGTTAGAAATAGTGAGAAACAAGGTCTTTCCATATGTGATTAGTTAAGATTGGGGTATATTGGATTGAGGTGGATTCTCATATCCAGTGACAGATATCCTTGTAAGGAAAGAACACATAGGCCTACACTGGAGAAAGTCTCTGGGAAGACAAAGGCAGAGATTCCATGGAGGCAAACAAAGTCAGGATACCATTATTTGCTAAAAGCCACAAGAATAGAGGAATAGAAAGAAAATAATCTCTTCTAGAATGTTCAAAGGGAGTGTGTCAGATTCAACTTTCAGAGATGTGAAAGAACAAATTTCTGTTATTTCAGTTCACCAATTTTCAGGCAATTTGTTGTTGTAGTTATGTCCTAGGCACCTAATATGTCACTTCTCTTTACCCTATTGATCCAAACACCAGATCCTATAAGAGCTAGATGTGGCTTAAAGTCAAACAACTTAGAGATAGAGAAGAAGCAAGATTTTTTTTTGGGGGGGGGGGGCGTGTGTATGTGTGTGTATGTGTGTATGTGTGTGTGTGTGTGTGTGTGTGTGTGTGTGTGTGGTGGCATGGAGTAGATTTTAGTCAAACAAAAAAATGTTGGGTTTGCATACGAGAGAGGAATGACCGACCACAAGTTATTCTTGGGGGTGAGTATGACAGGGTCCTGTATCACTAGGGCAGAGGCAGGGGCTCCAGTTGAAGACTGTGATTTGGAGCATCATGTGTGTCCTTGATAAACTGTTATTAAGCCATCTGAAACTGGGCAAAGAAAACATTCACTAGCTTCCAGATTTTTTTTCTCTGCTATATCAAGGACAATATTGCTTATTTCTTCTGTCATGGATGATTTTGTGCTGAGGCCACATGTGAAATGAAGCAGAAAACATCAAATAAATAGTCTAGGACAAAGCCTGCTTCCTCTTTTGAGGCAGCATAGATGCCTCATTGGGGGTTCTGTACACAAAAAACTTTCATTGCAGTCGACATGTAGTTGACGGAAAGCTACTGCTTGTAATCTGTGTAGACATAGAGCCCAGTGGTTAGAATTTTATGTTCAGTAGTTGACGATCTCTCTGAACACTGACTTGTGCTTCTGCAATATAAATTTGTAACTGTGAAGTTTGGCCCAGAATGCTTGCACTTTAGAACTTTTTCTCAAAGTGCACATGAATATATATATTTAAAATCATTTATTTATATGTTTATGTGGCTGCATTTGTTTTATATATATATATATATCAATGGATTATATACACCACACGCACACAGGTACCCATGGAAGGCAGAAAAGGACATTGGATCTCCTGAAATGAGTTGACAGGTGGCTGTGAGATCCCAGATTTTCTGTAAGATCAGCGAGTGTTCCTAACCACTGAGACATTTCTGAAGTGTAATAGCTTTGAGGACAGACTTTGCTGGCCAAGTGGCTGCCTTCATTGAGTGTCTACTGTATAAAGAAGATGTTCTTCTTTTTGCTTTTAGCTACTTGAAAGCATTGCTTCTTTGTACCTTGGTCATGGGGAGGAGCTTCAGGGATCTTAAGCCCTGGCTGGGGAAGTAGTTCCTGGAAGGAGGAGTACAGAAAAGCTTCTAGCCAATCATCTGAGAGATTCCCAGTGGCCTGGGGAGGTGTTAGGGCAAGTTCCAGGTCCTGCTTCTCTCTTACAGATTTCTACTGTACCTGCCTGACTAAAATTTTCTGAAATATTCTCTCTTTGTTTTCTGTCCAAGTTCTCCACATGGAAGGAGATTCTGTTTACTTTCCTGGACTGTCTCCTTACCTTCCTCCCTCTGCTCACTGGGTTTGAACACCTTTATGTTTAGTATTATCCAGGGTGTTAACTGCATTGTCCCTCAATGTCCTGGCCTGTTTTTTCCCATGTTTGGGGGCCACGCTGTACTGGCCTGAGCTGTTGTTTTGGTTTGTGGGGCAGGGTCTAGCAAGAGAAAGAGTGGGGATGGAGGGGTGAGAGACACAAGAATGGAGACAAGACAGAGTCTGATCAAGTCTCTCTTTTTTGAAAGGGAATCATGGGTATTTATACCCTTTACCATGTGCTTTGCCCTCATGGACAAGCAGGGGAACACAGCTGAAGGCACTACGTGACGTGCTTTGTAGTGTGGAGACCATGTTCACCTTGTAGCTGGGAGCACTAAGCAGCAAAATAAGATATGTGAGAAAAACAAGATGTTTATCAGAGTGTGCTCAGCTGTTGTAGGCTGTTGAAAACAAGTATCTTGTCAGGGTATATGGCTTGAGATGGCTGCAAAGATGATAGCCACTTTCTGCTAGAAGTTGGCTCCCAACACCTCAGTAGTTGACACTCTTCCCTTCTGTCATCTCACAAGTGCATTGAATGAATAAATAAATCATGAAACCTCAGAAGTAGAGAAGAACGATCAGCTGAGTCAACCTTCTCATTATTTACTAATAACAAAGAATCTTAATGGGTGGCGATGTAAACATGAAATCTTTAATTTCCCCTTATTACTGCTGCTTGCTGTGCCTGCTGATCCTGTGTCACTGAGTGGAAGGTTCTTTTTCTCCACAGTCCGGAGAGACCGGCACTGTCAGCTACTTAGGGTATTGAGGGAATTTTCTTTTCAGTATCAAGAACCATGTTTGTTTATTACTAAACCTTCAAACTCCTATTCGTGTTAAAATTCCCCATGCTTCCCAGAGTATAGACTTCAGTGGCTGGTGAGAAGCCTGGGGAAGAGGTGGCCACTGTCTCAGCAGCCTCATCTCTACTCCCTGAACTTTTCTTCCTGAGATGGAGGTTGGACGAAAATGGGGAAAGGGTAGAGAGAGGAAGGTTACTCTATGAATATGCTTTAGCCTCTCTGAGCCTACATTTTCTCAGTGGAAGGAGGAGAGGATAGGGACTGGAGAGAAGGAGGGGGGGAGAAGGAGGGGGAGGAGGATAGCTGAAGGAATGTAGTAGGAAAAGAGAAAAGTAAGGAACATGGTTCCTTACATTATTGCTCCTCGAAGGCAGGTCTTCTTTACTTCAGCACAAGAGCCAGCTTTCTATAGAAGGCAACTTTTGTTAAAATAATAACTAAAGGGCCTTACTACGTACTTACAAGCTAGTAGCAGTGTCTGAGCCTAAATCTCCTCAGCTACAAATGAGAGTTTGATGCCTACTGAAGGGTGGATGGGTGAACACTGTAACTTCTAGTGTCCTGACAAGACTCATTCCATGCTTTTTTTGATCTGGAACATTCTGAATGTTCTTATTTTTCATCTACTGAGTGCAAGTCCTGCCACTGCTTGACATAGGAAACCATAGGAGTCAGATGGTATATCAATGTGGAGGCCTATGATCTAGTGCTGGTCTGACTCACTGGCTGAGGATGCTTAGCAGGTGAGTTTCTCCAGGGAAATGGGAGCTAGCCCTGCTTTGTATTGGTTCCATGGTTATGAGTAGGCCCCATCTCTAATGGTGGAGTAAGACATGAGCAAATCCCAGCTCTAAGTAGGAGAAAAAATCATCTCCCTGGAAGAACTCTGGATAGTTGATTCTAGGAAAGATGCCACAGTGCAGGGTCTAGGATGCAAATGAGAATGGGAGGCATGTCAAGGACTTGAGAGTTAATCATTGGAATGTTAGGCTTTTGATAGTCACTTCCTTCCCTTAAACTTCCTCTGGGCCTATGCCTTAGGCCTTTCTCCTTCCACCCTATACTCCCTCCCTCCTTCTCTCCTCCCATCCTTTCCCTGTCCTTGAACCTTTAACTTATTATTCTATTCATTGACTATGTGCTTCCTACAAAACCAGTCCTGCCACTTAGCCCTTTTCTGTCTCTGTGAGCCCTTCTGTGAGGTGCAGATCATGTCCCCTCTTCTGGGTAGTTACAAGGCCTATCTGTGGAAATGGACAAAAGGCCTCTATAAACTGAATCACTCTGTACAAATGTAAAAAAATATTTTTAATATTTTATCCTGTAATTATTAATGTGACTGGGGCAGGCAATTAGGACAATTTTGCTTAAACTTCTTGCCTTGAAATTGCCACCAGAGAACAGGAAGGATGAAAGAGACAGCTTAGTTCCATCTTTGAGCTGATGTGAAGGTAAAGATAAAATTCTCCCTTCATCTGGGCCTTTTTTTTTTTAATTGTTGCTGACAGATAAAGAAATAATTTTTCCTTTCCTCTTTGCTTGGAAGCCACAATAATATTTCATCACCAGTGCTTACCCTAAAAAATAGATTTCCTTTTCATCCTCGCCTGGTGATTTGGTTTGCATTAATGCCTTTCATAACTCATACATTTCGCTATTAAAAATTAATGCTTGGCACTGACATAAACAAATGAAATTTGTATTATTAATGTTTTACACAGGTAAAGCTCTGTAATAACAGATTCATCATAGAAGACTGTTTTAATTAAAAGACTCCCTGGTTCCTTGCACACATCTGGGAGACTGGTTTGGGTAGAGGCAGGAATGAAAAAAGAAAAAAAAAAAAAGACAGGTGAAGAGGACCTCACTGAACACTGAGAGACTGAGTAGCTTTGAAGTTCCAGGTATTGGGAATATGTCATGGTAGCATGAGACCAAGAACACTGTAGGTGCTTAGTCTACACAAGGACATAACAAAATAAACATTTACTTCTTGATTAGTACTTACTAGTAATTTACTAATTGAACATTTATTGAGCAATTGCTGTGTGTTGAAAACTGTTCTAGGCAGTGTGAACAAAACAGTGAAATAAAGATTTTTACTCTCAGGAAACCGACATGGAGAAGTAAGAGAGCTAACATATACCCTATGGGTCATGAGGGAAGCAGGGAAATTTACAGGTTGGAGTTGGTTATGGGTGGGTAGGCAGATAGGCTTTCAGGATGTTTGCTGATTCAAAATGATGCTTTAGTATAGGATTAGAGGAGGTAAGATAGTGACCAGGAAGCTCTCCAGAAGTTGTATGGGAAGATATAAGAGCAGGGGCAAAGGCTCTGAAGCAAAATCACATGGGCTGAATGACAGAGCCAAAGGGAGCCTTTGAGGGTACAAGTTTTGAGGGTAGAGTCAGGATATGTCACAGGAATCTGTCAAGGGCAATGTGAAGATTCTGTTTTCTGTATATATATATTTTCTTTATGCACAGATAGGTGAAATGAGGCATGAGTAATGCTTGTCTCCCAGAAATGAACTAATATTGAAGTTCTAATACATATAGTCTGAATTTCCTATTCAGAGTTCTGCAATTTACTGCCTTGTGGGGATCTGGAGGGAGCTGCATCAGTCATCTCTGTCCACTAGTGTCCTAGTACTACTAATACAATAGCTCAGGATGTTTTAATGGGATAAAGATTTGGGTATCATCTAGTTCAGTACCCTCTTTCACAGATAGGAAACTCAGTATCCCCAGTACATGACTTAGCCAAATCAGTGGGGCATCTGCAACCAGCTGCAACACCAAGGGCACCTATGCCTTTTGAGAAAACTCTGACCTCATTCTGCTCTGAGAGAGTATAGGGTAACCTGGTGGTTTAAGTCCTCCTTCTGCTACTGAGTTAACCTCATAATGTTTTTAACTTTTATGAGTCTATTATTTGCTCATCTCAATAAGTAGATAATCATATGGATTTATTAGAATTGTTTGAAAAATGTGCCAAGGCCACAGTAAGTGACACAGCATCCCTCATCACTGGTGATAATAATTACTGTTCTTTACTGTGTCTCATGTGGAATTGGGTATCATCTCTTGCATTGTAAAGATGGTAAAATAAACCCAGTAAGGCAAGGTAGTTTATGTAAGGATGCTCAACAATTTGAGGGTCTATTCGCTGGCTTCCAGAAATTAGAATTGATCTTACTAGACTGTTGGAGTTTCAGCATATCATTTGAACATTCCTTGACAATCAATGGCCCTTGTCTCTCTGCCCTTCACTGTTGGGGAACCAGGAGGCAGGGCTGACACAGAGATATTGGGGAATGTGGCTTGGTGAGAAAGCAGACTGCCAGCTCTGTTCTCACCATTCAGAAAACAGCTCTGAAAGGGACTTTTCCATCCCTGTGAAAGTGCTAGAGGTGCTGTCACGCCCCATCAGAGTGACTCTCATTCGTTGAGGGTGTAGGTGGTGGCAAAGTTTAGGACTTTACCCAATAGTAGTAATAGTACCTGCTTCTGAAACATCTAATGTACATCACACTCTGAACAAAGTACCTAATATGCTTATTTCCACATAGCACAATAAGGCTGCAATGTAGATATGGTAGTTATTATTCGGTAGCTGTGAAATAGAGGCTCAGAAAGTGCACTCCCATTTTCACAGAGCCAATGAGAGCTGTTGTTTGGCTGTTTATTCAGTCAGTTGCTAGATAAGTTCTCATTAAACACCTCTAAGGGTTCAACTGTGCTGGATACAAGGATAGATACAGACAAGATTGCACCTCTAATAAAGCTACATCTAGTGTAGAATATAGGAAATAAAGAAGGTAGTCAAGAAGGAGCCTGTGTTTGTGACTTGGGGATTCTGAGGATGCTGTGGAGAAGGTTAGTTAAGTGACTTCCAAGAGCTTCTCAATGTTTAGGAAGTGTCAGAGCAGAACAGGACTGCATTTAGAACAATTCAGAGCTGAAGGGTCTCTACTTTTTCCACATTCCCTGGGAGGGGAGATACACTCAGAGAAGACAGAGAACAAAACCCAGCATTACAGCTTCCTAGATGGGCGTTCTCAGGCCAGTGAGGTTACTCTTTGGAGCTTCAGTTTCTACCTTTAAGACTGGGAAACATGCTCCTTTTATTGAGCTGTAGAACTTGGACTTGGAGACAGGCAACACTTCATATGATTCAAAAATGTATGACATATAGTATCGTGTGTAGATGAAGTTTTTTATTATTTGGACCAAAGGGTAGTCATCTGCTGGGATGTCACTTCCTTCCCAGCATTTGTTTGGGGCCACTCCAAGTAGATAAGGCTGACTTGCCCACTTTGTGTTCAATTTTATCATTTATTTCAAAGCTGAGATCACCTCTTGGGATGCCAACAGCCAGAGAGAACAGACAGTCTAAGCATTTTCTCAGATGAGGATAGTATGCAAGGTGAGACCATCTGAAAACCATTTGTAGTATATTTTGAGCCTCCCCCCTATAATGTGGGTTTTATGATTGTAGACTATAGAAGAGAAGTGTGTATTCTCTTAATCCATTATCTTCTTTTCTCTACCTATTGACAGGATGACTGCAATAGCCAGATGGAACAATAAAACCTTCCTTGGACTGTGGCGTTGTATTCTATGCTACTACAACAAAACATCTTATGCTGGGAAATTTGTAAACAGTCATTCATTCCTCATAGTTCTAGAAGCTGAGATATCTGAGATCACCGGTCAGCAGGTTCTTTGTTTGGCTAATCTACAGTTGCCTTTGGTAATAGTATTTCTGAGTGGTCAGAATGATTTTTTATTGTTAAATAATCTTGTAGATAAAGTTAGGTTTTCCTTCATTATATCAGAAACTAGTACACCATGGTATTCCTATGCAATTAAAAGCAATCTGCATACTCAAGCTCCTCCACAATGTCATAATACCACACACACTGTGGTTTTGACTCATCCTGTTTTGGGAAATTATAGGATGAAATCCTCTAAGAAGAGATCTGGTCTGCCATAATTTAGGAAGGGTAAAAGGGTTACCTTACCCTGCATGTGCAACATCCCCTCATAAATATTCATATAATAGTCACATAAATATTCACAAAACTTCTTTAAAATACATAACATGGAACCCCCCATGGGCTTGATCAGACCATTCCAATCTCTTTGGAGTGTCTGCTTTGTTTTACTTTGACAAGTAAACTTCCTTTTAAACCTCTCTATTATATCTTGATTAAGTTCTTTCTTCAAAAAGAAAAAGTCATGGTTAAATGCTGATGTACCTTCTGAGATAGTAAGCTTATACTGCTTCCTCTGAAGGGAACTAACTCTGTATCTTCACATAGGGTGGGGCAGGTCAGAAGGCAAAGTTGGGACTACCTGGTTCTCTCCAGCTCCTCTGTAAGAACTTCATCCCATCTGTGAAAGTAGCATCCTCATAGGCTCTGTCACCTCTTAAAACCCACTGCTCAACTCTGTTACAGTATGAGTAACTGAATTGCAATTCAAATCCCAAGGGAGACAAATGTTTAGACACAGTACACCCAATTTATATGTCTCACCAGAAAGTCAGGCTGCTCCTCTGAGTGGTAGATGTCCTCAGTGGGTGATACTGAAAGAGGAAGTGGTGATGATTGTGGAGGGCACTACCTCATAAACTTCACATTGTTCACGGACTTCGACACTTGCGATGTAATTATATTAGTAAATGTACTGTACGCTGCTCAGTAGAGGTAATGGAATTTTAATTGCATGTGACTGTCCAGCCCTGCCAACCCTGTCCTGGTTCTGCAAGGATTTCTGACAGCTAAAGGCATTTATGAAGAAGTAGGTAAGTGATTTGTTAGAGTCCCATCATGGATCAGTAATACGGTTCATGTTTTGCTGCCATTTTAGTGGTCCCAGGAGGCAGCTCCATTGCATGGATAGGGACCATAGTGTTGTATAATGAAAGAGTTCATGTGAATCCAAGGGTGAGATGGAACTGAGCTGGTGGGCTACTGATGGATTTCCTTCTCATACAATGGAAAGCCAAGGATCTAATGAATTGAAGCTGCATCCAGTTTCTATGTGATGATATGTTTATCACAGAAGAAAGGAAAATAGATCCTGGGAATATCATCCATTTGAAACCAGCACTTCAGAGCACACGGCAGCGTAAAGAATGTTTATTTCTTCTTATGGAACTACCGTGTGAAAGTAAACCAGTAGAAGATAGAATATGGAATGTTTGGGTAACCTGGGAAGGTTTCCAGAAAGAGGGGGCAGAAAAGAGGATGACCACATACCTGAGAACCCACCACTCTAAGCTGACTCCTTATATGTGTTCAAGTAGATAGTGGGCAGATTTTTATTATTTTTTGGTGCCTATCATAACACCTGGCACACAGTATGTGCTTAATAAATATAACAGTGAATTGAAATCTCATGTGAGCTTCAATTAGGCATTGTATCAGTAGAAGCTGAGATAGGCTGAGTGCTGTATTCAAAGACTCAAATGTAGTGGAATTTCTTCAGGTGGCTGGCACTCTCTTGATAGAACAATACAGACAAGGAACCAATGTTACTGTTGTTCTACAAATGACTGTGAAGTAGATGATGCTATGAAGTGTTGGGAATAGCCAACATTGATGGAGCATTTATCATATGTGACAGGTACTCAGGAAACCTTTCACATAGTTTCGTGATGCAGCCTTTATGGAACCATATGAGACAAGTTCTATTATTAGTCCCATTTTATAGAAGAGGAAACTGAGTCTCAGAGACATGAGTTATTTGCGTTGACTCCTACAAATAGGAAGGGATTAAGGTTTGAGGTCAGGCCTTTTTCTTGCTAAACCTCATATTATTTCTTTACTAGGCATGATTTACTATGCTACAAGGAATGGCCAGACCAGTTGTCATTGACCTTCAATGTTATGAAGTGAAAGGTAATCTTTTCTCAGAGAAAATGTGTCTCATTTTTCATAAATGTAGAGGAAATCTAGAGGAAATTGTGTATCATTCTTGAGATCAGAGGAGTTTCTGAGCCCAAGAATGGACACACCTCAGCTTTCTCTTCTTGTAGCTCCAGGGTATGTGGCAGACCTCAGAATGACTGGCCTCAGACTCAAGATGGGTTGAGCTAATCGGGCATCCTTGTGGGTGGGGAGGTATTTTCTGTACACACTCCTTTAAGAAGGCCTAAGATTGAAAGTGCTCTTTGCTCTTTATCTAAAGAGCTGGAGGGTTAAGATAAACAGGTGGTGATGGGCAATGGGCAGAAAGTACTCTCTCATTGGTACCCTTTTTTGAACCATGAACTGAGAGCTCTTTTAGTGGACAAGGAGCTAATTGTCACTTCTGAATCCTCAGAGCATATCAGAGGCATTGACTGTGAGTGCCACATAAAACTTCTTATTAATGTCGGTGGAATTTCTCTGCCACTCACCAGTACCCTGCTACATCTCCCAGCTGCTTTCGTTTGAAAGAATAAATTGGGGGGAAAAAAAGGAAAGTTCTGCTAACCTTTCAAACATCTGCCTGGGGTATTCCAAGGGCATATTTGGAAGCTCATGGCTGGTTGGATTTCCAGAGTGACTTCAGGAACAAGATCCTGGTTGTCAGTCTTGGAGTTATTTTGTGTCTTGAAGACTTGAGCTAGAGGCTTGGATAGGGGCCACACAACAACACACACACACACACACACACACACACACACACACATTCTTTCACTATTTATTTCTTCTCCCATTTAAATGTTGCTGAGCTCATCTTTAATTCTAATTAATGTTTTAATTTAGCATACACACCATGAGGCACTTTCTCAAAGGGAATAATTAAGTTAGAAAAAAACTTGGCTTACCCCAGCCTTAGAGGCTGGGAAACCAAAGCTCAGCAAGGATGGGTTTGTAGACCAAAGTCATTCAGCACATTAATTTGTTTGTTTGGTTTTGGACATAAAACGTTTTTTTGGGGATCCTGGGACAACTTTAACATCTATTCTTTCTTTGAGCAAATTCAAAGAGTAAACAAGAAGTCAGTGATTGACATTATGGGACATCTACAGTGTGCGCAGAGAATAGCCGAGGGAGATATACTGTGCTGTATCGTCCTCTCATCTTTCCTGCAAACCCACAAAACTTTTGTTTTGATCTCACTTCCTAGATGAAGACTCAGAGGTACAGTGGCTCTTCTTATTCCAGCACAGAACAAGGATTGGTAGGACCTCAAGGCTAGCCCCATCTCTTCTCTTAGCCTGAGTTTGTGTTACCTGACTACAGTTCATGTATTTATCTCAAAGTCCACATAAAATGCTGAGCTAACACAGAAATCTTACAATCCAGAAAGGAAGAGGCTCTGAACCTGCAGGGGAATTAACCTTTATGATGATGTTCAAAGTCGTTTTTGAATAGCTTTAAAGCTCAGAGTGCCATTACCAGGCCCTCAGCTATTCCTCCTGACAACACAAACATTATCAGGGCAATGTTTGGTCAATATATTACAACTTAAAGGGGCAGGCTCTGTCATTCACCCACTTCACAGATGACATTCCCAATGGTTTCTATGCTTTGGAGGGAGTCTTGTCTCTTTCAAATTCAGACTCCATCTTCTCCCACAAGGAAACTATAGACAGGAAAGCTCTGGTTAACACTAGTTGGAATCCCAGGCCCCTTATCCCTGGTTTTCCTTCAGTGGTTGATGACTAGCTCATATGAAAACTGTGCTATAGAGGCTGGGGATATTGAAATCACTTAGCTCACAGTGCACTCACAAATCTCCATGAAAAACCAGGCAATAACCAAATGGCGGAGTACCTGAAAAGTTATCACTAGATAAGGGTGATTACCCTGTGTAAAGCAGAGCAAGGATATATTAGAGCAGTGGTCCTCAAGCTTCCTAATCTGCAATCATTCCATACAGTTTCTCATGTTGTGGAGACCCCCAACCATTAAATTATTTTTGTTCCTGATTCAAAACTGTAATTTTGCTACTCTTATGAGTTGTAGTATAAACATCCTTATGCAGGATATCTGATATGAGAGCCCTGTGAAAGAGTCATTTAAACCCCAAAGGGGTTGCAACCCACAGGTTGAGAATTACTGTGTTAGAGTGATGGGGTCATTCTGAGGGGATGACACCTAGGCTGTGGGTTGGGTGACAGAGGACACAAACTTATTCCAGAGTTGGGCATAACTTCTAGAATGGAGAGTGAGAAGAAGTGTCACCAGAGCAGGAAGTTGCTCAGGACTATTTGGCATTTCTTTCATTTTTTCTGTTTCAGAGCACACCTACAGTGTGACAGTCATTGGGTTACTATTTCTTTATCTCCACTTCTCATTGACTATGAAGTTCAAGGGGCAAAGGCTAAGACTGTTCTGTTCGCCATTGTAACCACAGGGTCCAAAGACAGAATTTGGCTAAGATAGTTGCAGAACAAATGAATCAATTATTAGTGTGATGGTTACTTAGAACTATCAGCTTGTCATGACCTAGAATCATTGGGGAAGGGAGTGTCAACAAGGGATGGTCTACATTATATTGGCCTGTAGGCATATCTTTGGGCAATTCCCTTGTATATTGAAAGACCTGCCTACTGTGGCTACCATCATTTCTTTGGCATGAGGGATCCTGGATTGTATAGGAATGGAGAAAGCAAGCTGAGTATTGGTATGCATAATTAACTCATTCAATGCCCTCTGCTCTTGACTGTGGGTGTAATGTGACTAGATGCTTTAAGTTCTTGCCACCGCAGCCTAATGATTGTATTTTATCTTAGTAATAGGAAATAAAAACAAGGCACTTAGTAAATGCTGTTCATCAACTCCTATTTTCATTTTTTTTGTAAATTGTGAAGTCCAACCATGTGCCAGTTTTGGAGAAACAACAGATCCTTGGCCCACTTGAGGAATGAGGAGTTGGAGAGAGCCAGATTGGGTCCTCATCTGCTGTGTGATCCACTGCCTTCAGTTAAACAAGGACTTCTACCTACTCCATTTACCCAAAGTCACTCTAGGCTTTCTTTCTGGCATACATGTCCTTTTGTATTACTGGATTCTTTCGCGACCAGTCTACTGATAGCGTGCACAAGACATGGTTGATGTTCAGGTGAGAACAATGTTTTGTGTTTACATAGCCAAACTTAATGATTCTTGACTACTGTGAAAGTATTTTCTCCCCTCAGATGACCCACACATGTCTTGTTCCTCTTCCTGGGTGTGGATATTTGGGGTCCATTTCTACCATGCTGGTGCCTGGGAAGCACAGTAGGAGTTCTAAGGGGACCAAGACCCCGGACAATGAATGACTTGCTCCTGCTTATTCTGATGGCTTTATAGTATCTGTGTATGTAAGGCTTAGATTTTGGTCCAGACAGTATCCTTAGTAGTTCTTGTGTTTCAGAACAAAGAATTGGACCCAAGCCACATGCATAGTGTAGAAACGAAGACAGTTATTCAAGAAAGAGATAGGCATTCCAGATAATATAAGTGGACCAGAGAGCTGGGAAAAGCTAGAAACTCTAAGGCCTTGGGCTATGAAGGTAGAAACCCTTTATGTGCCAGTCTCTTCTTCCTTGTCCTCCTCCTCCTCCCAACTCCTCCAGTTTTGAAAGATGGTTGACTTTGTATGTAGTTTCTCTGTTCCAGACATGCAGCCTCAATGGACTGTGTCTTGAGAGTGTTTTCCAGGTTTTTACTACCGGGTTCTTTGCTAGTCTTGATGCCTCTCTTCCTCTCTCTTTTCCTGCCATGTTTGCCCTGAGGAATATTTGACAAACATGATCCTGATTAGCACCTTTCTGTCCCAGTGGTTGCGATCACTCTTACTTCTCACATTCCTTTTGCCATTCATGCCTTTCCAGTGCTGCCAGACTGCCTCTGGCTGTGCAAACAGTACACTTACATGTGATTGGTTGGCCCTCTGTGCTCCTAGGGTTACTCAATAGCAAGACTACACATGTCTCACCCGGTCTGTCCAATGCCCACATAGAAATGCTTATCAGGAACGAGAGACTGGAACAAGTTTACCAATCCCCGGAGGTGGACAGACTAGAGGTAGTTTCAGCTTTTCTTGTGAGTTGCTGTCCTTTGGTCTATCCTGGTGGGGGTCATTTGGCCTTCATCACACCTTACAAACCTTCCCTTATGCTGCAGGTCTGAGGCTGTGTATCTGGCATGTGCTCGCATCCATTGCTGCAATTTAGGAGTGTCGAAGCTATTTAATTAAATGGGATGGAATTGGATCTGCGAGGCTGTTATCGCGGATATTGTTTTCTGTGCACGGTCTGGCTCGCAGGGAATCTGTGGGAGTACTGAGAGCAGTGAGCTCTTGGCTTATTCAGAGACATTGCTTCTCTGAACCCCGCAGCCCAGATGGTATTAGAAAATGGCTGATATTTTGGGCCCAGATCTGAAGTCAGAGGTTCAAAGCCCCTCTGCATGCAGGACCCTGCGGGTGGGTCGGGATCATTGCCAGGCAGCATGCCTCTCCCGGGAGTCAGCCAGAGCTTCTCAAGCTAATTTTGCTGAGGGGAACATTGCCAAGCCAGAGCAAGCTTTCATTTGCCTAAGTTTGCATCAATAATTAATCCAACCTGGTTTTACACAAGACCCGACATAAAATTATTAGCTCTGAGAGCTTAGCTTAAGCTGGTCCCAGAAGAGGCTGATCATGAGCCCTGGAAGAGAGAACCTAGTGAGAAGGACAGGAGCTCAGAAAGTCACACTACACTGTCCCTGTTCCAGGCTCCCACCATGGCTTTATGCAGGCCAATGTCACTGTCAACCATAACTGTGAACTTTGGGTTTATGGCCCTCCTGAGGCCTTTGGTTCTATAGCACCAATTCTTCCTAATATTCGCTAGGATCCTTGCCTCCTGTGTCCCTATGTCACTAAGACTGTTTTATCTTCAGTGCATTCATTGTGTTGGCTAGCATGCAACACTCACGTTTCTGTCGGAACATCTTCCATGCATTCTTAAAGGCTTATATCATTTGCCACTCCCCTTGGAAGCCTGTCCTGATCTTGTCAGTGAGAAACAGGTTTCTTCTGTAGCTCAGAGGTCTCTATGTTGAAAGACACTGTAGACTGTCTTGTACCGCATCATTCACATCCTGTCTCCATCCACAGACAGATTACAAGAACAGTCATTACCAATGGGACATCCACTGGATATCCATCCAGGAAGGGGAATAAAGAGCCAGGAATGCTCTGACTGAGGGAGGGAAAGGTATAGCTCTGCTTTTCCCATGGTTCTATTCTCAATCTTTTCTGGTTCGCTGAATAGCATGCATAGCTTCTCAGTGGCAACAGGTTGTCTTGGTCTTGCAACTCTTCATTCTGCTTTTCTTCCTACAAATTCTCACTCCTTCTCAGAGAACCTCTTAGGATTCTTACCTTCTTCCTCAGTCCCTCCATCATGCCAGCAGCCATCACAGTTTGAGCACACTGTTTCTGCTTTGCACCCTCTGCCCATATATTCATGCCAACCTTCTTTCCCAATATTCCCATAATACTCTCACTTTCCTGCTCAAAAATATCACACAGCCACACAGAGTGTAAAGTTAAAGCCATAGGTAGGTCAAAGCTACAGTCTCACTTCTCCCTGCTACCTTCTAACTTCTCATCTTAGAAGACCACCATTTTTCCCAGGAGGCCTCAGGCAGTTTCACTTGCCAAGGACTTGTAGGACCCTGAAACCCTCTCCTGGCCTTTTAAGGAGGACTTCCAAGTTGCCACTGACATGCCTTTGCATTCTGCAAACTTTGATGGTTACAGTTAATTGCCTTGTGTGATATGTCTTAATCCCTGCATCTGTCCCCAATCTTTTATCCCTTTCAGGAAGTGACCAGACCATCCTATGTCTCTTTGTGCAAAGATGTAATACACAAAAGTCAGCCAGTAGGTCTCAATGAATGCTTGTTGAATTCTTAAATAAGCATGAGAACAGTTGGAAATAAAATTAGGCAGCCTTACCATCTACTGGCAATAGACAGCAAGGTACCTATTGCTGTTATTGTTATTGC
This sequence comes from Mastomys natalensis, assembly GCA_021653895.1. Taxonomy (NCBI): domain Eukaryota; kingdom Metazoa; phylum Chordata; class Mammalia; order Rodentia; family Muridae; genus Mastomys; species Mastomys natalensis. Next base: position 1,400,899 of record JAJTUV010000216.1, read on the forward strand.
TTTAGGTACTATTATTTCCCATGCATCAACTAACTTCTCTCTCTTACTGATCTGGTGCAGGGATCTAGGCAAATTCTTATGTCAACTTTCAATCCCTCCAAGAGCATATAGACTTCTTAGATCTGATATCTCTAGATTTTTCTTTTAAGTATAGTTCTTTTGAAAGAATATTAACTGATTCCTGTTGTATTCTAAGCCTGAGGTTATATGCTAGAGAGGGTATTCAATGACACATAGTCCCTGAATTGGGAGAAGTTTCCTTTCTGCTTTGGGCACAAGAGAGTCCCAGGGATCCAGGAAGCAGAGTGTGACTAATAACGACATTTCTGATCTTAGCTCTGCTCGCTAACAGGCAGCCTCGGTGGTAATAGAGCCGTCACTACACTCCTGTCTTTTGCAGGCAGCACTGGCTACTGAGGAACCAGAACATAGGAGAATTCAATCACTGTTTGAAAAGCATTGCCTCGTCTTGAACAAGATGGATCGAAGGCACCTGTGTTGGTTCTGCCCTGCACACCTTCCCAGCAGAACTGTTTTCTTCCTTTGGCTTCCATTCCTTGTACAATCTCAGCGCCTCCTCTTTTCTTCCCAATAAATCTCCTTTTGTTTCTCCAGAGACTTCACTGCCAAACCTGTCAGGAACTTTGCACAAAATAGTATATTTCTGTCAGGAGGCCTTGTGAGATGTTAGCTGTCTTTTGAACACTGGAGACAGCTGAGATGGTGTGCTGGGACACCCTTGTCCTTATGTCTGTTTACTTCCTTCCTGGCAAACTAGAAGCCTGCTGATCAAACCTGCGAATGCAGCTGCAGACAGACACTGGGCTGAGCTCCGCTATACAGAATGGACCATGGAGAAGAATCAATGCCTGAGGCTGCTGATGGGGAGACAGAACTTTCTGTGACTCCAGAATCACTGCCACTTCAAAGCTCAGGGAAATTACCATGTGAGGGGGTGGGCAAGCATGGTGAAAGATTTAGGATAAACTACTGTATGTCCTCAGGCCAGGTACAGCCCTTCTGTGGGTTAGAGTTCTCTATTGCTCTGAAAGCAAGAGCAGGTGTTTCCCTAGGGTGCCTTCAAACCCTGTCATACTATCATTTCACAAATTTCCAGCAGCTAAAATTTGTTGAAAATGTAATTCTCTCTTGGGTATCCAAAGTCAATAGGAAAAAAAATATGGTCTAGGAGGTAATTCGAAGACCCAGAAGGGACATTCTTTTAGGGCAATAGAAATAACTATAATAATAAAATCTAGGATCAAAGTACTTTTCTACGTCTTATCTTACTGTATCTCTCAGAATTCTTGGAGAGAGAGAGAGCCACATATATAAGCCATTTTACTTGACCACTGAAGCCACTTGTAGAGATGTTTAAGATCTGCACTGCCCAAGTATGACATAGCTGAACAATACTACAAAAAGAAATATAGGTGAAATTATGAGATACTGTGCATGGTTATAGAGAATCCAGTCCCTCCAGCTAACATCTAAGGCTATGTATACAACATACAGAATTCTCAATGCAAGACAATTACTCTAAAACACATGAATACATATCTTCCTCTGACATGATTGTTGGCATGATGGGTGACTTTTGTAGTCACCTGTGATGTTGCCTTTAGAAATAGGATCCCTACCTCTGTTGCTGAACCTGATGATATTGGCTCAGATAGAGCTGGAGGAAGGGGTGTTTCAGAGAGAGTATGATAAATGGCACATATTCAGTAAGAATGTGAATATTCAAAGTGGATGCATTTCACTTGCTGACTCTGAAACATCTCTGGGGTAGAACCAAGACAAGAAGCTATACAGTGGTACAATCAGCAGTAGTGCCATTGATGGGCTGTTTATGAGATTTCCATGCTCCTCTGTCTGTCCACTCAAAACCAAGCCTATACATGCAGTGTCTGCAATCTCATTAACAAGCAGAACAGAGTCCTGGGACAAAGTTCCTCCACTATTCCTTTGTCTTTACTTCCTTTTCTTCATACAAGGACCATGGAATGTCATTGCATATTGCCATAGTTGTATGTGTTCATATTCTTCCCTGGAAAGTACAGATCTCTATACCTGTTCAGGTTATTCCAACCATAGGCCAACATTGCTGATTCCAAGGTTTCCAAATTTTTACAAAAGTCCCGTATAGTGTGATGGTGGGCATGCTGGAAGAGGAATATGCCCATGTCGTTTTGCATCCCACCCTCTCCTTCAGATAACATATGCATCTTCCAAAGACATTGAGAATTCCCTCCCATAAACACCTTCTATGGCTCCCTATTTTTTATTACAGGGCATAGTAATGGTGGCAAACAAAAGACACATGTTATAACACCATGGCCACATGAACAAAGCACATTTCCAGGTTCTGCTTCAGGTGTCAGAAGTGATATGCATGGGGAAAAAAAGCACAGAGTAAAGCTCTGTATGCTCCCAGGTGACATGTCCCTCTGGTAAGAAACTCCTATTGCAGGACTCTTCAGGCTTGGCCACAGTTTCTTAGGAAAGGAGTTCTCACAGTCTGTTTTTTTCTCCTGCTGTTTGCTGCTACAGACCCATGCCCCAAAGTGCTCAGGTTGTGCCTTGCTGCTTGGTCACCATCATCTGCGTGACACATCCTCCATGAAAATGCTCCCTTCTCTTTTGTTCATAGATCTGACTAGAGAGACTTTTGTGTTGATACAACCACATTTCCACAGGGTATCTGTGAGTGTGTAAGTGTGATGGTTGTGTGTGTGTATGTATATGTATGTGTGTGTGTGTGTGTGTGTGTGTGTGTGTGTATGTATACTTGTGTTCATGAATTAATGTCTCTATGGATGTTTCCATGCAGTGGTGCATGTATACCCATTAAAGTCTGTGTCTGTGGTTTCCTGTATTAAATATAAGGATTTATGTTTCTCTATGTGGCACATTCATGTGTGTGTGCATATGTGTGGGTATCTTTGTGTTCCCTGCTCCTTAATCACAGATTCTAAGGACTCTCTATGGCCCCTGAGTGAAGCTGGCTAGACACTGACTGCTGGAGGCACTGCCATATTTCCTAGATGGTGGTGAGTATCACAAGGTGAACACTGTCTAAATGGATCTGCCTCAGATCCCAGGGAACTATGGCTTAGATCTGCATTGCTTTGGCCATGTGTTGTGAACTGATGTGATCAGTTTCCCCTGTTGTAGAGTTGAAAGCACCAAGGGCGTGATAGACTTATTTGGGAAGATGGAAGCTAGAGGTTTATCCAGTGAGGAAAAGTGTAAGGCAGCGTAGGAAAGGCACACTCCAGGACATAAGTAGTTTATACAAAGGGATGTATTATTACAGTTTTAGAGGACGACGTCTGATACCTCTTGAGTTCCAGTGTGGAACCTTCTCTTGGAAATAGTGGTCTTTGCAATTGTGGTCTCATTGGCTTGCGGAGGCATAATTTGAATCTCTGTCTCCAGTGTCCCTTGGGGCCCTTCTACTTCCTGTTTCTGTGTTCTCAGGCACTCAACTCTCTATGTCTATCACTTATTTTTTAATCAGTATTAGATTAGACTGGATTAGAGTTTTATCTTCTGTAGTGAGCCCCTATCTTGAAAACTTACTGGAAAATAATCTTGCTTCCAGATTTAGCCACAGGCTGAGGGACAAGTCTCAGGACTCACCGTGTCTCTATCACCAGCTCTGCTCTGAAGGCAGGTATGGCATCATTTGGATTCTGGTCACTATGTCAGGGCTGATCTCTTGTCCCACCTCCTGTGACTGTTAATGCTACTTCCAGGAGATGCAAATTAGGTCTTAAGTAGAAGCCACCCTCTGCTCTAAGTACACTTCACATGTGCTAATCCTTCCAATCTCATTAACGTGTTTGACAGGTGTGATTCTTGCCCCCACTTTATAGATGAACCACGTAGTCAAGGTGAAACATGTGTTCAAGGTTACAGACTGTCAGTAGCCATGCAGGATTAGCTTCTAAGTCATCTGTCTCTAGAGTCTATGGGCCTAAGCAGCTTGCTGAGTCCTTCAGGTTAGTCTATTATCAAATTAAAACTTTCCTACTACCTTTAAGAAAACTCAAGGACAGTAGATAATATGGACTAGGACTTCTCTGTGCAGTGTGACACTGTTAAAATTTGAGTAACATCTCTCTTTTGTAGGCACAGAAATCTGATTGAGACATATACATTATTGTTCTTCCTATACCTGTGTACCATTATCTAGCAGATCCTAAGCACATTCAGGGTTCCCTTGTCCTTTAAGATCTCACTGTATGCCTTAAAGGAAATTAAAGTTCCTTTTGATACATGTGAGGACTTTACAAAGCTTGCTCCTGCCTAGGTCACCTCTAGTTCCATTTCCTTCTTCTGAAGAGTTGCTCCAGTCCACTAATTTGCTATTGTCATTCCCTTTGCTGAGCCTTTCCAATATGGAGAGTTTCCCACACAGAAGTCCTTCCTGTAGGAAGCCTTTCCCACACTGAGACTTTTGCATCACAAACTTCATATGCCAAGCATTTTTCACAGTGACTATTTCCAACATCAACTCTTTTCCCCATGGATATTTTTCCACCTAAGTCTTTTCTATACTGCGCCTTTCCCACACTGCCTTACACTTTCCTTCACTGGAAACACCTCTTGCTTCCATCTTCCCAAATAATAAGTCAAAATGTATGGTAATTCCAAATTCATAAGATGTCCATTAGGTTGACTATCCTGAAGATGGAATCAACAAAATACTAAAAGTGAATTATTAGGTAATCAATTTCTGGAAAGTCTACTGGTTAGAAGGGCCAGTGCTGTTTTCCCAGAGACCTGTTGACACTGTAATTATCACTTTCCTCTTAGTTTGCTCCTGCACAAATTACTCTTAATCACTCATACTTTGTTCATTTCTTTTTGCAAAACTTTTCTGTCTCCAAAATTATTCAAAATATTGAATTGCTTCTTGTACATGTCTTACATGGCAACACAAAATAAATGTGAAGATCTTACTAATGGTCTACTTCTGTGTTTCACTTTCTTTTTCCAAGACATACCTCATCGGGGAAGGGTAGAATTATCTAATATCAAAACAAACCTATCTAGGTATTTTGTTTTGTTGCTAAATATTTTAGGAAAAGTTGTATCCTTCTCAGATGCAGGGTGATAGATTTACTCAGTTAATATTATTTTTTCCTTTGCTGCCTTTATTAGAATTGGACATTTCTGACAGTTGTAAGCTTCCTCAGAGTGTAGACCCTGCCAGTCACTTATTTGATCTCTTTTGGCACTTAATACACAGAGCTAATTCTCTGTCAATGTTGATTAATTTATAAACCACACTTGAGTACCTGGTCTTCAAGATGAATGTTAGGAAGGTAGATCAACACTGATTTATGTCCCACTATGTGTAATTCAAACACATGATATACATTTCCTTATTTGAATATTAAGTCCTTACTGATGAAATTGTATTCTTACAGGGAAAAGAAAAACCCACAGGTCAAGGGACTAAAGGACTTTTTTCATTAGGCCTAGAGTATTTAGGTGTGTGAATAAGAAATATAGGTATTTTTTGGAGTTTTTAAGAATCTACCAACGGACTATTTGTAAGCTGCCAGGCCTCTGGAATTCATATTTGATTGTGAATGGAAATGGTCTCCTGCTTGGTCCTTCCCTTCCCTTCCTTCCTCCCTTCCTCTTCCCTTCCTTCCCTTCCTTCCCTTCCCTTCCCTTCCTTCTTCCCTTTCCCTTCCTTCCCTTCCTCCTTCCCTTCCTCCCTTCCCTTCCCTTCCCTCCTTCCCTCCTTCCCTCTCCCTTCCCTTCTTTCCCTTCCCTTCCCTTTTCTTCCCTTCCCTTCCTTCCCTCCCCTCTCTCAGTCCCCTTTCTCTTTATCCCTCCTCTCTCCTTTTTTGAAATAGAGTTTCATGCATCCCAGGCTAAGCTCACTGAGCTAGTTCATATGTATCTAAGGATGTCCTTGAACTTCTGGTTTTTCTATATCTGTGTCCCAGGTGCCTGGATTATAGAAAAACATAACACAGTCCATTTATGTGGTTAGGTGAATGGAACTAGGCCTTATGCATGACAAGCAATTAGTTTACTAATATAGCTACCTCCTCAGTAATAACTTTTCATCCCTGGAATGCCTGCTCTTTCTTCTCCCACTGTGTACTGTCAATGTCACTTTTATGGCTCTATTCATGGCTGATTTTGGATTCCATCTGCAGCCTAGTGATGCTTCTGTAAAGGACAAGTTCCCAGAATACTTGTGGGGATTGCTTTTCCAGTCCAGAATCAATGTAGAAACTATTATGATAGGATTCTGAACCTTCTTCCATTCATGCTACATCACTCATTAGGGTAAGTTTCTGGTGACTTACTGTGAAACTAGGACAATAGCTGTAGCTGAACCAGTGACCTTACTCTGTTTGCAAGGTTTGTGCTCTTCAGTGCTCACCTAGTCATCTCATTTCCACTGAAGAGAAACATCACTCATCCAGTTATGCAGCAAGAAACCTTGGATTTATTCTTTACATTATTCTATCTTACACCCCAACACATCTCCAAGTTCTGCCAATTGTACTTTCTCAATATCTTGCAACTCTATATCTCTCCAAGCTCTATCACTAGTCAGAGGAATCCTAATAGTTTGGTTAGGTGGTTTCATTAGCCTCTTTCCTAGTGTGCCAAATTCACTTGATCCAATCCAAACTATCCTCTGTAACATAGTGTTAGAAATCTTAGATGCACAAAATGAATCTCATAATAATTGGATTAAAACACTTCAACACTTTTCCACTGTGTTTGTACACATATGATACCATCAGGGAAGTAGTTGAGTTCATGCCTCCATGTACAATAGAAAGCATGAAGAAAGTCCAGGACCCTTGGTCAAAATGTTGCTTTGAGTGATTGATTTCTGGTGTCAAGGTACAAGACTGAACAAAGGTGTTCTGTGACAGAGGTTCTCTTTCCATAAATGCTACACTGCAAGTCTGCAAATGTGTGTGTGTGTGTGTTCATAGGAACATTAGGAAGTGGCTCATAGTCTTACAGTTTACAGATGCAATCCATATTTGTTGAGAGTCTTTAGACAAGTGCCTCATTTTTCTGAAAAATTTTCTTAGAGGGTTGTACTAGAGATTTACATATATACTAAGATTCCTGGCATGCAGCAAATTCTCAGAAAACAAAGACTATTTGTGCCATTACTTATCTATTCAGTAAACAGGATGTATGGTACACATGTAGGTACAGTGGTTCTGATTCTTCTTTAACTCTGCATTCTGATGGAGTCCCACCTGCCTGCCACCGCTAATATCTTCACAGAGACCTGTGATACATATGGAGTGGATACCTTTCCCTCTTGGGACTGGAGGAGAGCTGGTGCTTTTGCTAATCATTTAGGAAGCATCTGATCTTTGGTGAAATATCACCCTCATGAACAAACACAGTGCAGCGTCTGACCTTTCTTCATGAGACCTACTTTTTTGGCTTCCCTTTACATTATAAGGAAGGAAGCAGATTTGAGGAGTAGGAGACCTGACTCACAAGGAAGTTTCCCAGAGGTCACCAGATGGATGCTTGAGTGGTGAATTTGGGGGGTGCAAGTCATAGTTCACACAGATTCAAGGCTGCAGATTAATATGCTAGTTCCTGGAATTCTGATAGAGAAAAAAATTCCCTCAACAGCTGTAGATACAAAAGTAGGGAGATGAACTTGGCAGTGCAGGTGCCAAGAGCTAAACAGGGCCTCAGCTGCTGTAGCCTTGGCCACTATGCTCTGATATCCCCCAAGTATCCTGTGAAGCAATAGCCATAGTTGGCATCTATCAGAGAGAACCTAGATAACACAGCTGCCCAGTTCTTCTTAGGTGGGTGGCAGGTGGTATTCTAATCCCTCGAAGTTAACAGTACTGACTCTCTAGAGCCTCAGTGTCCTAATTTGACTTGTGACCAGAAACTCTCTATCCGCCATGGAGGCTGAAGTCTTTTTAGAAGGAAGAAATCTGAGGGTCTGGAGAGGTAGCTCAGCAACCAACAGAAAACTGCTCTTGAAATGGACCTGAATTTGGTTCCAAGAACATCTCACAACTGTCTGTAAATCCACCTTCATATGCACAGACATATTGTAATTAAAAATAATATAAAATAAAATCTCTATTAGAAAGTGAATCTACACAGTAGAAGACTAAACTTTTGTGGAGGGATATGCAAAGCCAGTACTAATGTCATCTTTATAAAGTTATTTGTTCTTATAGGTTTTACTTGTTTCCACCATAAGGACTGGTAATATCTTCTCTTTAGAGGGTGCTGCAGAGGAAGGGATAGAAGGAGAGGTTATTTTGAGGCTACCTTAACTTACAAGCATTTACTGAGAACTTTGCTGGTGACAGGGCACCCAGAAACAAGCTAGACAAGGGCATGACCAACCATACAGAACCCATGATCTGCATTAGGGACTGAATTGGGGGTGGAAGTCGAGGTGAAATGAAGAAATAGAAAGCCTATGAGACTAGCATAAAGCAACCAGTCACATAGTTTCCTTGCTTCCTGAGCATTGAATGCCTTGTATGTTGAAAATCTGTAGGAGCAGAAATGAGGAACAAGAAATGGGCAAGGAGCTGCAACCTAAGGTTTGTTTCTACCCTGTGGCAGATTCATATTCCACTGTAACCGAGGCACAGGGATCTTGTAATTGGATTGTAGACATCAGGGGACTGCCTTCTGAAGGTGCAAAAGAGTCTTTAAATGTTCCTCCTTCCACCCCATGCTATGATCCATTTAACAGAATGATGTCTCATCATCTATGTTGGACAGGTGGCATGGGCAGAGGCAGGATGAATTCAATTGCCTTTGCAACTGGATGGGAAAGCTACAAATTAGTATCTCAAAGTGGACCCTATTGTATAGTCAGAAACCAGAGATCTGCAGATGGATGGACAAGGGGTATAGCTAGGACATTAGGAAGTAAGAAAGGAATAGAAACAAGAGTAGGTCCAGCATGAAGTCTCTTCAGTCCTGGAGCTACTAGGAGCCTACCTCTCTCATCCCCTTGATGTCACTCTATCTGACTTATTTGCAGCTAGAGATCTCAGATTCTGCAGATGCATCAAGAATAAGCAAGCACAAAATCAATGCAAACTGGCAAAGTGGAGGTGGCAGGAGATCCCAATTAATTCCTTTTTCAAAGGGCAGAAGAGCCAGATGCAAAGCAGGATGTGGGGAACAGGATGGAAATAACTAGGGTTTCAGCTAATCACAGGTTTATCTATGAACTATACAGATTCAAGGTGCTGCAAATGAGGTAGTTGTCATATTCTGATATGGTAAGAGTTATGATGTACTGAGAAAAATATCCATATATTGCTCAATCAACAATAGTTTCTTTTTTTCTAATGACTTCAAGGAGTCCATTGACAAGTTCTTGCATCTGTGATACCATAATACCAGTGTCTTTTCTCCATTTTTCATTAACTTGAGAGGTTATTCTTTGTTAGATTATACTTCTCTTGGCAGAGGTCAGCCATAATTCACAGTTTAGTAAGACTGAATTTCAATTAGTGGGTGTTCTAGTGAGACTTTTCTGTACAGATGATACAAGATAATCTTATTTTATTATTGGGGAGTCCTGAAGTCTACAAAGGTCAAGGAGATTTTCGAGAACTAGGCATAGAACTTATATATCTCTTGCTATCATTTCAACTCCTTAGAATGAGAAAGTACTTATTTTTATTATTTTGAGATTAGGTAGATTTTAGAAGGTGAGGTGGAGAAAGGAAATGGTTGAAGAAAGAAAAATATACATCAGAGAAATGAAACATGTTGTCACCATTTAGCAGCCATTTGCTTGAGATTTGTGAACCTCAGAGGATTTCAATATGTGGACAGGTTCTTCTTCAGACAAGGGAGATGCTCTTGAGCCCTTTACACAGCTGTCTGAAAAGGGGAAAGTGACTATGCAGAGCTCTAGCAAATTGCCCTCACATTCTGACCCTCTGTGAGTCTATCAGTAAAATGGGTATACTCTTGCTATACATCCAGACTTCATCAATCCTTGAGATCTCCTGCTGCTTTATTAGCTCAAAGCTGAAAGAAGCTGTTGGTTGGGTCCAGGAAGCACCAGGATCTTAGTCCCAGTAGGACCTTTTTCAGTCTAGTGGTATGCTCAGGTAAAGTGCTTCCTACTTCCTTATCAATGAGTCTGTTACACAATGATGTGTCAGCATTTTGTAGTTGATCTTTGAGTCTTGTCCCATTTTCTGGATTGAAAGTTCAGTATCTGACCAAGTATGCTATATTGGCAGTCCCTAGAGTTATCCTTTTTGTGTGCAGGGGGAGTATACACCTTTTCACGTAGAACAATATCTCTTATGCTCACATGTCATTCTGGTGCTCAAAAGAGTAGTTCATAGAGTAGCCAGGGATTCTTTGTTCTCCACAGGACCACAACCATTCTAGCAGGTGATGGGATTGGACAATATGTCACTTGTAGGAAACAAAACACGGGCTGGTGCCCAGGACCCCAAAGCCTCCCGCATGGCGGCTGAGGTGGCCCCCGACTGGGGCGGGGTCTCATGAGTGGGGCATCTGATGAGGCAGCAGAGGAGGAGCAGGCCGAAGTGGAGGCCTGGGTTCGGGAGCACAGTCAGGTACCTGCCCAACATGAAATGTTTCGACTTCAGAGTTAGGCCACATGATCTTCTAGGGTCCTTTTATTCTTCCAGAGTATTATTAGGGAATTTGTAATTTTCAGACTAGTAGTAATAAAGGGGTTCAGCTTTATGTAGTCAACATTGTTGGGTACTTACTTGGTGCTAGGCCTTGTGTGAAACTCTAGAAATGCAATAATGTTGCTCTTCTCAGAGTTCACATTTGGATATGACAGAAATGTGAGATGAGTCATGCTTAGTGCCTAAGGAAGGGGGTAGTGATGATGTAGAGAAAAGATGTGGCTCTATGTGCCTGGTGGCAGTAGTCAGAGACGACACCACAGAGGATACACATGAGCTGATCTCTGAGGATGGGTAGGGCATGGAGGTGGAGGCAGGGAGCTGTAGCTCAGCTTTCAGGAATTTTTTGATTCACAGGGGTTATAATAATTAAATCCATTTCTTCATCCCAGAAAACTGATTATAGTCTTTCACATCACCTGGAAAAGTCACCTAAAATATATTTTCACAGGAAATGAGGTTGGGGAGGAGCTAAAAGACATATTTAAAAAATAAAACATATCCCATAGGCAAATCAGACTTTCAAGTCTAAAAATCAAACAAGGTATGTTTCAGAAGGCCTTCTCAGAGCCTTTTGGGTACTGACGAGATTGAGCAAGGAATATTATGCAGGCTTTCTGGGGCTTGGAATCATTATGTTCTAAGCTTCACACTTCTATAAGTGTTCTTTTTCCTCCCTCTCTCTACATTGTTATGGCAGGGAAGAAAGAGGAAGAAGACCATGAAAGATCTCTGTATGGGACAAAAGAACAGGTTACAGACTCCATTTTCTTTTCTTTCTTTCTTTCTTTCTTTCTTTCTTTCTTTCTTTCTTTCTTTCTTTCTTTCTTTCTTTCTTTCTTTTTTTTATCACATCGTAATTTACTTATTCACACAGGGGTTATAAACACAAAAAGGCAGGATGTGGGAAAGGGAATGACACTGGGACATAGGTAATCAGGGAGAGTACCCATACCTTTCAGAACAGGGTATCAGGTGGGTGAAGGTTGAGGGAACAGGTCACTACGACTCTGCCTATGATTCACTTGTCCTTATCTAAGTTGGTACTGTCCACCGAGGCTACCTTTTTATAAGATCCATGACTACTCAGGCTGGTAAATTTCCACAAACTCTGCATGTTTACCATACCTTATAGCTTTCTGTTTCAGTGTTTTTCCACAGAGACCCAAGACTTGCTGTTAGCATGTATGTATGTCAGGCCTATTGCTGATTTTAGGCCTATGGCTGATTTTAGGCCTTCAGTGTATAAGCAGGGCTGCTCCTGACATCTCCTCCCTTCTCTAAGTATAGAAGGGCCTTGGCAATTCTAATCTTTCGAAGGCAGGGATAGAGGCCTAACCTCCAGTAATTGAAGGGGACCTTGTAATGGCTCTGGTCCTCCTGTTGTTGTCCAGTGAGGCATGAGGGCCATACCCATCCCGATGTCTTTTTCCTGGAGAGGAGATACTTTGACATCAACCCCTATGCAGTCAGGCTTGTCCCTCAGGGAACCCAGAGAGATATTTTTAACAGACTCCATTTTCTAGCTAATGCTGTAAGAAGGGTGGGGCTCAAACTTGTAATCTGACTTCTTGGAGACACCCCCTCACGCACACAACTTGAGACTCTCAGCATGATGTTCATTTATCTCTCTGTCACCATTTTCCTACTGCTTTCACAGAAAATAAGAGGGAGACTAACCAGGCAGCGGATTTGCATAAGGTGACATAGGCTACAAGCTGAAGGGTTGGCGTTTACACTGGTCCTGTCTATGCCCACTGTCCACAGAATGACAAAGGCATCCAACTTCAGAGCACTGCCTTGTGTTCTCTGGCCCCATATTCAGTGCTTTCCTGATCCATTTGTTGATGAGGCCCAACCTTCAAGGGTTATATGTGCTTCCTCTTGCACAGGGTTCTGGAATGGCTATCTACAACTCTAACTACTTTACTCCACTTACATCCCCATCACCTTGAGGAAGGAAATGCCCTCATTGTAGTAGATTTGAGCCTCTGCCTTATAGTCATAACAGAGTGAACAGTCCCAGAGGAAAGTACCAATGTATTAAATTGCCAGGTGGATAACAACTCCCTTTGCTTAGAAACTGTGTGTGTTAGTCCTCTAAGCTCTTGCTTGATTTCTTCAATACAAAGGCTGTTTTGTTGCTGTTTTTTTTTTAGGTCTTATGTGTTCTAGTCTTTTTAGCATTCTGTCTGGCTTGTTGGACACTTCACTGAACAATTTTCAAATATTATACTCTTGTCTACCAGGTATAGGAAAGGAAAGGCCAAACCTTCAAGGAAGACCTTGGCCAAGGCACTTTACGTCTTTGTGTTTTTATTTCTTCATTGTATAATAAGGGTTACTATGAAGGATGAGTTACTATAGATAAAGCATCTAGAAAATAACAAGTGCTCAGTAAACATCAGCAAGCGCAATCTTAACAGCTTCTATTTACTGATAACTTTCTGTGTAGTCTGTATCTATCAACTTGATTAATTCTTTCATATGTAAAAAATTCTAGATGTTGACTCTATGTGACAGAGGAAGAAAACAAGTCTCAGAGAGGGTGGATGATTCCTGTGACATCACACAGCTTGCCAGATAGGAAAAATCTGATTCTGGGCTCTGACAGTAAAAGCCCATACTATCATGTATCAAGATTACCTGAGTTCAATCTCTGGGACTCATGCAGTGCAGAGCATAAGTAACTCATGTACATTGTCCTCTGACCTTGGTATATAATCCATGGCATACTCATCCATGACCTGAAATAAATTAATGCATTTAAAAATTAAAAGAAAATTGAACTTGAGTCTTTTAGACCTCAAGCGTGTTCTGCCTCCTAGCTTTACTGAGTGTATTTGAGTAAATGATTTTTGTTCCCTATAAAAATCTGGGGCTCTGGTTTATCCTTGTTCCCCACAAACAATGTACAGAACATAGTGATATAGACATCATCACTATGTGGAGTGAATGAATAGATTCCAGGGAGAGGGAAGCAAGATAACATTTATTGAGCCCTACTGTGTGCCAGACAGGGAGTCAAACATCTCTTTAAAGATCCTGGCAGGTATTATCTTTGTTTTACAGCTCAGAGAGCAGCAGAGGACTCACTTAGCTCCCAACTTAAGAAAGGAGATTAGATGCTAGATGACCTTTTAATGGCCTTTGCAAAGATACACTTAAAAGAAAATGGAATTTTAATGCTGTAAAGAATTGCAGAGAGGCAAAGATGATGCCCTTAACCTGTTCTGTCTAGCAGAAGGCAGTGCAGGGGCAGGAGAGAAGATTAAACAAACCTTTTCCAATGCCTCTAAAACCTTCTAGCTGCATAACATTGGGCTAACTCTTCAGCATCTCTGGGATATATTGTGGTATGGATATAAAAATGTCCCTGTTACATTCATGTGTTTGAACATGGTCTCAAGCTGCTCCTGGTGCTACTTTGGAAAGTTGTGTATCATTTAGGAGGTGGAGTCTTCCTGGAAGATATGAGTCACTGCGGTTTGGTCCCTTTCCTGTTCATTCTGCTTCCTGGATGTGGACACAATGTGACAGCTGGCTTCCTACTCAAGAGGTCATTCTATTACTGGCCCTCACTATATATTCTCTGCCACGATGGAATGATACCCTTGCACTGCAAGCCAGAATAGAATCTTCTTCCCTTAAACTGATCCTTGACAGGTTATTTTGTCACAAAAAAATAATAACTAAAACAGTTTTTGTGGGGAAAAGGCTTCAAAGCAGAAAGCACATGAAGAACTTGGGATAGAAGAATCCAGAACTAGAATAACAAATGAGTCAAGGTGTCTGTGATGGGTTGGATGGCACAAGATATGAATTAAATAGTTACATTGAAAAGCCTCTCCAGGTTGTTTAGTTCATGTGAACTTCAGAAAGGTAAGCAGTCTTTATTTTCCACAAATAGGAATTCAAGAGTGTTATGCAAACCAAGAGGTTGTGGTGCTTTTCCATATAAAGCTTGCCCATGACTTAGAAAAACAAAAGTAATAGCAAGAGGTGAAATTCCTTCTGTGTTGGAGAAAATTATAGAGCTATGATTTCCCCTTAAATGGATGACGAGTGTAACAAGAGGGAAGTTAAAGGTGAGTTCAAGGTCTTGAGAGGTGGATGAGATAGAGACTTGTGGAGGAGGACTGTAGGAGTTAATGGTTTTGTCGAGGAGATGTTGCATTTCAGATCCTGTAGAAACTCATGTGGAGATGTTGACAGGACAATGGATGGTGAAACATGTCCTGGGGATGTACCAAAGAGAGTCACTAAATAGCCCTTATACCCTGGAACAAATGAGACTCAAGAGTGGAACTAAGGAATCCCACAGTTTGGTAGAGTCCTGAAGCAAGATACATATGGAGTTTGAGATGAGTGAAGGATTCAACAGAGGAGACTGTAGCTATGCCTAATGATAGGCATGGGAGGAACACAATAAGAGAGTCATGGGTAATTAGAGAGGAGTTGTTTCATCAGGGGAGTCAATTCAATTGAAGATCAGTATAGAAGGCAGGCTTCATTGTTGTTTTGGATTTAGGTATACTCAAGATGACATTGATATGAGCTGTCCTCAAGGACTGTTCTGAGTAGTCTGGTAAAATATAAATAAATAAAATCAATAAAAAAATAGAGGTTTGCTTGGAATGGGATGAAGTAAGGGTGTAAGAATGTCAATAAGTCTTAAATAGAATAAAAAGAACTAAAATAAATGAAATAAGAATTTGGGAGTAGCAAGGTCATTTGGTGAGAAATGCAGTAATAACTAAAAGGGGCTAATGACTGAAGATTTTCTGCATCTAGCTGATACCATGACCTGTGTTTTAATTGTGAACAAGAAATGAATCAATACATAGTAAAACTCACAGTGCCTAAATGAGACCAAGTGCCTGATAAAGGGACCCTTTCTCTTCTTCCTCCCCCTTTCCTCTTCCCTCTTCTTTTCTTTGATCTTTTCCTTTAGCACATGTGGATCAAGCATCTACTGGGTTGATGTTGTAGTGATACCACTGTTGTAGTAGCCATTTGTACTGCTTACCAGTAGCTAGAAATCTGCATTTTGGCTCTCTGGAGATGCACAGGTCTACATATCTAGAATTAGTCAATCAAGTTGTGAGTGGACATGATGTATGACATGTGCGGGGTGAAACTGTTCATTACTAGTATAAGACTTTCTGGAACATTCCTCTGGGTGTATGATGATAACAGAAGACATCAGGACAGAACTTTCACCAGTCTGAGCTACAATGAGCATGTCTCCTGGAGACCCATGAAGTAGACTGCAGCTGTTCTTCTATTCAAATACTGCATCGTTCGAGGTGCTCATCTCTCTAGCAGATTTTTTAATTCTAACTTAATTAGTGGGCTTGGCAACAGCAAGTCATCCTTACACAAACAGTTCTCACTGTCAAGTAGTGACTCCTACAGGACTATAGGTGTCATGCGAGGTAGTACAGGGAGAAATATATGAGGTACAGTTTGAATGGGAACCTGGGAGGTGGACCTCATTTAATTCTGAGCTTAGGAGAACTTCACTGAGGAAAAGCCAAGACAAAAACTGAGAGACAGTTATCCTAGTAAGAGAGAAACTGGTCTAAGGAAGTAGAGTTGAGGGAGTTGTTGGATCTAGTCCTCTTCCCAGATTAAATGAAGACAGCTTAGATTTTGGAGCTTGAGAGAAAGAGTTAAGAGGTGAGTGAGTACACATAGGTGAAGCTTAGGTAAGAAGAGTAGTTCTTATTTTAGGCATTATTTTGTTTCCCCATGAATTAGAACTAGGTCTAGAATCTCATTTTCCTGACTCACAGGGGTATGGGCTGGAGGGTTCTCATCCCACATATTGAAATCTTAAACCCCAACACCACCAGTGTGATGGCTTTTAGAAGTAGAACATTTAGTGAAGTAATTACATTCCAGTAGGCTTTTTAGAGAGTGCCACAATCCTAGGTGCTAGGTACCCTTTTAGGCTATGTGAAATCACAGGGAAGGACAGATACAAATGAGTCCAGAAGATAGGCTCAAAGTTCAGACCATAGTTGAATGTTTTTGAAATGAACATTCAGATTCTGGAATTGTGAAGGGAAAGAAAGCACACTGACCAACCAGCCAAGCAAGCAAGCAAGCAAGCAAGCAAGCAAGCAAGCAAGCAAGCAAGCAGCAAGCAAACAATAGTCATATTTCAGTTGCTTTGGCCATTTTTTGAGGTACTTTTTTATTGTGGCCCTTGCAAATGTGGTACTCAGCTTATGCATATTTCTAAGTTTAGGCATCGATATATTCCATAGGAATTGCTGCTGGGGTCTGTTGGGTTAAAGTGGGGAGTGCCCCACCACCGGGTTTGGGCCGCTCAAGGAGGGGGCAGGGACACAGGAAGTTTGACTACACTCACTTCAAGCCTGCACCAGGCATGCATCAAGCTAGGGAAGCAGAGGGACCCCGCTCCAGGAGTGGGGGAGCACATTTCATTCCTCAGGACTGCTGGAGTTGGCGGGGTCCCTGGGTCTGTGATGAGGCCAGGGATCTTTTGGTTCTCAGGGTCTTGGGCACTCATGCGCCTCTGGGAGTCCCGGAAGGGCCAAGACAAAGTGGGGGCCATAGGCTGGATTGGCCTTCGGCTGAAAGGGAGCGGAGTTGTGGGAGAGAAGCTCTGTCTGTGCCCCTCGGAGAGTCCTTGGTTTGTTGTGGAGGTAAGTTCCTTGGGTTGGTGGTCGCTGTGGCTGGGGACACAGAGAGGTCTTCTGCAGAGATTAGACAGCAGCTCTGTAGGTGAAGCCTTCTCCATTGTTCCCCAGGCTGATCCCGAATGAAAAGAAACAGTCATAGTTTTAAGATGTTTATTTTCATGGTGAAAAAGTAGATGATAAACCATACCCTAGTATGGGTTTGGGGGGAGGCAGCTGAGATTAAATACTTTTGCAGGGAGGAGGATCTGGGAAATTTGCTATGCCCCTTTGGCTTTTAGATACTCATTAATATGGAGATCTGTCTTGAGGTTATGTGACTGAAAGACACAAATCTATGGAGGGCTGCAGCCTCTGTCAAGAGAATCTAGAGTCTGGGGGCGTGGACAAAATGCCTGCTTTCCCTTAGGATTACCTGGGTCCCACCTGGGGTCCCTCAGGATCACCTGTGGTCTCCGTAGTTTCTAGCCTGTGCTTGACCAGAAACCAGGTTGCCTTTCAAGGTCCTATAGGGGTCAACACACAAGGGGTCTCAGGGACTTTGGAGAGAAGGAAAAGGGGATTAAGATGCTATGGCTTCAGACTAAATTCAATGTGCTTTCCACATGGGTATCTTTGGGCTTCTCCTGTTCCTAATTTATTGCCACCAAGCCCAATGGCCAGAAGTCAGACATCATCATGCCCAGTCTCAGACTGGCAGGCTAGAATTAGCCAAGGATTTGAACTTCACTTCCTTTTGTTCCGGAATCCCAAGAGATGTTTGCCCCAAAGGTTAGACAGGTAACTATGAAGTGAGTTTTGGCATTTTGCAAAGGAAAGGAATCCCTATTCCTCAAAGTCCATAGCCCAATGTAAGGTGATGATGTAGATCTGGTGAGAACAGAGGGGCTTTCACAGGAAGCTTGGGTGAGCATCTTCCCTGACACTGCCTTAGAACTCTGTCCTTTATAACCTGAAATCTGGTGGGTGGATGATACTTCAGTCATGGGAAGAAAGTTTGGTTGGAAGTACTGACATCTTTTTGGGAGGGCATTAACTCTTGCCAGGCTGCCTCACAGAAGCTGAGACCAGAGAGATAAATGGGGATGAGGTACCTTACAGATCCTTATTACTCATAATTCCAAGAAGCAGAAAGTAGACTAAATGGAAGTCAAGCCCCTACATTGAGTCTTTAACATGATGGCATTCACTCTGCACAGGAAGACTTTATAGACCAGAACTTTAGACAGTGTTGGTCTGATGTGCAATAACTTCTCCCATGCTTAGAGGGAGGAAAGAGTGTAGAAACCTTCATTAATCTCCACTAAGTTCCCAAAAGCTTCAGTAGATGCCTGCCTGCAACACAACTGAGCTATGAAAGTGTCACAATTGACCAGACTAAACGACACAGGAATGGTACATACCTCTTTGTGAGCTGCCATAGACGTGGTCTCAAACCTTCCATTTCCTATCCCTTCTACTGACGCTTTCTTCTTCATCTCTATTGCTGTTGATTTCTATACTCAAATCCAAAAAGATGGTGGGAAGCTGGGCTTGGGTTGGGAGTGCTCATTAGGTAACTGTTCCACTTACATGTTTTGTTCCCACCTCAAGTCTGGGATGAGAGAGGTGTGAAACTGAGCAGCGCATTTCAAGCCCACATGATCTAAAATGTGTTCCCTATTTTAAACCAGGCTTATTTATATTTTTTTACAGTTACTTTTTATAAATGGAAATAGAATAGCAATGACGAGCTTCTTTTCTCTTTGTGTCTTACATAGATTCCACAAAGTTCTGGCCCTGGTTTCTCCTATCCCTACAGCATTACCCTTGACAGCAGGTCCTGGATTTCTACAGTGGGCCTGTAGCATAGTTGCTGGTTCTATTTATGGCACTTAGAGGTCTAGTTGCCTTTGAAAGCTTTCTTTCCTGAAAGGTCTGTCAAAGATCATATTTGTTTCACTTAGATGAGGAATTATGGATTTGGGTCAAAGCATCATTCTCTTTATTGATGATTAGTGAGATATACCACTCAATGTCAATTGCAGCATCACTGAAGAAATCTGTGAGGGCATCTCATGCACTATTGAATGCATATTTCTTGCGTGTCCACAGATCTAGCAGTAACCAGTTCAAAATGAATTGAGGATTTTTTGGGTCTTATCTGTTCTGTGATTTTTAGACCTACCTTCTAATTCAGATTCAGTCACTCACTGTCAGCAGCATCACGATAATTCTTCCCTGGTGCTGTGGAATGTACTTGAAGAAACACAATATGAATATTTGATTTGGTACTGATCATGGATTTATTCAACAATCCTGAACTCTGAGCTGGAGAGAGCATTTAACTAGAGAGATGGAGCTGAGGCTTTGGATTCAATCCTGTGTTTGAATTCTGCACTCATCACAAATGAGTTGAGTCAATATTGGCAAGCTTTTTCACATCCTTGAACTATAGTTTGTTCACAAAGGATAAAGAGAGATACAGAAATGTTCCACAGGGCTGCTGCTAAAATAATATAAAATAGTAAAGTAGGGCTTCAGCAACCTGTATCCAACATACAATGGTTTCCCTGACCTCCCTAGCCATTTCTCTATTCTTCACTGGACAATGTGTGAAGACTGCTAGAAGGTGCTCATATTGTAGACTGTGGGCTGAGGGAGTACAGATATGGGGTCTCTCTAGTGCTCTGGTATAGATCCAGCATTGGCACCCAACTTGGTCCAACTCCACTCTAGATAATCAGGTACAGCTTACTGACTCAGTAGATGTGTCAGTACCTTACAGAACCTACATCAAGGGCAGAGACCAGCCAGAGGTTTGGGAGAAGGTTACAGCAGAAAAATAGTGGCAACTGTCTACACTCTGGTGGTGTACAGTGCACATGATTTAGAAAAAAGGAAGGGTGCAATGGTATTGTAATAGAGGTAACACACTGAATGACAACAGCATGCTGAGTGACAATGAGGGTGCATGATGTAGAAGGTGGCAGAAATGAGGAATGGGAGGAATGATGGGAAATGAAGTCAGAGTGGTAGACATTACAAGAACATGGAGGACTTTGAACTTGACTCTGTGGGAACCATTTAGCAATTTATTTAAGGGTACAACATGTCCAGAGCTCATTTAAGCTTATCACTTGAGATGAATAGAAGAGACAAAGAAGTAGGAACAAGGGGAGGGGACAGTCAGGAGACTGTAGCCATAGGTGGGGAAGCAGAGGACTTTTAAGACCAAGGCAGAGGCATAGAGAGGAAGAGAAAATCCCAGGGAACTTGAAGCTGTATCATCTCCAGGCCTCAGTTCCCATTCAAATGCAGTACTAGAGATGACTGTGCTCCTATGGAATGTGATGAGAGGTCTCCTACCATTCCCAGTGAGGAGTAGGGCTGTTGGAAAGTTCCTTTCTAAAAGTTTCTGCTAAGGGTGAGCAGTCAGCAACTGCTATGTCATATCTTTTTTCACCTGGCTTGTCAATCTGGTAAACAAAGGTATTGTCAAGCTGCCTTATTGAGAAGTGCTTTAAATTAGCCTTGACAGGTGGATTAATAAATAATAAGGCCTGAATGGCTTATAAAGAAATCAATTACCCATAAATTTTAAAATGCTCAACCTCAACCCACTGATGTTGCTGCTTTCTTGAGTGATTCCAAAGTGTGCCTAAACTCAGTTCCAGTCAATTTCATCACTAGAAACATTAGTCGGAATGCATACAGGAATGCTTCTGGAATGACCGCGAAATATTCAGTAAACAGGAACACTTTGAAGGAAGCATGAACATTTATTCTGATTCTCAACCTGTAATGTTAGGCATCTGATTTGGATGCAAATCTCTTTGCATAAAGTCCCTGATTTTGCCTGGGCTGGAAGGGGTCCAAGGATCATCTGAGCCAATGGCTCTGATCCTTTCCAGGCTAATATTCTGTGATGTTTCCTTTATTATCCTGAAATGGGATCCATAAATTGTGTTATCTACCTAGACATCTCATCTGAAAGATCTATATAATGGACCAAACTGCAAAATAAATGAAAATAAAATGAAAAGTAATTTATCATAAAGTAGGATGTGTGTTGATATGTGATATGGTGGAAGTGACGAAACTGGCAGACAGCAGAGCAGATGGACGGCTGTTTGATGGAAA
This sequence comes from Mastomys natalensis, assembly GCA_021653895.1. NCBI lineage: Eukaryota > Metazoa > Chordata > Mammalia > Rodentia > Muridae > Mastomys > Mastomys natalensis. The sequence goes on from JAJTUV010000216.1 coordinate 1,422,386, forward strand.
CAGAAATGAGTTCATGGAATTGGCCACTCAAGTACAGAAACAACAAATTGTGGTTTTTCTGAAATACAAGAAATCTGACCAAAACAATCAGAGCTCTTCCTTGACTAATATGGTGGCTACCTCCTGGAAAGTCAGTGTCTATTCTAATTTTGCAAAAATTCTTTGTCGGACTGGAGAATGGCTCAGTGGTTAAGCACTGACTGCTCTTCCAGAGGTCCTGAGTTCAATTCCTAGCGACCACATGGTGGCTCATAACCATCTGTAATGGGGTCTGATATCTATATGAATAAAATAAATAAATAAATCTAAAAAATAATTCTTTGTCTATAGGTGAAATGCAACCAGGATTTAGAAGTAGATAACTATATCCTCGTCCCTTCACTGTGTGTAACACTCCAAAATTAAGAGAGGCATATTACAGTTCTTTACTGAGCCTTCTCATGTTTTGTAGTCTGTCTATCCTTTAACAAGAAACCATCTTTTCCATCTACGTAACAACCCTAACTGCTCTTCGAGTGTCTAAACCTTTTAAAAAACTACATCACGAATTTACATTGTGTGTGAACATATGGTGTGCTTATGTCATGGCATGTGTGTATAAGTTAGAGCAAAATTTGAAAACTTGATTCTGTCTTCTACCATGTGGGTCGTAGAGATTATTTCAGGTCATTAGGTTATAAGCAAGCACCTTTACCCATGAACTATCTTAATGACTTCCTACATAACCCTCACCACTTTTGGAATGTCTCAATCTTTTAAAAATTACATTTACTAATTTATTTTGTGTGTGAACATATGATGTGCTTATGTCATGGCATATGTGTGTAGGTCAGAGGAAAACTTGAAGAACTTGGCTCTTTGTTCCACCATATGGCTCTTAAGGATTATTTCAGGTCATCAGACTTTTAAGCAAGCATTTTTACCCATGAACCATCTTATTGATCTCCAAATTTTTCTTTTGTTCCTTAGTCACCAGTACAAGATGCACACCTGTTTCTAATCACTTCTTGATTCAGATGGTGCTATCAAAACCCAAAAATGAAAGGAATTATGTTCACACAGGAAGGAGACTATGACTCATATTTCCTGTCTATTAAATTTCTTTCTTTCTCCTAGCTTGCTTTTTTTTCTGCACACTTGCCTCACTTGTCAGTGTTTTAGTATTTGATCTTGGAAGAGGTTCATTTGCTTGGTGGAGGTCTAACTCTGAACCTCATTCAGAATTCTGGTTAAGACTGGTCATGGATTTTGGTTGTTACCAGACTTGACATCACTCTGAGTGATATTCCAGAGATATATTTTAAAGGAAGACAAATTTCTTTTGGCTCATGGTTCTAGAGATTTCAGTCTAAGGTTAGTTGAACCCATTGTTTGGGGTTAGGTTGTGAAGGCATGTTGCCAGGCTGTGTCTGCCTCACTGCTTGGATGCGTGGAGCACCTATGGCAAGCTTTTCAGTTGAGGAAGATCCAAGTGCATAAGGGGGTCCTCATTCTATGTTTCCAGGAATGGGAAATAGTGAAGTCTGGGACAATTGCTGTGGTTCCCAGTCTCCTGTGTACCCAGGCGCTGCTTCACATCATTGGGAGTCAGGAACAGGGGTCCCCAGTTCATGCTTCCCCTCATGGTACCCATGTACCAGGCAGAAACGTGAAGGTAGAGCCTAGGATGGGGATGGAACCCTGTTTGATGCTGAATGAGTGCTGAAAGTACACAGGGGCTGGAAGAGAATTGGCTTTCTCCAGGATATTTAGGCATGGCTATTTATGACAAAGGCACCCCCACCATCCTTATTTTTGATGAAGAAACAGTTCTTGCTTGTTTAAATTGCTTTATTTGATTGTGGATGTAAATGCATACTCCTTAGTCCTAATCAATGATTAAAGAACTTTGCAGGAAGGAATACCCAGGAAGGAAAGCTCATTGACTGAATACTAGGGGCCAATCTAGATATCACATTAGCATAGGGAACTCCATGACTAATTGTCATGGTCATCAGTAGGTTGTCATGGTTGTGTGTACCGAGCAGCTAGAAGTTGGCAGGTTCTATAGTTCTCAACTCTGAGATTCTCAGGGTCTGAGCTCACTCAACCTTTTCTAGTGGCATGATCCACTTGCTCCACAGCGTGTGGTAGAAGAGAGCAGCTCACTTCATGAAAGACATAAGAGAAGTAGGGGAATAGGGGAGGGCCGAGGCTAAGGCTGACTTTTCAGTCATGAATTTAGACATCCACTCCTTCCTACCTGCCTTTCACAGTTTAACCACCTTCCAATAGTTCATTTTGATTTTGAATCCATCATTGGATTATACTACTGATTACATCTGAGCTCTTACAATCCACTGCTCTTTGGAAAAAGGAAGTGTTTCTGAGAAATTCCTCAATCCAAGTTGACATAACTAACCATCACTTGGATAATCTGTTCTGTATAAGTTTCTTAAGGTAAAATCCATTTGTCTACACTTAAAACATTACTTCATTTTCATTATTCTTTCCTATTGCCTTTTACTTTGGTGTGTGTGTGTGTGTGTGGTGTGTGTGTGTGTGTTACTATGTAAGTGGGTGTGTACACATGTGTGAGAGTACACATGCATGATTGTGGTAGTGTCTTGTCTCTGTGTGTGTGTGTGTGTGTGTGTGTGTGTGCATAGAGAGGGTGGAGGATAATTTTGGATGTTGTTCATTAGGAGCTGTCCACCTTCTTTACCCAGTTTGTGTGGGTTTTTTGTTTGTTTGTTTTGGCAGAGTCTTTCACTGGTCTGGAATTTACTGACTAAGATAGGCTGGCTGGTCAGAGAGCCCTAAGGATCTGCCCGTTCTCTGATTCCCAGAGCACTGATATTACAAATCACTGTACCTATCTTTTTCACATGGGTTCTGGATGTTGAGTTCAGGTCCTACATGGAAAATACTTTTCTGAATGAGCTATCTCTGCATCTCACCCTATTGTTTTTTCTAAACACAGTTGACCCAAAGGGTTTGGATAGTACTGCGTACCTTGTGATTGATGGAGTACTAAAAGCACTCTCTGCATCAAAACTTCCTTCCATCAGCTGGTAGGGATGCCTTAAATTATCCTCTACTTCTAGTAAAGGCATTTCAAGGTCTTCTATCAAATAAAACAAACCTCAAATGTACTGTGAGTTCTTCAGTGGCTTTTCAGGCAGGTCCTCAGTTTCTCCCCAGTAGAGATAAATGTCATAGTGCTGTCATGAAAGCTAAAATCAATTAATGCATGTGATTAACACTTTTGTCACTAAGTGGCAAAATCTTTGCCTTCATAGTTCAGAATGAGCTCAGGAAGATGAAACATACATACTGCATCCTTTTTATTCTCATTTCAGAGCAGGAATCACTAATCTATCCCAGCACTCAGATACCTTCCAAATTAGAATTCTGCTATTTTCTCAAATTAGAGCTCCAGGCAGGGATAAATAATGGTCATCAACACAGGATTTGTAACACTTCATTCATCTTTACCTTAGCTAATTGTTGGACATTAACCCCTTTCATATTATTGAGAGCTAAGATAATTCCTTAGCTATCAGAGCTGCATGAATGAAGAAAGTTTCACAGAACAGCAAAAAGTTACAGGGAAAGGAGAAGAAGAAAAGTGTCTTGAGTAAGGATTCTAGAGGAAGGTATTGAGCACCTGGCAGAGGAGGTATGCTGTACAGCCTTGCATTTATAAAGTAACATACCATATGCATGCCACCTAGCTTGTACCTACCACATAAAATGTACAGTATCTGACTGTTAGTTCCTCTGTCCATTATCATCCTACTAATATTCTCAGTATCTTTGCACTGTGTCTACCTTGTTGCTGCATTGCCTATTATGTTCAACCCAAACTTAACATAATTATAATCAAGCACAATCATTTACATTTACTTAGCACCTACCCCATAGCAGACATTTTTCTGCCTTTTTTTTTTTTTACAAATTATATTATTTTTTTTCTTATGATATACATGTGAAGTGTGTACTGTCATTATCTACATTTTATAGATGGATATTGTAAGTCTAGTGGAGGCAGGTCACTGCCCAAGAACACAGCCATCCAGTGGTGAACCAAGATTTGAACCAGATATTGCTGAGGACCACAATATCTGCCTATGAACCTCATATCAAGTGTAGCTCTGGGCTGGAATATGAAATGAAAGATATAAGTCTTGACTTCAGGGCATCTTAGTCTGGTAGTAGAACCTCCCTTGGGACGTCTAGGGATGACTGGTAGAAGAGAAACTCTGGACAAGCAAATGATGAAGAGATTGCACCTAGATGTTCATGATCTGAATGTATTAACTGGATGAGGCTGAGAATTGGTCCATGCTAGAAGGGGAAGTCACTGAGGACATCTCCCTTTCTGATTCTGAATACCCAAACTGGGTTTCTGGGACCTCCCAACCTATAACACAGAATATTTCTTGTTCTATAATTGTGTACAAATCCTGTTGAATTCAAAGACTATAGATATCTAACCCTGAATGGATTAAATTCTCAAGTGCCATTTTGATACAACATCCATCCACAGTGCCAGAGTCCAGTTCTTTTACATTTTTCATCATCTCATCATCATCATCATCATCATCATCATCATCATCAGAAACCACAGGACTTTCTTTACTTTCTCTGTGTTGCCTTTCATGTCCTCTAGATGGCAGTCAGCCCTCTGAACCACACTGACCCCAGGAGAGACTGCAGAACTTTAGAAGGCTTTGGGTGCCAAGGCTGTGGCTTGCTGGACAGTGTCACTGGAAATAAAGATGAGAGAGCTTGAAAATGTGGAAAAATGCTTCATCCTACAAGGGAACACTGAAGGATGGCTCAAACACACACGCACACACAAACACACATATGTATCGCAGCAGTTTAGAAAGAATTACACTCAAAAGAAAGAGGGATCTTGGTGGAGGCCACAGTGGTGATTTGAAACAGGATCTTGTTGTACAGCTTAGGTTGACCTCCCTCCCCTCTCCCTCTTCCCCCCTCCCTCCCCCAAAAAAACCTTAAAAAACTGTGTAGCTTAGGTTGCCCTTGTTGCAATTGTCCTGTTTTTACTTCTCAGAGTTCTGACTTTAAGGAGCAGCCCTCACACTACTTACAATTAGAAAACCAAGGCAAGAAAGGTAAGTGGCTTGGTTTTGGCTACAGAGCTAACAGAGTTTGGATGTCTCTTGTCTGGATGTCTAGAAGTCAGTATTCTTTCAAGTATGGAGTCTATAACATGTGACAACATTGGCATATACATAATGAGATATCTTGGGAATAGGATTCAAACCTAAACAAGAAATTATTTATTTATTATGCACATAGCCAAAAGGTAAAGTTATAAAGGATTTTAAAAGAATTTGTGCATGACAGTTTTTGTTGTAGAATTGTCTATTTATGGAAAAGTCAGCTCTCAAGAGTGTATAGAATTTGAAACTTTTTGGACTCTGTGATTAGAGGTGCTCAACCTGTAAATGGCAGAGCAGAATTCAAACCCAGTGCTATGCATGGTTGCCTTGGGAAACATGTCAGAAAAGGAATCAGGCTGTGCATATAGCCACAAGCTGCCACAGTTTCGGTACGATGTCCCATGGGTCACAAGAGCTCATGGGTCCACTAGCTGGTGGACTCATTGTGATGGAAATCTGATCACTCCTATCCCTTAGTGATCCTTCCATGGTTCTCCATTACCCATGGATTTTGAATTCTTAAGAATATTATCAGAAAAACAAAAAACAAAAAAAAAAAAAACCAAAAAAAAAAAAAGAATATTATCAGAGACCATTTATGTGCTTACTGCTTTTATTTTTTCAATTGTGTACTTCTCAAGCATGATGAATTTCATCTTTGACTTAGTTTTCTGTGTCTGTGTAACATATACATTTTTAAAATTTATCACAAATTTGTACCTTATCGTTCTAGAGTTCACAGATCTTAAATGGGTTTCATGAAACTGAAATTGTCTTGTCCATAATTCTGCATTTGGAAGATCTGGTCCTTGGCTTTTTTAAACTATAGAGGCCACTCGTATCCATTGGCTCATTCTCCCCATCATCTATTGCCATATCTAACATGGGCAATGGGGTCACTTTTACATTTATTCATCTTACCTCCACTACCCCCATTTTTTCTCCTCTAAAGAGCCACTAACAAAAACCAAATCAAAACATAACATACAAAAACACCCACGTTAGCATGAGAGATGACTCATGAGAGAGAGAGTTGCATCCCTGGAGCCCCCTGCCTAACAAATAAATTGTTTCCCCCAGAGAGTTTCCAACAGCTGTTATTGCTCACATAGCCTAAGGCAATTGTGAATCTTGTAACTATCTTGAGTTTCCTAAGCCTTGCATGCTTCCTATCTTCTTATGAGCACCTTTTTCTGTCTCCAAAAGGAAAGGGCTCAAGTTGGAGAAAACAGACACAGAACACTTAGCAATAAATACTGCATATGGAAGAGAACCAAAAGGAAGGCTAGGGAAGGCAAGGGAAGGCAAGGGAACAGTGGCTAATTACTTTGACTTTCAGTAATATGAAATCTAGAATGTGGAAGCTGGTTTATTTAGTATGGAATAGTTCAGAAACAACCTATGCCCACACAGAAGAATTAACGTGGCATAGAAGTACACACTTCTAATCTCAGCACCCAGGAAAGGATCAAGGATACAAGACTAGTCTTTAATATATAACAAGCTTGAGTCCAGTCTGGCCTGCATGAGATCATGTTTCAAAACAACAATAGGGGAAAAAAAAAAGACAAAGAGGAGGAAGAGGAGGGGGGAGTGGATCTAGAGAGATGGGTCAACAATTTTTTTCCTTTGATGTTCTGAGATGTTTACAATACACACAGGTTGTATATACACACACAACAAACACAAATAAGAATCTTTGAAAAAGAGGAGGAAGAGAGGGAGGAAGAAGAAATAGAAAAAGTAGAGGAGCAATAAAGGATCTCAAGTGTCATCTGACACAACTCTTCTATCGACAGGAGGAATGACTGTCTCCAAGACCAAGCTTCTTAATCTTTGAATGAATTTAGAATGAACATCTATCATCCTTACTCATTATTTGTGTGGAGAATCTCTTATGAGAACAGATATTGACAGACTTTTCACACTTTTAAACCTCTTGTATATGTGAACCAAGAATGTTAAGAGAGAAACAGAACGGGTAAAGTTTTCAACCGAAAAAGGAAAAGTACATCCCCAAGAATCTTTATTTGTAGGCTTCAAGGTTCACAGAGGTTAGAATAGCATTCAGCACAGGGAGTCATTCTTATTTCTGGGGCTTTTGGTATTGGCTATACATCCTCAATATAAGACAATTGATCTGGCATCTTGCTCTGGCTGTCTCCTCACCCTTCCTTGGGAAAATGCTGTGGTCAAGCAAGCTGGGAAGGCTGCAGAGCAGTCCAAGCAGTAATGGTCGTAATGAAAAATCTGCCACTTCTATGGCATGTCTGGAATATGAATAAGCCTAAGTCTGGGAGTTGGGACCCAGATTCCTTTCAGCCCAGTGGAAGGCAGATGGAGCTGCAGCTGTAACCAGAGGCCAGAACTAAGATGTTCACTGTTGGGGTCAGGTATCCTAAGACAGAACATCTCAGGCCACTAGTTTGTGTGTATATGTGTGTGTGTTTGTGTGTGTGTGTGCTTGGGTGAGTGTATGCTTAGTTCTTTTCACACTGTTCTTTGCAGTGATTTTCCATGTGCTCATTTGTTTATGAGTTCTTAGAACATTTCCTATTATTTATTCTGTGTTGTCCTCATAGTGTGCTCCAGACAGGTTGATTTTATCTCCTCTGTTTGTAGAATCCCTTCCTCTTCTTTCTCATCCGCTGCTTCTCTTTTCTCCCACAAAGTGGAGAAATGGGAAAAAATGAAGCCCAGCTTAAGAAGGAGGTTGCTCAAGGGCATGTAGTGAAACAGAGGAACCCCAGCTTTCCTCCCCATGTCTGGTGGCAGCACAGTTCGGAAGCATTCCTGTGTGTGCCTGCAAGCTAGAAAAGCCAAGGTGTCCCCAGGCCACCATCAGCCTGGTTCAGGGTCACTCTAGTCCACTCTAGCTGGTACTTGCATTTTACAACCTGCTTCCACTGAATCCCTTCTCTGAATGAGGCACCATGTGAACTCAACATCATGTAAAACTAGTCTGAACATGTGTAATCTATGTTAAAACTAAAGGTTTAGGGACTGAGAAGACACAGTGTGTAATCATGAACGTGGAGGAGGTATTTTTTTCGAAACATCCAGCGCAAAGCCGAAATCATGATAGCACTCCATAAACATTCTAGGAGGGGCTAACAGCAGCCATGTCAGTGTCCCTATTTACAGGTTCATCATGATAGCATGTGGAGAACATTTTGAGAAGTAAACGAAAGTCGAAAAGTGCGTCACAGTTAAGAGAAGACAAAGATTGTAATTCCTTTCCTGCTTCCTGATGTTGAACAGTCTGGAAGAGCAAGGCACCTCATCCAGAAGGACATGTCCTAATGTCAGAAGTAGAAGCTGTAGAAGCCTACATTAAAGGGACGCTTACATGACCAAAGCTTGAGGTATGGATAGGACAAAGTCAGAAGTTACATTCTAGCTGGGTTATGACAGAGTTCAAGCATTTTTCTAGAGACCCACTTCTACATAATGGTGCTCAACCAGGGCCTACTAAGTAGTATCAATTCTTAACCAGTCTTGATTAATGGAGTATCTGGTACCGTGCTTTCCAGCCTTTGACACTATCTTAGCACTGCTTAGCATCTGCTACTCAAGTTGCAGGTGAGGAAGCTTAAGCTCATCCTAGGGTTGAATAATGGTACCAGGACTAGAGTATAACTCTTACTCTATTGTCTTGCACTGCGTTGCAGCTGATTTAGCAGACAGAGATAGAACTGGGGGCACTGTATCTGAGGAAGCAAGGGGGTGAAGGAGGATTGCATTTCATCTCAGCATTTATATTTCCCCTGAGTGGATCCCACTGCATTTCAAGAGCAGTGGTAACACACTTAATTGAAATTCGTAATTCCAGTCCTCATTAATAACCCATCTTGGGAAGCAGTGGGCTCCATGACCATTATGAGAGAAAGATGCAGACACAGGTCTGCAGAAGGGAGCAGAAAGCCCCTGGTTCATTTTACAGTTGATTAGAGTGAGTTAAACTATGCCCTGCATGTAAGTTGGCAATATGGGAAGTTATCAAAATACTACAGGTGCACTGGCAGGCCTCCAGCCAGCATTGCTCATCCTAAATGGCGTGGTGACCCTGCAGCAATGGGGCTTGGGTGCCATTGAACAAGATACATAATGTGATTGAACCTAATTCATCCTACGGAAACAAGGGACCTTCACCAATTGACTGCAGAGTCTCAGGGCTTCTGTGCAGTAGGGGAGCTGCCACAGCACTCCCTGCTGTCCATGTATGTCACCATCACTTGTGTGATGAGGTCTAGGGAATGCTGGGTCATAATCCTATGCAATGTCTCTGATAAGAAGTCTCTTCTTGGGTCACAGTGCTGATATCTGTACAATGAGATAAAAAGATGATATTTTCACAAATACTTTAACTGGCACTTTAGTACTTGAACCCTATTTGACTGAAGTATCATTATAGCCTCTGATGCAACAATTCCATTGTATTACAATGACATTATGTATTACAATGACAGCATAAATTAATATGTGAGCCCATGTTCCAATGAATCTTTATTTATAAAAACAGGTAAAATGTATTGATTTGCCCAGTTAGCTGCCATTTGCTGGTCCCGATCTAGGATATTTTAGGCAAAGTCTCATCTAAGTAAACAGAACTTGGAGGCTCATGTATCAGTCTCGGCTGCTAGTCTGTAACTTGTTTAAAAACAGGAGAATTGTTGCGTAGATTTCCTTGCATTCATAGGAACCAACAACCTGTGAGTTATCCCATTTAATTATCTCAGCAATAGATGCACTCTATTTTGTCCCTGCTTTCAGACAGAGACACAGAGATGCAGAGAAGTAAATAATTTGGTTGGTAAATGTTGGAAGCAGGCTGGCTCCAGTGTTCTTATCTCTTCTCAACCACAACCCCTCAGTGACTGGGATCAGAAGACCAGATAGTCATTAGGCAATTGAGCATTGAGTAGGTAATGTTGTAATTTCCCCACCCAGAAAGAGGCTTCCCACTCTTCCACACCAGCACTTACTGTATGCCTGCCTCATTAAATTACCCATTAGATTTGGCTCACCTCTTATGAATGCAGATCTTCCTGGACCTTGATGCTTTTGTCTAGTATATTTGTCTCCTCCGTCCCCAGTTTTGTAGCTAACCACTCTTTCCCTAAAGTTGCCCCAGCTAGAGTTGACTGTTAAATTAATTCTGCATCAATGACTAAAGACTGGGCAGGGTTGGGGTTAGAAGTTGTGCTGGTTCTAGGATGCTTTGCCAAACCCATTTCCTGTGGATTAGGTCCTAAATCCCTATACTTTAAAAACAAGAAAAAATCTGCTAACTTGGCTCTGGGAGGAGGAATAAAAGTCCTTGAAATTCTAGTCTCATCCCCAAATACTCATGACCAGAGTCCACAGAAGGATGCTGGTTTGATTTTTACAGAGGTATAAAATGCATGTAGACAACGATGTGAGCATTGCATATTTTAGATTTCATGTGCATTCTTTAGCTCTACTTAAGACTCAGGGTCTGTGCTAAATGCAGGACATATTCAGTCTTCTCTAATGCTTACTGGTACCATCAGTGATGTGCTGCATAAGCCCTACTGGCTACATGGGAAAACTGAGGCTTAACAACTTAGCAAAACCCCCAAAGGTATTTATGAGCAAAGACAGAGTTCATAGCTGAAATTCATTTCAGCAATGGCCTACTATTCTTGTATTTAATACAAAATGTGTGGGGGAATAAGATTTACTCAGTTTTGTGCTGCATTATTACAGTTACATGAAACTAAATTTCTCAAACATCTTGATGAACTAAGCATTTATTGTCATTTGCTAGATTGGGGAATAACTGTTCTTATAGGACATAGAATTGATACAAAGAGAAACAATGTTGAATCTAGACAGTAACTTCAGAATTTTGTTGCCTTGTCGAAGCACATAAGATTTTCAAAATTAACTAATTAGTTAATTAATTAACATCCCAAACTCTGCTCCCCTTCCCAGTCCCTTCTTCACAGAGTCCTCCCCTCTATTCCCCTTCTCCTTCGCCTCTGAGACGGTGACCTACCTTCCCCATACATATCCTTTCTCCCTGGCTCATCGAGTCTCTGCCAGATTAGGTACATCCACACCCATAGAAGCCAGATAAGACAGCCTTGGAAACTGAGCTGCATGTCTGCCACATAGCAGATAGGATTTTTAAAGATTGAGACATCTGACCTGAATTATAGCAATGTTCTGAAGTCTGAAGTAATGAGAGTCAGGATGGGGTAGTGTATCTGGGTTCTCTGAAACTCCCCTGGGATATTCTGGTATAGAAACAGGGTACCAGCTATAGCCATATCCTTTGGACTTGGGAGAAGACATTAGGGGACTTCTATGTTCTCTCTTGTTCCCAGGTATCTAATATTACAGAGAGAGGTAAGCAGAAATGATTATATTCAGGGCAGTTGTAAGGATGAAAATCTGGGCATACTCAGAGAAGTGACTTGTTACTAAGGCTGTAATGAGACATAGTCTGACATCAAGGAAGAAGGGAGGTTGGGAATCTTAAGGCCTGCTTCACAGGGCTTTGGAAGGCATGTGACACAGAGGCATTTGGAAGTCAGGCAAACTCATTAATATAAGTTCAAATTTTCACAAGTCAAGGGCTTCAGCCAGTGCCTGTAGAGGCCCAGCTTTCAGTATCCATATGTACAGTGAGAGCATGAAGTACAGTGAGTTTGTATGTTCACAGAGCTTTGAGAAACTTTGAGGATAGGACACACTAAGCACTATTGGTGTATTCAAGAAGTGAATACAGTGTTTTGGCTGTATCTTTTTTACTGGATTTCAGCCCTGGATTTTTATTATACAACTATAACACATGACAAGCCAAAGTCATGCCTTTAGTCACTTTGACTAACACATATTCAACAACTCATCTATCTTAGTTGGGTTCAGGCATAAAGGAAGGCAGCCAATGGTCTGCACTCCTATAGTATAACCCTGATCTTACAGAAAGGAAGTAGGTGAACCATGGAGTCTCACTTGAATCAACTTCTGTCAGAGAGTCAAAGAAGAGCAAAAGACTCTTGAGTCTCTAAAATGGGTAGCTTGATGATACCCTAGGTCACCTGTCGTAGGAGACAGTACAAGAAACTCTGTGGGGACAATGCCAGTCAAAAAGTGTCCAGCAGCACCATAGGCTAAGAGCGTCTTCCTCATTATTTCATCTACTCCTGTCTCACACTGAATGTCTGCATTCTTTCTGGACTTCAGTTCTTTCATCTGTCTTCAGGATATGCAAAGGACAGTATCATTTAGGAGAGAAGGGCAAGCCTCTTTTATGTCCTTTCAATACTCTGAGGTAAAAACTATGCAAAGGAACAGCATGTATACTATGATAAACTGGTTAATACATTTGTTGCATATGATGTATATTATAGTCTTATATTAACATATGTAAACCCAGTCCCTCCTCCCTCCTCTCCCTCCTCCCTCCCTCCCTCCCCTCCCTCTCTCCCTCCCTCCCTCCCTCCCTCCCTCTCTTCTTTCTTTCCTCCTCCTCTTTCCTCTCCTCCTCCCTTCTTTCTTTTTCTTTCTTTCTTTCTTTCTTTCTTTCTTTCTTTCCTTTCTTTTTCTTCTCTCTTTCTTTCTTTCCTCTTCTTTTCCCCTTCCCTACAAATACACAGACATACACACACATCACACACACACACACACAACAAAACGACAAAACCTAGTTGACATCTGTGGTCCTACATAGTGTAAGATAGATAATGAAAATTATAGCATAAACTTGTATCTTTATTCCTCTGAAATACTGTTGGATGAAAACTTATATAAACAATTATCTAACAAACACTGTGGTAATTGTTGGCAAAACAGAAACAAAGAATGTCAGGAACTAGTGTTTATCATATACTTGATATACATTAGTCTTTATACTAAGCTTTTCCCATTAAGTAACATTGAGTCCATAAGTCTTGTGTGATTCAGTCATATTTGAGTTTCAGTTATAGATATACTCATGAAGAGGCTTTTGGTTTCTCAAGGTTGTATGCCTGATGGATAAGTGGCAGAGGTTGAGGCCATGAGCATCAGGCCACTGTCCTAACCCTTAAAGAACTTATAACTCTCACTCAGGATGATATTTTCTAGTTCCATTCATTTGTCTAAGAATTTCATGAATTCATTATTTTTAATAGCTGAGTAATACTCCATTGTGTAAATGTTCCACATTTTCTGTATCCATTCCTATGTTGAAGGACATCTGGGTTCTTTCCAGCTTCTGGCTATTATAAATAAGGCTGCTATGAACATAGTGGAGCATATGTCTTTGTTATATGCTCGAGCATCTTCTGGGTATTTGCCCAGAAGTGGTATAGTTGGGTCCTCAGGTAATGCTATGTCCAATTTTCTGAGGAAAAGCCAGACTGATTTCCATATCACCCTTAGTGAGGTAACCCAATCATAAAAGAACACATATGGTATGCACTTACTGATAATTGGATATTAGCCCAAAAGCTCGAAATACCCAAGATACAACTCACAGACCACATGAAGCTCATGAAGAAGGAAGACCAAAGTGTGAGTTCTTCAATCCTTCTTAGAAGGAGTAACAAAATACTCATGGTAGCAAATATGGAGACAAAGTGTGGGACAGAAACTGAAGAAGGGGCTGTCTGGAGACTGTTCCACATGGGTATTCATCCCATGTGCAGTCACCAAAGGTAGAAGCTGATGTGGATGCCATGAAGTGCATGCTGACAGGAGTCTGATATGGTTGTCTCCTTAGAGGTTTGCCAGAGCCTGACATATACAGAGGCAGATGCTTACAGCTAACCATTGAACTGATCATGGGGTTCCCAAATGGAGTTAGAGAGAAGATAAAGGAGCTGAAAGGGTTTGCCACCCCATGGGGAGAGCAACAATACCAACCAACCAGAGCTCCCAGGGTCTAAACCACTAGCCTGGGAGCACATAGGGAGGGACCCATGGCTCCAGCTGTGTATGTAGGGGAGGATGGCCTTGGAGGGCATAGGTGGAGAGGAGGTCCTTGGTCCTGTGAAGGCTGGATGCCCCAGAGTGGGAGAATCATTGGGTGGGGAGGTGGGAGTGGGTAGGTGGGTGGGGGGACATCCTCATAGATGCAGGAGAAGGGGGGATGGGATAGGGAGTTCCTGGGTGGAGAGGAAATGGGGTAAGGAGATAACATCTGAAATGTAAATCAAATATTCAATATAAACAACCCATTAATTAGAGACAAAACAAACAAAAAGAAACTATAACCCAATAGAAACAGTAGTTTGATTGTAATCAGAGAGCAGAAAGTAAGACAACCATGAAGAGGGAACTCCAAAAATTTGCCTTGCCCAGATTTGTTGGTATCAGGGAAGATGTTTTGGTGAGATTAATAAATGCAGAGAAAGGGATTATGAATTGTTAGTCCAATTTGTCAGGGAGTGGGATGCAGAGGATGGGACTGGGTAAGTGAACTAGGCACGTCTTCTAGCCAGTGAGTACTAGACAAGAATACATTGGCAGACCGATAATTCATGGAGTATTAAAAGAATACAGGAAAATCTTTATGTGGCCTGAGATATTGAGATGGGGGTGCATAGATAGAAGGGAGTAGGGTGTAACGTGAGGTCAGACTGCCTAAGGATTTCAAATCCCTAACTGAGATCCACCTATAGCTAGATCTGACAGTGTGAAGGATGACTGGTCTCTGGCTGAGATTTCCAAGGGTAGAATGAATCTAGATACCACCCTGCATCTCTAATGGCTATCCAATCTCAATCAGTTTCAGAAGTCAGTCTGATTACATTAACTCATTTCTGTATTTGTTCTGAGCTATTCGTAAAACATCAGACCAAAATAAAAGGAGAAAAATCAGAGAAAGAACCAAGCTCCAATAAAGAATCAAATTAGATGTGATTCAGAAGAGAATCAAAGACAACAGGATTTTATTTCACAAGGATAAGATAAATTGGCTTCTATAACAGGACAAGCCAGACCCTTACTGAGCATGAGTCCCTTTTGTAGAAACATTGAGCTATTGGCCCATAAACTCTGACTGCCTAGGCTGGAGCCATGAAAGAGACATTCTGGATAGATGGATTGTCCATATAACTGAAGCAGTAATAAAACCAATGTATCCAATTGTCTACCTTGTCCCTGTGCCATTAATCTAAGACCAATGAGCATTATTCAGCATTAAAGAAAAGAAAAGATGCACAGTGCTCTTTCTGTGATGTACCTTAGATGGGAACAAATCCTTACATTCTTGGCTCCCGCTCCACCTGCCTTTGTATGAGACACTAACTTTTATCTGACTTGTCTTGGAGTTGTATATTCATCCTTCTTCCTTCAGAGGACTATAAGTTGCTAAAAACACGGGTTTTTGCCTTATATTATCTTTCTTTATGTTCATCCACTGAAGTCCAAAATATCCTCAGAGACCACTTAGTCAGACATCTCCCCTTGCTGCTGAGAATCTAGGTGTGGTGAGTCAGTGGCTAGACCAGAGCAAAGGCCAGATGGGTCACTTCTGTTCTTTTGAGTCCCCTCTGGGTTATCACTTCCTCGGCTGTCAACTGCAGTGCACTCATAGCTGATATTGTCTGGAAGACATTTCGGCTTAGTAAAACACACAGACTGCAATAAATAAGCTTTTCAGATTGTGTAGCTGAACTGGTTATTCATCTCACATAATGACTAAGAACATGAAGCCTGTGTACATGGACCAGCTCTGCCATTTACATAGAGTGTGGCCTTAAAAACATAATTTGGAGCCTCTGAAAAGTGGGTTGTCTGTGAGGATTTAGTGAGATAGAGTATTTTTATGCTCAGTTGACAGTGTCATTAGAGAGTGTGGCTGTGAATTATCCACATTCTGCGAAATTACCAGATTATCAACATCCCTGCACAGGTAGATGGAGTTAAAATTATACTTTGAGTTTTGTGGCAACATCTGGTAAAGGTGATTGTTCTCACCCAGGGTTCTCCATTCTGGCTTTTCACAGAACATTGGGAGCAGGTGTAGCAAGCCCAGCCACACAATCAGAGACTGAATGTAGTTTATTATTTAAACAAATAACCCAAGAATTTTGGGATAGGTCTGAGTGATTATATTAAAACAAGAAGATACAGTAGAAAACTAGAAAGTGATTATTGGTTGTCTTGAAATAGACCCTTACTTAGGCTTTTTGCTATTCTAACTTCCCTACAAATGGACAGACAAGCTTCTTCTACTGTCCAGAAGTCCCTACTGACACCCTGCCCCTTTCTGAATAACACCTTATACCTCTACTCCTAACAAACACCCTATTTATTTCTATCTGGTGTCAGGACTGCTGAGAAACAGCCAGAATTAGACCCCAACCTTTCTACCTGTGAGGTCCGTGACCTCACAAAAGTTGCTAAGTATTGTATTTCTGAGACTCAGTTTTCCTATCTGCAGTGTAGGATTGACAGTGTATCCACTATAAAGAAACTGAGAGGAAAGAACCAAGAAGCAAAGCTATCTGACTGAGGACAGTCCTGTTTACAATGATTAATACCAACTCATAAGTAGAGATGAAAATGTCCCCAAGGAAAACAAAATTTCCAATGTCCAAATATGATAGCTCAGCACAAGCTTCCTAGGTAGAACACATCTTTATCACATAAGTGGCAGTACTGTGGCAAGATTTTCTTTTCGTGTGTGTGTGTGTGTGTGTGTGTGTGTGTGGGTGTGTGTGCTCTTGCCTATGAGTGTATGTGTGGAAGCCAACAGTTAACATTGAGATGTCTTTTCTTATCAATTTTCTATTTTATAGTTTGACACCAAGATTCCATTGAACCTGGAACCCATGTTTTCAGCTAGACTGGTTGGCAAACAAGTTCCTGGAGTCCACCTCCCTCTGGGCTGCAGTTATGCACTACCATGCCTGAATTTTCTACAGGTCTTGGGAAACCAAATTCAAGTCCTTGTACATGAGCAAGATTTTGCATTTTTATATCTAGAAAAAAAGAACACATTGAGCCTAAAATGTTTATGTATCTTGGCTCCTTCTCTGTAGAGCTTTTAAAACAGCCAAGACACAATGAAATACTCTCTCATAACATGGAGGGAGGACCTGGCCATTATGATCACCATTTTATAGCTATTAAGGTCCAGAGAGGTTAAATGATTTGCTCAAGGTCACACAGCGAGTCCAACTCAAACTTCAGGTCCACTAATTCAGAATGACCCATTAAAGCATGGTACCCTGTCCTCCAAATGAAGAACCCCAAGTGAAATGCTGATTGTTAAGGAAGGAAAATAGCTATTGAGCTACAGACGTTGACATTTAGCCAGCCAGAAATCATTAATGTGGCCAGGTTTAAGGAGAGCTCTATTAAACTGTCCATCAAATGCTTTACTCTTAAATGGATTTATTAAGAGAGGGACAAGTCCAGGGTAGGAATAACATATTAGAAGTGACTTTTTTTCTTTGTGTGTTGGAAGTTCATGGTGAATAGTGGGTAAAGAGAGACACACTGGAGAGGAAGAGTTCTAGACTGTCAGAATGAATTTCTGAGAGCACCAGAATCACAGGAAAATAGGATGGTGTGTTGGAGATAACTGCTCTGCATCATCTGATATACTTCCATTCTTCTCTGAGAGTGAGAACAGTACTGTATGTATCTAATATGATCATGTTGGTAAAACACAGAGTCTGGCTCACACTCACTTCATAGCATGTGGATATTCGATGTTGCTTATGATAGAAAACAGAAAGGTTGGTGCTGGGGAGATGTATCAGTCACCAAAGTGCTTGTCATGTATGCACAAAGACTTGAGTTTGATCCCCAG
Organism: Mastomys natalensis; assembly: GCA_021653895.1. Taxonomy (NCBI): domain Eukaryota; kingdom Metazoa; phylum Chordata; class Mammalia; order Rodentia; family Muridae; genus Mastomys; species Mastomys natalensis. Next base: position 1,440,341 of record JAJTUV010000216.1, read on the forward strand.
AACCCATATGAAAGCTGGGCATTCAGGTGAATATTTGTAATCTTATTGGTTTGGGGATGGTATTTGAAATAGGAGGATCCTTGGACTTCTCATTAAGAGCCCAGCCTGTTTGGTGAGCCCACTGGCAAACAGCAAGAGAGACTATTCAAGTAAGAAAATGATGGCTTCTGAGGAAGAACAGCCCAAGTTGTACACATATGCATATCCTCCTATGGTGGGCCATTTCATGAAGTGGACTGACAGGGACAAAGCACAGAGGCTGGAAATCACTTGGCTCCTGTAGAGAGTCAGACTCAAGCCTTTCCAAATCACAAGGTGGAGAGATGGATAGCAGAGGATGATAGGGTTTTGAGGAACTTTAGCCTCAGTTTATGAAAAGCATTGCATGCTCCATTAATCATCTCATTAGATGCTGAGAAAGCATTTGATAAAATCCAACATCCCTTCATGGTAAAAGTCTTGGAAAGATCAGGAATTCAAGGCCCATACCTAAACATAGTAAAAGCAATATACAGCAAACCAGTAGCCAACATCAAACTAAATGGAGAGAAACTTGAAGCATTCCCACTAAGATCAGGAACTAGACAAGGCTGCCCACTCTCTCCCTACCTATTCAATATAGTACTGGAAGTCCTAGCCAGAGCAATTAGACAACAAAAAGAAGTCAAAGGAATACAAATAGGAAAGGAAGAAGTCAAAATATCACTATTTGCAGATGATATGATAGTATACTTAAGTGACCCCAAAAACTCCACCAGAGAACTCCTAAACCTGATAAACGACTTCAGCAAGGTGGCAGGTTATAAAATCAACTCGAACAAATCAGTAGCCTTCCTCTACATGAAAGATAAACAGGCTGAAAAAGAAATTAGGGAAATGACACCCTTCACAATAGTCACAAATAATATAAAATACCTTGGGGTGAATCTAACCAAGCAAGTGAAAGATCTGTATGACAAGAACTTCAAGTCCCTGAAGAAAGAAATTGAAGAAGATCTCAGGAAATGGAAAGATCTCCCATGCTCATGGATTGGCAGGATTAATATAGTAAAAATGGCCATCTTGCCAAAAGCAATCTACAGATTCAATGCAATCCCCATTAAAATACCAACTCAATTCTTTACAGAACTTGAAAGAGAAATTCTGAAATTTATTTGGAACAACAAAAAACCCAGGATAGCGAAAACCATCCTCAACAATAAAAGAACTTCTGGAGGAATCGCCATCCCTGACATCAAGCTGTACTACAAAGCAATAGTGATAAAAACGGCCTGGTATTGGTACAGAGACAGGCAGGAAGATCAGTGGAATAGAGTTGAAGACCCAGAAATGAACCCACAGAACTACGGTCATTTAATCTTTGACAAAGGAGCTAAAACTATCCAGTGGAACAAGGACAGCATTTTCAACAAATGGTGCTGGTTCAACTGGAGGACAACATGCAGAAGAATGCAAATCGATCCTTTCCTATCTCCTCGTACAAAGCTCAAGTCCAAGTGGATAAAGGACCTTCACATAAAACCAGACACACTGAAACTAATAGAAGAGAAAGTGGGGAAGACCCTCGAATACCTAGGCACAGGGGAAAAGTTCCTGAATAGAACACCAATGGCCTCTGCTCTAAGATCAAGAATTGACAAATGGGACTTCATAAAATTGCAAAGCTTCTGTAAGGCAAAGGACACCGTCAATAGGACAAAACGGCAACCAACAGATTGGGAAAAGATCTTTACCAATCCCACATCCGATAGAGGACTAATATCCAATATATACAAAGAACTCAAGAAATTAGACTCTAGACAACCAAATAACCCTATTAAAAAATGGAGTAAGGAGCTAAACAAAGAATTCTCAATTGAGGAAATCCGAATGGCCGAGAAGCACTTAAAGAAATGTTCAGCATCCTTGGTCATCAGGAAATGCAAATCAAAACAACCCTGAGATTCCACTTCACACCAGTCAGAATGGCTAAAATCAAAAACTCAGGTGATAGCAGATGCTGGCGAGGATGTGGAGAAAGAGGAACACTCCTCCATTGTTGGTGGGATTGCAAGATGGTGCAACCACTATGGAAAACAGTTTGGCGGTTCCTCAGAAAATTGGACATATCACTACCTGAGGACCCAGCTATACCACTCCTGGGTATATATCCAGAAGATGCTCTAACACATAACAAGGAAATATGCTCCACTATGTTTATAGCAGCTTTATTTATAATAGCCAGAAACTGGAAAGAACCCAGATGCCCTTCAACAGAGGAATGGATACAAAAAATGTGGTACATTTATACAATGGAATATTACTCAGCTATTAAAAACAATGAATTTGATAAATTCATATATAAATGGATGGAACTAGAAAATATCATCCTGAGTGAAGTAACCCAATCACAAAAGAACATACATGGTTTTCACTCACTGATTATTGGATTTTAGCCCAGAAGCCTGAAATACCCAAGATTCAACTCACAGACCACATAAAGCTCATAAAGAATGATGACCAAGTAGGGGGGACTTCAGTCCTTCTTAGAAGGAGTAACAAAATACTCAAGGGTGCAAATAAGGAGACACAGTGCAGGACAGAAACTGAAGGAGGGACAGTCTACAGACTATTCCACCTAGATATCCATCCTATGTGCAGTCACCAAAGGTAGAGGTTGATGTGGATGGCAGGATGTACACGCTGACAGGAGCCTGATATAGCTGTCTCCTTAGAGGTCTGCAAGAGTCTGACATACTCAGAGGCAGATGCTCACAGCTAACCATTAAACTGAGCATGGAGTTCCCAATGGAGAAGATAGAGTGAAGGCTGAAGGAGTTGAGAGGATTCGCGACACCATGAGGAAAGCAACAATCCCAACCAACCAGAGCCCCCAGGGTCTAAGCCACCAGCCTGGGAGCGCTTAGGGAGGGACCCATGGCTCCAGCTATATATGCAATGGAGCTATATATATAAGTAGGAGAAGAGATCCTTGGTCCCATGAAGGCTGGACATGGGGGGTAGGATATTCGAGGGTGGGGAGGGTGAGGTACAGGGGAGGGTGGGTGGGGGTACACCAACGTGGAGGCGGGAAGAGGGGGGATGGGATAGTGAGTTCCTGGGAGGGAGGGGGGGAAATGGGGTAAGGAGAGAACATCTGAAATGTAAAAAATAAAAATTTTTCAATAAAAAAAAAAAAAAGTCAAAGTTTGGGTATTTTCTTTTCATGAGTTCAGTGGGAACCATGAGTGTGTGTGAGTGAATCATGAGTGTGTGTGTGCGCGCGTGCGCGCGCGAGAAAGAGAGAGAGAGAGAGAGAGAGGAGAGAGAGAGAGAGAGAGAGAGGGGGGAGGGAGGGAGAGAGAGAGAGAGAGAGAGAGAGAGAGAGAGAGAGAGAGAGAGAGATTGGGTGACATGAATGGGGGGCTGAATATTTTATTTGAAAACTGTCACCTTAGGAAAGTGAAGTGTGAGAGCTGGGGAAGGTTTATGGGTGTGTGCAGATGCTGCCCTGCCCACCTATCTTCCCCTATCTGCTCTTGAGAGATGATGTTTGGCATCATGCTTCCTGACTAAGGGATCTTTATTTTTATTTAACTGTTACTCAAATCTCTCTCTCTCTCTCTCTCTCTCTCTCTCTCTCTCTCTCTCTCTCTCCCTCTCTCACTCCATTCCTCCCTACATCTGACCTTCAATCCCTCTCTCATTCTCCTTTTGTTAGACAGAGAGCCTGGTTGACAGGCAGTGGAAGTACTCATTCAGAATATTTGAATTCCTGGAGGACGGAAATCCCACAGCCAGTAGGCTCTTAGATCTCAGGCACTCCTCCCTTTCTTCTACTTAGTATAGAGGAATCAGTAGTTCTGAGTCTCGCCATTCCTTGGAGTTGTATGTTTAGTGTACTGCAGAGTGTGGTAAGGAGCATTATAAAGAAGGATCGGACATTTACAACTAGGCTGGCAAATATTACTAGAAGACATAGAAACTCAGGTTCTGGTGCACCATTGTTAAGAAATATGGATGAGGTGGGAAAGGGCACAGACATGATGGTTAAAGAGAGTTGTGTGAGCAGAAGCTGGAATAGTAAACAGCCTGGTGTGTTTGGGACAGACAAGCCAGTCTGCAGTGTACAGTGGGAGGTATTGAAACCTCAGGGTCCTTGTCCTAATTTAAAGGTGGGCTTGCATTCCATCCCCACCACTTCTGAGCTGTGGGGGCAAGTGCTAGTTATTTGACCTTTTTTGAACTCTGGTTTTCTTATTCATGCAAATGGAGGAAATTATACTTCATTTGCAATACCATGAAAAAGAATCAGAGAGATGGCAACCAGAAAGCATCTATCCCAGTGCTGTTTAATAAGCAATAGCTATTGTTATACTTATTTTCATTCTCAGTGCTTAAAGATTCAAAATAGAATCTAAATCTGTCATCTAAAAGCTTTTTCTCATTACATGCCAATTCTAATTCTTTAAAAGAGGAGGTGATGTGATCAATTAGTAATGACATCAATGATGACCAAATGTTGTCTACTTAAAAGAACAGTGTTTAAGATACAGAAAACATGAGTATAGGATGTAAAGCTTGTATTATCCCCACAAGAATGGGTGGGTAAGGGAAAGGTAAAAAGGCATGTGTGAATGCATGGTGGGGTGGTGCTTACTTTTTATCTTCTTGGCAACATAACATTCTATTTTGGGGCTTGGCATCACAAGCCAAAGGGTTAGCAATGAGTTCCATATCTCCTGGCTGCAAAGCAAACATATGCCGTCTTTCTTGGCAATGCAATGGCTCCTTGAGCAGAAGGAGTAAGGAGGGCAAGAGGTGTGTGCTTTATGTCCCAAACCTGCAGGGCTCTGGGAACTTTCTGGAATGCTAAGCTGTTTATTTTGGGAGTCCTTCAGCTTAGTCGGTTGGTATTTAGAGACAGCTAGAAATTTTGCATTGCACTTTCATTCCAATAGAAAATGGGAGGTGCAGGGAGGGGGAATTTGAAAACCCAAAAATGCTTTCCAAATACTGGTAAGTCAAACAAGGACAGCCTGACTCTATTCTGTTCTCCTTCCCACTTCAACCTCATATCCACAAGGAAACAGAAAGAAAAGAAGCAGCTATGTGATGAATGCATGAAGCTCTGAGTGAGTGAAGAGTTCCCCACGAAGATGCCAGACAAGGAGACTCCCTTCCCATTAGCTGATACAAGAAGCCTTTACCAGTAACTGTGGAAGGAGACAGTTGAGGAAGGCAGCTAGGCCATAGCCTAGATTGGATTTCCATAAGGGTGACTCTTCCATCCTTCACATGTGGTTTAAAAAGGATCTCTTTTAAAAGTTTCCATTAGCAGTGTGATTGATCTTCTGATGAAAGCAGTAGGAAGACCTCCAGAAAAAAAAATTATGATTACAATGTAGAGTGGACACATACTAAGTAGCAGGTTTGAAGATCACAGTTAGTACCCTCTATAAACCATACTTAGATGTGACTTTCATTATTTCTTTGTAACTGTCCTTAGCTCCTGAGTCCTTATCCGCCACAGGCAGGAAACTTAATCTTGAACATCAAACAATTTGACTCTGATTCAGATGTCATTGATTTAGGGTTTAAATGCAGGCAGCTTAACAGTCGTGCTACTTCCTACTTCTTTTTACTCCAAGTGTGAGGGGGGTGAACTAATTTCTATCAGCCCTAACTTTTATCAGCCTGGGATTATCAAGGAAGCATTTGGTTCTTAGGGGGCACCATGAGGTATGAAGTGTCTCCATGGCATATCTTTGGCCTCCATGTGGACCCACCTTATTGTTGATGGCTTCCCCGTGGATGTCACTCACATCTTTGTCCTGTTTCATAACTGAACTCCCTTTAACTGTCCTAATCCAGCCACTCTGTCTGCATTGTCAGTGTTTCAGAGTGTTTGGAATGTAAGGGTCTGTCCCTGGCTCACCCCTTTACTATGGTTGATAATGTGGCAACCTGGAAATTTCTCTTTATAACCATCTCATGATTTTACTGTTCTTGATATTCATGACATTTGTTTATGATGTGGAATTATTTCTCTAAAGAAAGAAAGGAGATATGATGACACCTTAACCATAGTATCTCTACTTTGCCTGACTTTTAGCTCAGCCATGTGACTGAGTTTCATCAATAGAAAGCAGAGGAAAATAGTGGAGTGCTATTTCTAAGCTTTCATAGGCACATTACATTTGTCCCTACAACTTAGACCTTCCCTGTCCCCAACAGAGCATTTCTCAGCTTTCCCCTTTGGTTTAGGAAGAATAAAAGTTACATAGGAAAAGAACTACCCTGATTGTGCCTATCTCCTAGTCCAAACAAATAGACTTCTACCTGATTTGAATATCTGTGCATATGAAACTTTGCAATGTGATTACAATTCTGTGTTTGTCACACATCGTTTTTTTTTTTTTTTTTTTTTGTTTGTTTGTTTGTTTGTTTTTTTGGCAATAAGTAACTAGTGCACTACCATGCCCAGAACTTAGCTGAAGAGCCTAGAAACTGGCCTAAAGTTCTCCTCTTTCTCTTATGGTGCTCTTTCTATTCTTGTTTCATTAAACTTTATTCCCTTTCATAGTGGAGGAAAAAAAATCTCTGAAAGCAGTCTGTTTTTCTTCCTTTTTCTGTGAAGTCTTCTCTCATTTAGCTCTGGTTTCAGGTCTTGATAAGCAATGTCATGCTCATGATTATCAGAAGGCTACTTCCGCTCAAACAGCCCCATTTGTGTATACTCTAATTGGTAGTCACAGTTATAAGGTAAGAAGACAAATCCATTTAGAGAGGCAAATGAAGGCTAAGAGTTTAGCTGAACACTGTTTCAGTGCTTGTGAATGAGGCAAATGACTTCAGGGTTCTTCAGGGAGTCTACTTTTATTTTGAAGTATTGCATTTGGAGTATGATTCAATTTGGCAAACTGTAAAATATGGGAGAGGTCTGTGAATCCAGAAAGGTCCAAGGGATATCAATGACCTGCAGTTTGTAATTAGTGTCCTCTTACCTACATGAACACATAGACCAAATATATTGATCTCAATGATTCTAATCTTTAAAGTTTATAGCTAATGCACAAAGCTGTACATATTTATGGGTTCCATATTATTGTTTTTGGTGTGTGTGTGTGTGCATGTGCATGTAATATATGTACACACCCATCCATTTTGCATGGAGTCCAGAATAGAACTTTGGATGTATTCTTCTCTGTTTTTCCAGCTCATCATTTTTGAGACAGCATTTCTTACTAAATCAGAAGCCCAGCATATCAGCTAGGTTGGCAGGCTGTTGAGCTCCTAGGTTCTACATTTCTTTGGCCTCCAGTGCTGGCTAATAGGTATGACAGTGACACACAGCTTTTATGTGGATATTACAGGTCTAAGCTCAGCTCTTTTTATGTTCATGGCAAGTGCTTTTACCCACTGACTTATTTCTCTAGCTCTTATGTGATTTTTAAAAAATATATGTATATAATGTGTAATGTTCAAATCAGAATAAATATGTCTATATCCTAAAACAGCTAGCAAAGTCTCATGCTGGAAAAGATAGTCTTCTAAGTTCTAGAAATTATATACAGGGGTCCCCAGCAAGTCCAGCTGTCAAAAGGTTTTCTCTGTCCCTCTGTGCTCCTTCTTTTGGTCCACACCTCCAACTACAATCCTGGAAGCCTGCAGCCATTAGAAACCACCAGGTGAGACCCCTACCCCAATTCCCTGCCTGCCCGACCTTGGAGGCAAACCCAGCAGTGTCAAGCTCTGCTCTGCCCCCTCTGAACTCCATTACCCAGGTCACAACTCTCCCTGCATACCTGGAGGCCTGCTGCTACCCAGGGTAAACAGAGGCCTTCAACTATCACTGACCACCAGTTCTACCCACAGCACTGCTGAATTCCTGGAGTCCTGCTGGAAAACCAGCATCCTAAGGCTATTCAACACTAGCAGATCTGCCTGTATCTCAGGAATCCTGCTGCCACTCAGGACAATCAGCTCAACATGCAATACCAGATGCCTTCTGACATCAGAAACGACAAGGTCAACCTGTAGCCCTAATGGCCTGCTCCCAATCGGGGACTACCAGGTCTGCCAACAATAGGGATAACTAGATGACTAAAGGCCAGCATAAGAGCATGATCAACAACATCTAGGGCAATAAGACATCACCCGAACCCAGCTATCCTACAACAGCAAGTCCTGGATATCCTAACACAACTGAAGTTGATAGAGGCATTTAAAGAGAAAATGAATACATTCCTTAAAGAAATGTAGGAAAATACAAACAGCTAGAGACCCTTAAAGAGGAAATAAATAAATAAAAAGAAATAGAGAAAAAATAGGTGAAAGAAACAAATGAAAATGTTCAAGATCTGAAAAGGGCAATATAAAAAGTTTTCCAATCAAAAGGACCCAAGAAACATGACAGAGGAGCCATTGTAATATCTAATAAAATAGACTTTCAACCAAAAGTTATCAAAAGAGATGCCTCAAGTGCAAGTGTACCCACATTTGGAACAAAAATAGCACTAAAGCTTAGACCACATATTGAACTTCACACATTAATAGTGGGAGATTTCAACATCACATTATCACCGACTTACAGGTAATCTAGACAGAAACTAAACAGAGAAGTAATGACTCTAACAGATATTATGATACAAATGGACCTAACAAATTTCTATGGAACCTTTCATCCAAACAGAAAAGATTATACCTTCTTCTCAGCACCTTATGGAACCTTCTCCCTCAACAGATACAAGAAAATTAAAATAACCTCTTGTATCTTATCAGATCCCTATGAATTAAAGCTAGACTTCAACAACAACAGAAACAACAAAAAGCCTACATACTCATGCAAATGGAACATCTCTGTACTCAATGATCACTGCATCAGGGAGGAAATAAAGAAATCAAAGACTTTCTAGAATTTAATGAAGGTACAACATACCCAAATTTATGGGACACAATGAAAGAAGTACTAAGAGGAAATTTCCTACACCAAGTACCTTCATAAAGAAATTGGAGTTTTCATACTAACAATTTGAAAGTATCCCTGAAATCCCCAGGAATAGAAAGATGCAGACACACCCAAGAGAAGTAGACAGCAGGGAATAGTCAAACTCAGGGCTGAAATCTATCAATTATAGACAAAGAGAAATACAAAGAATCAAGGAAACCAAGAACTGGTTCTTTCATAAAATCAACAAGATAGTCAAATCCTTATCCAAATTAAAAGGCAGCAGGAGAGAGGAAGAGAGAAAGAGGCAGAGAAAAAGAGAGAACTTAAATGAGCAAAATCAGAAATGAAAACAGAGACATAGTAATATACACTGAAGACATTCAAAGAATCATTAGCCTGAAGTTCACAAAAATTGGAAAATCTAAATGAAATGAATGATTTTCAAACAGATATTACTTGCCAAGTGTTGTAGTAATTATTTAAAAAAGCCTCTGGCTCAGGCCGACTATCTAAGCTGCGGCTGCTCTGCCTAGCCCAGCCACCATGTTTCTTGGCCAGAGGCCACGTGCGTGCTACAGCTAGAACCGGCCGCCAGAAACATCAGCCCTGCCACCCACTAGATGCCAGCGTGAGAGATGGCTCTGCCAATCTTCCATGCTGTCTCCACAAGGCAGGGCATTGCCCAGACCACTCTGCCATCCATGAGGGCCCAGTAAGAGAATGAGACTCTAATTCTTATAGATTAATCAAAGCTTATATATTTGGCAATGATCAGTAACAAGATATCCACACAATCAGAAGTGTAACCCAATACCCAACCTAGGTATACCAACTACCTTTGACTGCTACAGATACGTGAACATCTGTCTCCATCACTCCTACATCTCTGCTCTCTCTCGATCCTACTCTTCCTTTTATCTCTTCCTCTCCTAACTCCTCCTCTTCCTTTTCCTCTTCCTTTCCTAACTCCTCCCACCTTAGCTCCTCCTACAACCAAGTAAAATCAAAATCAGATAAACTACCTAAATAGTCCTATAACCACAAGAAAATAGAAGCAGTTATTGAAAGTCTCCCATTCAAAACAATCCCCAGGTCCAGACAATTTTAGTGTAGAATTGTACCAGACTTTTCAAAGAAGAGCTAATACCAATACTCTTCAAACTATTCCACAAAATAGAGACAGAAGGACACTGACAATCTCAATTCTATGAAGCTACTGTCACCATGATCACCCTGATACCTGAACCACAATGCCAATATCTCTTATGAACATTGATGCAAAAAATACCCAATAAAACATTCACAAACCTAATGAATCCAAGAACACATCAAAAATATCATCCACCATGTTCAAGTAGGCATCATCCTAGGGGTGCAAGGGTGTATCAATATACAAAAACCCACCAACCTAATCCACCATATAAACAAACTGAAAGAAAAAAGAAAAACTCATGATTATCTCATTAGATGCTGAAAAAGCCTTTGATAAAATCTGACAAGCTTTCATGTTAAAATCTTGGAGAGATCAGGGATACAAGAGGCATACCTAAACACAATAAAGGCAATATGCAGCAAGCCAATAGCCAGCCCAAAATTAAATAAAAAGAAACTTGTTCTCTAGCCTTACCAGCATGAGCTGCTCTTGAGATCCCTTGAGATTTCTACTCTACCCATTTTGAAGGGTGTTAGATAAAATCTGAGTCATTTTTTTTTACTTGCATTTCCCAGATAGCCAAGGATCTTGACTATTTATTTAAATCCTTCTTAGCATTAGAGATTTCTCTGCCAAGAACTCTGCTTAGATCTGTACCTGATTTTTAAAATTGGTTATTTGTTTTGTTAATATCTAGCTTTTTGAGTTCTTTATATATAGGATATCAGCTTATTGATATATATATATATATATATATATTATATATATATATATATATATATATATGGCTTTCATGTATGTATTATATATATTATATGTGTGTGAGGTTGGTAAAGATCTTTTTCCATTGTGTAGGCTGCCATTTTGTCCTTTGGATGGTGTTCTTTGCCTTACAGAAGCTTTTTAGTTTCATGAGCTTCCATTTATTAGTTGAATATCATTGTGCCTGAGCTATCAGTGTTCTGATCAGGAAGTTGTCTTCTGTGCCATTTCATTCAAAGTCAGTCATTTTCTCTTCTATCACATTTAGTGTATCTGGTTTTACATTGAGGTCTTTGATTGACTTGGACTTGAGTTTTGTGCAGTGTGATAGATATGGGTTTATTTTCATTTTTTATATGTAGATATCTAGTTAAACCAGTACCATTTATTGAAGATGCTTCCCTGTTTCCATTGCGTAATTATGCCTTTTTTTTTTTTTTAAAATCAGGTGTCCATAGGTATGTGGATTTATTTGATTCCATTGATCAACCTACTTTTATGCCAATACCAAGAAGTTTTTATTACTATAGCTCTGTATTAGAGCTTAAAATTACGGAGAGTGATACCTCCATGAGTTCTTTTATCATAAAGGATTGTTTTAGGTATATTATTTTTGTTTTTGTTTTTTCATATGAACATGAATATTGTTCTTTCAAGGTCTGTAAAGAATTTTGTTAGAGTTTAGGTGGCAATTGGATTGAATCTGTGAATAGCTTTTGATAAGATGGCCAATCTTTTCTATGTTAATCTATAGAAAAAATCCATGAGCATGGGAGATCTTTTCTGATATCTTCAATTACTTTCTTCAAAGACTTTCATACATGTCTTTTATTAGCTTTGTTAGAATTACTCCATTATATTTTACATTTTTGTGACTTCTGTGAAGGTTATTATTGTTCCCTTGATTTTTTCTCAGCCTATTTGTCCTTTGTATATAGAAGGGCTACTGATTTTTGAGTGAATCTTACATCCAGCTACTTTGATGAAGTTCTTTATCAGTTGTACGAGTTTCCTGGTAGGAATTTTTGCATCACTTATATATAATATCATCATCTGCAAATAAGGATACTTTGATTCCTTTCAAGTTTTTGGAATTATTTATATGTCCAGCTAATTTGTTGATGATATTTGTCAGCTGTAAGTGTTCCCTGGTAGAATTTTTGGAGTCACTTATTACTTATACTATACCATTTGCAAATAGCTACACTTTTACTTCTTCCTTTCCAATTTGTATCCACTTGTTCTCCTTTAATTGTCTCATTGGTCTAGCTAGAACTTCAGTTGTGGTATTGAATAGGTAGGGAGACAGCCCTGTTTTGTTCCTGATTTTAGCGTAATTGTTTTCAGTGTTTCTCCATTTAATTAGATGTTCAGTATAAGCTCTCTGTATATTGCCTTCATTATGGTAAAATATGTCCCTCGTTTTCCTGATCTTTCCAAGACTTTTATCATAAAGATGTGTTAGGTTTTGTTGAAGAATTTTCCATTATTTAATGAGGTTATCTTTTGTTTTTTTTTCTTTAAGCTTTTTATATGGTGGATTATAATGGTGGATTTTTGTATGTTAAACCATCTGGACATCTCTGGGATGAAGCATACTTGATCATGATTGATAACCTTTTGGATGTGTTCTTTGATTCAGTTTGCAAGTATTTTATTAAATATTTTTGCATCAATGTTCATGAGGGAAATTGTAATTATCTCTCTTGCATCTTTATTTGGTTTGAAGATCAACGTGACAACGGTCCTATAAAAAATGAATCGGGCAATGTTTCTTCTCTTTCTATTTTATGTAATAATTTGAGAAGGATTTGTGTTATTCCCCCCCCCTTTTATTTTTTGAAAATCTGTGCTAAAATAATCTTGTCCTGGAATTTGTTTTTGGTTGGGAGACTGTTGCTTCTATTTCTTTAGGGGTTATAAGTCTATATAAATTGAATCTGATCTTGATTTAACTTTGGTAAGTTGTGTTTATCAATAAATCTGATAGTTTATTTTAGGTTTTTCAATTTTAAGGAATACAATGTTTTGAAGCATGTCCTAATGATACTTTACATTTCTCTAGTGTCTGCTGTTATGTGTCCCTTTTGTGTTTGATTTTATTAAGCTGGCTATTCTCTCACTTTTAGATAGTTTGGATAAGGGTTCTTTCTATCTTGTGGATTTTCTCAAATAACCAACTCTTTATTTCAATGATTCTTTATAGGGTACTCTTTGCTTCTATTTTATTGATTTCAGAGCCCTCAGTTTTTTTCCCTGCCATCAATTATTCTTGCTTTTTTTTTTTTTTTTTTTTTTGTTCTAGAACTTTTAGGTATGCTGTTAAGTTGCTAGTATGAGATCCCTCTAACTTGTTTATGAAAGCATGTATTTCTATAAACTCTGCTCATAATACTACTCTCATTGTTTCCCATAATTTGGGTATATTGTGCATTCATTTTCATAGAATTCTGGGGATTCTTTAATTTCTTTATTTCTGCCTTGGCCCAGCAGAAAGTCATTTAGTTTCCATGACTTTGTAGGCATTTTGTTGTTTCTAAAATTCAGCTTTTATTTGTGGTGGTCTGATAGGACATAAGGTGTTATATCAATTTTCTTGTGTCTATTGAGGCTTGCTTTGTCACCAAATATGTGGTCAATTTTGAAAAATATTTTCTGAGGTGCTGAGAAGACAGTATTTTCTTTTGTGTTTGGGTGAAGAAGTTCTGTAAATATCTGTTAGGTCCATTAGTCATAATGTTTGCTAGCACTGTTTCTCTGTTTAGTTTTCAGGATGACTTGTTCATTGCTGATTGTGAAGTACTTAAGCTCTCCACTATTAATGTATAAGGTTCAATGTGTGATTTAAGCTCTAGTAATGTTTCTTTAACAAATGTAGGTGCTCTTTCATTTTGAGTATAGATGGTCACTACGGAGATGTCATCTTGGTAGATTTTCCTTTGGTGAGTATGAAGTGTCCTTCCTCAACTCTTTTCATTAATTTTGGTTAAAAGTCTATTATATTATATGACTACACCAGTTTGATTATTGAGTTAATTTGTTTGGAAAAAATTTCAACCCTTTACTTTGAGGTAATGGCTATCTTTGATGTTGAGGTGTATTTCTTATATGCAGCAGAAGGATGGGTCCTAGTTTTCACATTCATTTTGTCAGTTTGGGTCTTTTTATTGGGAATTTAGTCCACTAATATTTAGAGATTTTAATGATGAATGATTATTAATTGCTGTTATTTTGTTGTTGGTGGTGATTGTGGTGGTTGGGAGTGTGCATGTATATGTGTGCATGTATGATTCCCTTCTTTTGTTTTGCTGGTAACAGATTATTTCCAGTGTTTTCAGGGGTAATGTTTACCTCTCTGTGTTAGAGTTTTCCTACTAGTTCCTTGAGTAGGGCTGGATTTGTAGTTAAATATTACTTACATTCAATTTTGTCATGGAATATCTTGTTTTCTCCATCTATAGTTATTGAAAGTTTTGTTGGGGATAGTAATCTGTGCTGACATATGTAGTCTCTTAAAGTCTCAAGATGCTTCCAGCCTTTAGACTCTCTGTTGAGAAGTTAGCTGTAATTCTAATAGCCCTATCATTATACATTACTTGACATTTTCCTTTGTATATTTTAATATTCTTTGTTCTGTACATTTCATGTTATAATTATAGGGCTGGAGGACTTTCTTTCTTGGTCCAATTTATTTTGTGCTCTGTAAACTTCTTGTATGTTTATAGGCATCTCTTTCTTTAGGTTAGGAAAATTTTATTCTGTGATTTCCTTGAAAATAGTTTTAGGCCTTTGAGATGAAAATAGTCCTGGATTGTTTAAGAAACCAGTATAAACAAACCATGAGGTGAAAAACAGTAAGAAGCATTCCTCCATAGGTTTTGCTTCAGTTCCTGCCTCTAGGTTTCTGTCTTAAGTTCCTCTCTTATCTTTCCTGGATAATGAACTATTAGCTGTAAGATAAAATCAATCCTATCCACCTTAACTTGCTTTTGCTCATGATGTTTTATCACAATGATAAAAATCTCAAGAAAAACCTTCACAGAAAGTCTGAAAGGAAGATAATTTTCTTCTATTTTTAGATATTAGTATACTAGTTCCATCTCTGTCTAAGACTTGGCTCATTAGTCTCCACATTATCACTATAAGATAGCCTTCACTTCCAGTAAATTTATCTCTTATTTTAAAGAATTCTACCTAGCATCCACATGCAATCTATGACACCTTGACACTAGTCCCTCATTCCTGTTTTTATCATGTTTATGTTCCTGACTAGGATGGAGCTCCTTGAATATTTCAGATTTTACAATAAACAGTTATGGATGGGCTATGATAACATCACTTTCTAACTTAGGCTTCTGCCCCAATTCTCAAGTATATTGCTTTTGCTTTTCATAGCATTAGCTGAGGTCTATTTATTTATTTATTTTGTGTGAAAACTCTCTCATTACATCACTATCTGCAGGAAGATGGAAATTCTATTTCATTCATTCCATTCTATTGTTAGCTATGTGGGAGGTGCACAGAACTCCAGCACATGGAAGATGCCTGTCCTAAGATATCCTTAGTGGATAAGACTAAGATCCTTGGTTTGAATCCCATTTTTTCTACTTAGTCATTCTATTAGTTTCATAATATATTCATGTCTCTGTGTCTTAGGCTTCTGAATGTTAAACAATAGGGGGGTATATATGCTTTAGTATACTAAAGGTGTAGAACATAAGAATAAGAATAGGTATTCTAGAGATTTGAAGCTCAGGTTTAGATTCCAGTTCTGCCTACTGCAAGGGCATCTGGGACATAGCAAATGCTCTATTTCTTCCCTGAAATGTAAATACAGATAATAATAGCTTCCAGCTCATGGAGATGCTGTAGGGACTAAATAAGCCAAGCCTTCTAAAGCACCCAGAACAGGCTCCAGCAAGGGGTAAACAAGGCAATTTCAAGGTCTTCTGCTAGTTAACTCGCTAATCAAAATTGGAGTCCAAGTTCACCTTTCAATTCACTGTGCTTTAGAATTTAGAACATTCTAGAGTTTCTAGATCTGTTCCTTGCTGAAGCTGCTTTCTTCCAGCACCTCAAATGGCACAGACATTTCCTCATACTATTTCTCCAACCAACATCTTGATGTGTATGAAACATTTTCTACATCACTGGATACAAGCATATTTTCCATCTGGAGAGGGAGGAGAGCCTGCTTCTAGAAGACAGTGAAAAGAGTCATCAAGAAACATAGCCCAGCAGAGGAAGATGCAAAAATAATTAAAATATGAAATGTGTTACCTCCTTCACAGGATTTTGCCTTAGCCTAAAGAGAGGAGTGGTAGACAGACATTCCCTTTCTCAAACTGATACACATTTTGATAAAGTGTGATAAAGACATAGGAAAGTTGACAGATTGAATTAGAAAAAGAGCTTGCATTTCGTACATGAATAAAAGTGTGAGTTTAAAAGAGAAGAGCCCTGGAGTTTGCAGGCTTCCACTACATTACACAACAGTGCAGCCAGGGTATGAGTCCTTTAATGGGCTCTCTGGCTGGTGGCATAGTCCAGGTTAGGCAGTGAAAATATAATGCTCAGAAGGTTGTTCCTGGAATTTTTTTGGGTCAGAGCCTGTGCTTTTGAAGCCCTAACAAGCTACATTCAACCACTTCTCCCTTATAGCCAAATTAAAAAATACTATATTAGAAGTGAAAAGAGAGAGGAAAAAAGATAAATGAAATGTATCTACTTGGAAAGAGGAACAGGGGGTTCAATGATCCATTCAAGACCATATTTTGGGGATCTGAAATTTAGCTTTAAACAGAAGATAAGAAGTGTGCATACCCAGTCAAGATATGGTTCCACCAATCATTGCTCTGTTTTTATTTTGACTTGTCTTGCCTGCTAGATAGTCTGACACATTGTCAGATGTGTATAAAATCTCCTAGGAGACAAGTTTCTCCTATAGCTGACACCAAGCTTCAACCTTATCCCAGTATGAGATTCCTGGTGAAACTAAAAAAAAAAAAAAAAAAAAAAAAAAAAAAAAAAAAAAAATCATGATCTACTTTCTCTGTAGTCTAATAAACAAAGAGAAGAACATACATGCCTCTGTAAAATATCTTTTCCCTTTCCAGGATATGTGGAACTAGCAGATTCCAAGTTTTCTGATATCGAATTCAGTGTTCCTCTCAATAATCCATTTGTTCTCCTAGCCATTCAACCTCTTGTTTAGTCATATCCATTATGCCAAGAACAGTGCCAGTGATAGACGTTCCTATTTATTTTCA
The DNA here is from genome assembly GCA_021653895.1 of Mastomys natalensis. Lineage (NCBI taxonomy): Eukaryota > Metazoa > Chordata > Mammalia > Rodentia > Muridae > Mastomys > Mastomys natalensis. The sequence goes on from JAJTUV010000216.1 coordinate 1,457,457, forward strand.
TTTGTCTTTCTTCTATGGAGGACTTTGTTTTCTCCAGCTCTTATCAAGTCTCTGTCTCATGAAGGCCTTCCACCAGGTGGCCAGAGGTTGTTTAAGACTTTTAATTTCTTGTAATTGTTTACTCACTAAGCCTTCCCAGATCCTCTGCTTGTGATTCTAGACTAGTTTTCCCTTTCAGAATTAATACTTGTCTTGAATTTTTAGGAGTTTAGCATTGATTGATATAGAGAGGAGCTACTATTCAAAAGGAAGATGAACAAAGGCTCAGAAAGCTGAGACCAGAAGAAAAGTTGGGAAGAAAAGTTATCTTTGACCACTATATCATTCATTTAAACAACATAGATTTCTAGAGCAAGTAGTGAAGGTCAGGGCATATAGCTTCCTGGGGATGTTCTCTACAGGAATGAACACTGGGCATACTAGGGCTGGCATTCTGAATAGACCATGCTTGATGAAGCTTGGGAATATACAAAGGCACACTTGCTAATTTAGTAGTTAGTTCCAAGCATAACAGTGAAAGTATTGGGAGCAAGCTGGACTTGTATTTTAATTAATGAATGAATGAATTAATAATTTGTCCTCATGTATGTATGCATGTTTTGCATTTGTATGAACACACATATGTATGGATACTTATGTATATGTGAATGTTCATGCATGTGGAATCCTGAGGTTGACACCAGAAATCAACTTCAAGCATTCTTTTACCTTATTCAATGAGGCAGGGTCACTCAGTCAAATCCAGAGATCATCAATATGACCAGTTTTGCTAGCCATGTTACTCCAAGGATACTTTATCATCCCCTTTTGGGGCTGGGATTATAGAGGGGCTTGCCATAACTCCCCCATTCTTCTGCATGTTCTGGGAATCCAAACTCTGGTGTCATATAGCTGGGGACAATTCTGTTAGAAAGAAAGAAATCCACTAATACTTTTTAAAGAAAAGAAATGTATTTGAACAACATATACAAAGTTAAATATGGGGGAACAGGGTGGGTGCAAAACTAGGACTCAAGAATAGGGACAGGGCCCAAAGAGTCTTTGATAGGAGAGTAAAATGGATTGCACAGAGTTTTTTTTTTAGAAATCTTACACGTGGTCAAGGTAAATATTGCTCTACCACATTGTCCTTTTGCTTTCTGCATCTCAAATCAGTCCCTTAGCCCTTACCAAGGCTTCTGGCTATATCACCTACATAGCTCCTGAATTAATTCCCCTGATCTTTCCTCCTCTGCATTTCTAGAATGTGTCCTTTTTCTTAGACATTTATTACTTTTGATTACTGTCCATTTCAGAATCTCGTGACTTCACTATCATCTCATCTAAGAGGCTTTCTCTGGTCTCCCAGTTTCTTTTAGGTAGCCTGCAATGTTTTCGAAAAGCTCTCTTTTTGAAGCTATGACATCTGTGCTTAGCATCTGTCATTTCCCAGTTGTCTATCAATGACAAGATGACTAGAAGTGATGTGCTTTCCATGATCTTCACCCCAGTCCCTGGTTCATGACCTGCCTGTGGGTGGTGGTCCATTAATATTTATTGAACAAATGAAGAAAGAGCCATATTTTTTTTTTTTTACTCCTGTAACCTGCCCTCCACACACTTCCTGTTACATTCCATGCTCCACACTTGGTTACTGCTCAGTTTTCTCAGCTTCCATAATTTCTGGTCTATTTTTGCTTATACTGAAACTGTTCTGGCCCTCACAGCCTCTGAAGACCCCACTTTCACCTTTCAGTTGTGTATCCTAACACCAACTGACATATTTTATATTGCTTAGTTTAAACTGCCTAGAGAAAAATATGTGAATGGCTCAGCTCACCTTGTCAAGTGGGATCAGAAGGTTGATTCCTTGATTGACAGTCGATCTATGGACCAGTTGCCTTTAGGGCACTGATACAATGAACCTTGCCCTCTCCATATCCTTATCAGCCACATGTAGCTGATGAGCCCTTAAAATCTGGTTTATTTTACAGATTGAAATTGTATGTCTACAGAGCAGTAAAACCAACTATGTTAAAATTAATTTGCTTGTCTTTTTACTTTACTAATATGTTTATGGCAAAAAGCTCAAATAATTCTGTCTCTAGTGGAGTGTATTGAGACAATTGTAGCTGGAGTTGGTTAGGCAACTATACAGCATAGTTTAAAATAGGGGTCAGCTGAGTGGCAGGAGGCATGTGAGGGGATACTTCCTTTGGAAGTAGAAAGTGACTGATGTCTCCTGCAGTGTTTTGGCTACTATAAATTTTGTTGTAGTCTATTCGCTATTCACACAGAGCTCTGTAGAGGTGTTAGCTGCATGCTTTGCTCTATTGTATCAGTTATATACCACGAAGTAACAACAAGAGAATGAACTTTGTGCCTTACAACTACATGCTTTTATTATTTCCCAGTTATTATGAGCCAGGAGTCCATGCTTGGTGTAGCTGGGTCCTTCACTTGGAATCAGGATGCTGGCTGGATCTGTCTTTGTCTCCAAAGCACTGGGTTGGTTGTTTTAGGTGACAGAGATTTTTCTTAGTTTGGGCAGAAGTTATTTTCTTTCAATTGTCATTTACTTGTGGACTTTTGGCTGGAGGCTGTCCTTAGTTCTTAACTGATCTCTTGCTGTCTAGGCTTTCCAGTACGATGATTTGTCATATGAAAAGCAAAAATGAGAATGGTTTCTACCAAGACTGAGCCTGAATTACCTCCTCAAATTGATAATTATCACATTTGTTAAAGCTATCCCCGGATGTGCTCCTGCTCTGGAGCAGGGCATGGCACAAGAGAGACAACACCTAGGGGTAGTATCATAGCCAGTGGTCTCCAACACATCCGCCCAACAGACACCTACACTGCAAACCTTTGTACTGGAAATAGTGACATAGATCACTATGCAGTCCAGATATCAAGGATGAAATTGAAGCCAATACCATTGTCTTCATATGCTTTACAAAATTCTGGAGACAATAAATCTGGATGGTTTTTATTCAATTGTAATTTATTTCCAATAGTTCAAGAATATGAGAAATTAAAGATAAAGACACTTGCAGATTTAGTGTTTGGTGAGGATCACTTCTGGTTCATGGATGGTTCTTTCTTGCTGTGTCCTCAGATGGTCTAGGAAGTGAAGAAAATTCTTGGGATATTTTATAAGAACATTCTTCTCACTCATCTCATTCATGAACGTCCTACCTTCCCCAACCCATATTTCCTGATATCCCTTTGGGGCTTAGATCTTAACAAGGATATTTTGGTAGTATAAGCACTCAGGCCATAGCACTAGAGAGGGGAAAGGAGTTCAAGAATTGCCCATGGAACATCTGAGGTGAAAACTCTTCATTCCCATTGTTTGTGTAGGTACACCTATTTCTTGGGTAGTGGTTGGAATGAGTGGAAGCCATGACAGATGAGGTCATGAAATGCTGTCACTTAGGGGGCAGTCTTGGTGGCAGGTTGATTATTCTGAAATCATAAAATCTTGAATGGGGTCAATCATTCTGCAGGCTAAGGCTCTTACATACTTGTCCATGGAAGAAGGAAGGCAGATGTCTTCCTGTTAATGACTGTCCCTGAAGCTTCCACACATAGCTCCTTTTCCAATTTCACAGCTTCTAAGTTGAAGGCATGCCATCATTTTTGCTCCTAGAACAGGGTGGGGTGACACTTGACCACAAGCTGAATCTTGTCACCTGGGACGATGCACCCACACAGATCTAGCAAGTGGAGAATCATGTTGGAGCATAGGAGGGAGGAACCTCTGCACTATAAACTGGGGCTTTGTTTACTTATGTATTGAAACTTGGCAATGCAGTACCTAATGTCAAACAAAATTCAATTTATACTTACTGAAAAGGTATTGAACTTTTGGCAATACTTTTGTGTAATTACCATTTTCCTTCTGAACAAAATGTATCCATAATGTAGAATTGTGTTTGTACAATAAAACTTTCTTTTAAAAACAACTGTATTGAACAACAATCAATGCATAAAACTGCATGTTTAACACCTACAATTTGATGACTTGAAAGGTATCACACACCCATAAACTACCAAAACAATCAACAAATAGATTTATCTGCTGCTTCCCAAGGTTTCTTTGTATCTAATATTCCTGTTTGTTTTTTCTTGTTTGTGGTAGGAACAAATCACATGTAATCTATTCTTCTAAATAATTTAGGTACATAGCACACTTTTTATTAACCATGAGCTTTGTTTTGTGCCAGAGATCATTACAACTCATTTTTCTTGCATAATTGAAACATTATAGTCTTTAAAGAGCATCCTAACATTTCACTGATAACAGGAGACAAACAGTATTGGTTTTATCCCCCCACAAAGTGCTCTATAGGTACATACTTTATTTAATAACCCTGGAGATAAGGATGAAAAATCTGAGGCTTAGAGATTAGCAAAGTGGCTTGTGAACCAGGTACTAACTCCATCTTTTAGAACATCTCCTAGCCCATCATGACACAATGACTATATGACCATTTAACAATAACAGAGGCATACGTTGTAGTGTACGTGTACCACATGTTGTTTTATGCATTCTAAACAGGCTTATTTAATCTTCACCATACTTTTCCAGTCCACACATGTGCAGATGTCCATCACTGCCTTTCTACAGGGAGAAAAACAAAGGCTCAGAGAGATTAAGTTATTTATTATGGGCAGAAAGCTTATAAGAAGAATGTATATTTGGACAACCTGTACATTCTTTCAGTATAGCATAATGTTAACTTCTTTGCCCATTTCTTTTTCAAATAGGGAAGTCTGAAAGATGAGAGTGGCCTGTATTGAAGATGTAGTCTGTTGTTAGAGTACTGGTCCCAATCCCTATCAACACACACACACACACACACACACACACACACACACACACACATACACACACACACATGCACACACATACACACATACACACACATGCACACACATATACACAGAGAGAGAGAGAGACAGAGAGACAGAGACAGAAAGAGACAGAAAGACACAGACACACTGAAACAGAGATGAAGAGAGACAGAGAGACAAACAAAAAGAGAGAGGAGAGAGACACAGAGAAGAGAGCAGGGGAATGTGGAAGAGGAACATCCAATCTGGTCCTAGAAGCATTCAAGTACCCCGTTTCCTCCTTCAGTTTTGTCTTCCTTGCTAGAACTAATGACTTTATATGTCCCTTGGTGTCCTGCTCCTTCATAGGATAGATGCAAGCTAATTACCATCTCTGTACCCTCCTTTCTCTCCCTTTCAATACTTTGTAAACCATTTTTTCCCCTGCTCTATCTTTTGAGCCGTGTGCTGCCTCTCATTTGGCTAAGATCTGGTACCCAAGCATCTCTCTGATGTACAACATCACAACCTAGTCCCTTCCCAGGGGAAGCCAAGGGTGAGGACTAGAGTACTAAGGAATGTATCCCATTAAATTGGCCTCCTGCAATTTGAGGAGTTTAATCTTAACTTGAAAGTGTTTTTGATCAGCTTTCAGGATGCTCTCTCCTTCTGGCCCACCCCTGTCTTTGGGCTCAGCACCTGTTCTCTCCCTTGCATGTAGAGCTATGTGATTGGAAGTGGGGAGGGGTTTAAGTGCCCTGCTTCTAATCTCTATCTTCTAGCTGTCTTTCTGACTATACCGAAGTATTCACTTTTGTTCTGTTTCTAGAAGCTCAGAATCAGAGTAGATCTATTTCCTTGTCTTTCTAAAGAACCTTCTTCCTAGCTACAACTTCCTAGCTTCTTCGTCCTCCATCCTCTCTCTCAGGCTCCTGTCCCTTTGACCTGGCCATTTTCTGTCTGTCACACCTCTTCTGAGATTGTGTTTGAAAAACCTTTGAATGACAAAGTAAGGTCTAATAACTCTAAATGTCCCAGGATTTGCTAGGAAATTAACATCTCAGTGCTTGGAAGTCCTTACTTTGTATTCATTTGCAGAATGTAGGTTTACACAGGGAGAAGGAGGCAGTTTGTTTATTCCATCACTATACTACTTGCAACACAATATCTTTCTGTATGGCCGAGTCCTCAGGTTCTCTTCTCCCCTGTGGAGCTACCAGATACTATTATCAATCAACCAAATCCAGACTAATAAGATAGAAAAACTCTGGGGTGGGATGAAAGAAGCTATTTCAATATTTGATATGTATAGGATACAAATATGAGATCTGGTTCTGCCAACTTCTGGCTGTACTGTTGGATCTTGGGAAGGTTCCTGCCTAATCTGAACCTCAGCCTTCTCATCTCCATCATGGGGAGGATAATAGGACATACTTCCTAAACTTCTGCTGGTTGTTAGATATTATATTAGGTAATGTTTAAAGGTTCATTGGACCAAAGTTCAATAAAAATCAATTTGGAATGCTTTCTTGGATTGATTACAAGGAAGAATGAAAAAGGTTGGAAACCAAAACTTTCCCCTTATCTTATCTTTTTTTTAAATGGTGATTTTATTTATTTACATTTCAAATGTTGTCCCTCTTCCTAGTCTCCCCTCATCAAATGTCCCATCCCCTTTGCCTTTATAAGGGTGTTCCCCCATCCACCTACTCGAGCCTCACCACTTTAGCATTCTCCTTCTATGGGGAATCAAGCCTCCACAGGACCAAGGGCCTCCACTCCCATTGATGCCAGATAAGGTCATCCCTCTGCTACATAGATAGTTGGAGCCATGGATCCCTCCATGTATACTCTTTGGTTGGTGGTTTAGTCCCTGGCAACTCTGGGGTGTCCGGTTAGTTGATATTGTTGTTCTTTCTATGGGGTTACAATTCCCTTCAGTTCCCTCATTCCTTCCCCTAACTCTTCTATTGGGTCCCCGGCTCAGTTTGATTATTGTCTGTGAGTATCTGCATCTGTATTAGTCAGGTGCTGGCAGAGTCTTTCAAATGACAGCTGTACCAGGCTCCTGTGAGCAAGCACTTCTTGGCATCAGCAATAGTGTCTGGGTTTGATGTCTGCAGATGGGATGGATCCCTAGGTGGGGCAGTCTCTGAATGGCCTTTCCTTCAGTTTCTGCTCCATTTTTTTTCTTTTGTCCCCGCTTTTCCTTTAGACAGGAACAATTCTGAGTTAAAAATTTTGAGATGAGTGGGTGGCTCCATCCCTCAACTCTGGGCCGTTCCTATCTACTGGAGGTGGTCACTACAGGTTCTATCTCCCCTTTGTTGGGGATTTCAGCTAATGTCATCCCAGTTGGGTCCTAGGAGCCTCTCTCTTTCCTGACACCTGGGACTTCCTAGTGGCTCTCCCCAGTTTCCCATCTCCACTGCTAAATATTTTTATTCATTTTCCTGACCCTCTGTACTTTTCTCCTGTCTCTTCCTATACTTGCTAATGCCCTCATTTTTTTCTCCTCCTTGTCTCTCTCTCCCAGGTCACTCCCTACCTCTATATCCTGTGATTATTTTGTTATCCCTTCTAAGTAGGACTACAACATCCACACTCTGATCTTAATTCTTATTAAGCTTCATATGGTCTATAAGTTATGTCATCGGTATTCTGAGCTTTTAGCCTAATATCCATTTATCAGTGAGTACATACCATGCGTGTCATTTTGTGACTGAGTTATCTCACTGAGGATGATATTTTCTAGTTCTATCCATTTGTTGATAAATTTCATGAAGTCATTGTTTTTAATAGCTGAGTAGTACTCCACTGTATAAATGTACCACATTTTCTGTATCCATTCTTCCATTTAGTTATATCTGGGATGTTTCCAACTTCTGGTTATTGTACATAAAACTGCTTTGAAATTCATAAAGCATGTGTCCTTGTTATATGTTGGAGTATCTTTTGGGTATATGTCCATTAGTGGTATAGCTGGGTCCTCAGGTAGTACTATGTTAAATTTTCTCATGAAACTCCAGACTGATTTCCAGAATGGTTGTACTAGCTTGGGGCAATCCCACCAGAAATGAAGGAGTGTTCCTCTTTCTCCACATCCTCTCCTGCATCTACTGTCATCTGAGATTTGATCTTAGCCATTCTGATTAGTGTGAGGTAAAATCTCAGGGTCGTTTTGATTTGCATTTCCCTCATGACTAAAGTCGTCTAACATTTCTTTAGGTGCCTCTGGGCCACTCAAGATTACTCAGTTAAGAATTCTTTGTTTAGCTTTGTATCCCATTTTTAAATAGGGTTATTTGGTTCTCTGGAGTCTAATTTCTTGAGTTCTTTGTATATTTTGGATATTAGCCCTTTATCAGATATAGGGTTGGTAAAGATCTTTTCCCAATCTGTAGGTTGCTGTTTTGTCCTATTAACAGATTCCTTTACTTTATAGAAGCTTTTAAATTTTATGAGGTCCCATTTGTCCATTGTTGATCTTAGAGCCTGAGCCATTGTTGTTCTGTTTAGGAAATTTCCTCCTGTGAAGGTGTATTCAAGGCTGTTTCCCACTTTCTCTTCTATTAGATTCATCATATCTGGTCTTATGTGTAGGTCCTTAACCCACTTGGACTTGAGCTTTGTACATGGATAAGAATGGATTAATTGGCATTCTATTAAAGCAGACCTCCAGTTGAACCAGCACTATTTGTTGAAAATGTTTTCTTCTTTCCAGTGGATGGTTTTGACTTCTTTGTCAAAGATCAAGTGACCATAGGTGTGTGGGTTTATTTCTGGGTCTACATCTTGAAATACAACTAATCGTATAATTCTAGGGAAAGATATTGTCCTTTGTTACTTTATTGAGGCTGTTTATATTTGTCTGTATAACAAAGATCATTCTGGTTTTGATTGTTGTGAACACTCAAGTATAAGTCATTGCCCTGTAAAAACACCACCATTTCAAAGAAGCATGACATGTTGAAGAAAATAGATCTTTAGTGCTTTCTAGTTTTGAGATATTTATATGAACCTAGTTTATTTAGTTTAAGCATATGAGAAAAAAAGTTTTACATGATTCTCTTAATTGTAAAATATTCTTTATTAATTTTTTTAGTAGTATTGGACATTGAGTCTCAAACTTTGTTCATGATAAGCAAGTGCTCTACCATTTTCCTACAATTCTAGCCCTATAAGCTACTTTTTGATATCCACTGAAGTTATCTAGCTGATCACTTATGCTCTTGCAGTCTATGACTCTAGTCCATGCTATATTTGATTCTGAAAAGCAGTCTCCATCACTTCATACATTTCTTTATGATGTAAAAGTTCCATTAATCCAAATCTTGCATGTATCCAACTTTGAACAGGCACTCAGATTTTGAGATATGGACTAGAAATAAAAGGAAAGATATGTTTATCTTCCACATTGGTCATCATGTTTAGAGCAGGCAATGCAGAGGATATCAGGGGCCATGGGAGGCTGAAACATCAGGCTTTCTTTGGCATTTGAGATTTGGCTAAAAACACTGCATCATTTAATTTCAGCCTTGGATTCCCTATGTGAATATAAATCTCTCTGACAACCTACCAGTTTAGTAATCATTCTCATATATATATATGAGAATGAAATATATATAATATATATATATATATATATATATATATATTTCATGCATCCATTGGAAAAAATAAGTTACAATAAAGAACACCAAGAGTGAGCATAAAGGAAGTGTTCATGGAATTTTGTTTATTGCCTTGCTTGTTCTTTGACTATTTGCATCTATTGTATTGTTAGTTCCTCAACCTAGAACTGACCTTAATACTTGCATGTAATTAAAATGGTTTAAAAGAGAAAAGGAGGAGGGGGGATGGGATAGGGGGTTTCTAGGGAGGGGAAATAGGGAAAGGGGATGGCATCTGAAATGTAAATAAATGAAATATCCAATTAAAAAAAAGAAGTGATTAGTTTTCAGTCTAGAACTACTTGGAAAGAGAAATTCAGTGATGGATTACCTATATTTAATTGGTCTCTGGGAACATTTGTAGGGGTTAGCTTTGGTTAATTAACTGATATGATATGCCACCAACTACTGTAGGTGGCATCATTCCCTTGGCAGGAAGTCTTGGACTGTACAAAAGTGGAAAAATTAAGATGAGCACAAGAAAGTAACTGAACACTCATGTGAAATTATTTTGTCTGCTCATGACTGTGGTTGTGATGTATCTAGTTATTTTTAGTGTTGATTTTCTCACAGTGATGAACTTTAACCTGGAACTGTAAATGGAAATTGTAAATGGAAATTTGTCTCCTATGTTGCTTTCTGTGAAGGTTTTATTGTTTGTTTGTTCATTTGTTTGTATTTATCATAGCAACAAAAATTAAACTAAAATTCAGGGTACATTTTGTAGCAAAAGAGCAAACAGTGCCAAAAATAGGCAACGTCAGACGTTCATTATGTCAGAAGCCTTCATTTTATGGTACAGATTGTTATCTAACTCACTCTGTGTTTACTGTTTTGATACAGGCTCTGACCACTTCACCCTGATGTCTGAACTGACTTCTGGTATCACATTCGATCACAGGCATGGTCTTTCTAGATCCAAAGCAGAGTTGAGACGCAATAGGCACTTCTACCCATACTGTAGTCTAGACCTAGGCCAGTTCTCTTAGGCCTCCCTTAATACCTGTTTCTGACAACTGTGACTAGGTCCTTGGCTTTTCCTTTCATGTGTCTGCTCTTCAAAGTATTTACTCCCTCTACGAAAAGAAGGAGGCATCTGGGCTGAGTCCCTCTTAGATACATATCAGCCATTAGCCATTACTCTCTCACCTAAATTACTTGTTTCAGAAGGCTCCTGCCTGTAGTTCTTGGTGAACACCTGCTCTTCTCCATCTACTTTAGATCAGCTGACAAAGGTTCAGGTGGGCCCTAATCTGTGGCCATGAATCTGTTGTGAAATCTGCTATTGTTATCTCCTGTTACTGCTAAGCTGCTCTCTGTGTGGGAGGGGTGGGAGTGAGAGACTTTGTCACAGTGTATTCAGTGCTGCATATTTTAGAACAGCAAAACAGAAACAGGTGGTTGATTAAATAAACATGTCACTAGTGGTCAAGGTAACAAAGCAGAAATTTAGTATCTATTGGGACCTATTAAAAAGCTTTGATTTTCAATTGAGAGTCTCATCATGGTTCCATCACTGAATTTGAACAGAAGCCTGCCCTTCTTTTGGCTTCAGTGTTCTTGTTAACATTAGGAAGGGAGAATGTTTAAGTATGATAAACTTTAAACTCTGTGCAAGGATAAATCTCTACAAGATATATTATATTCATAGGTTGTTTCATACCCCTTGCACATTTTAACATTTTGAAATTGATTTGAATTTTACAATCGATGTCATGGCAAAGTTTAATTGGCAAATTTTTTTTTTCTTCTTGGGTGATGCATAAAATTATAGTGTGTCTGTAATGGATGAGATTTGAAATCTGATGAATTATGTGACATCTTTTATTCTTTCTTCTTTCTTATGATCATGTGAGCCATGTGGGAGAGCCAGGTCTCCCAGCAGCTAGTGTCAGCTTTTCACATCAGTTCTCAAATTGATACATTTGGTTTAATCATTAAGATTAGGTTCAACTTCATGTAGGAAAAGCCTTTCAATTAATACTGTCTTTAGACAAGTAAATTATTATCGCTTCACATGCTAGAATCTCAGAAAAAGACATACATATTTGATATAAGGGCTTCAGGATGATTAGGGGTCCAGGGACCCAATAGTTTTGGTTTTTTTTTTATGTCAGTGTACTCTTTTATACTTAAGGTCAAGTTGATCAAGAAGATGAATAGAATGTCAGCTTTTCATGTCTAAGAGACAAAAGGAAGGCAGAGGACACTGGAACTGAACATGTTGATTTAGTTTCTTGGAGAAGACATTTGTCACTTTTTTCATGAAGGTTTCTTTATTATCACACCACAATTTTGTCACTTGATCAACCCGACTGAAAGGGAGATTTGATATTTTTGTGCATATATGTGTTTGTGTGTTCATGGGTATGCAAGTACATTTGTACACATGTATGTGTATGTGTGTATTCATGTGTGAATGTGTGTTTGTGTGTGCGTGCATGCGCATGTGCATGTATGTTCACATGTAGAAGCCATAAGTCAAACTCTGTTGTCATTCTTCAGGTGCTGTCCACTTTGTTTTTGAGACAGGATTTCTCACTGGTCTGGACCTCACCAAGTAACCTAGTCTGGCTTATCAGCAGACCCCAGAGATCTGCCTACTTCTATGTCCTCAGTGTTTGGGATTACAATAGTGTCATCATACCTGGACATGGGTTCCTTCCTTCTTCCTTCCTTCCTTCCTTCCTTCCTTCCTTCCTTCCTTCCTTCTTCCTTCTTCCTTCCTCCTTCCATCTCTCTCTCTCTCTCTCTCTCTCTCTCTCTCTCTCTCTCTTTCTTTCTGTTTTCCTTCCTTCCTCTCTCCCTCTTTCCCTTCTCTCCTCTTCTTCCTCCTTCCTCCTCCTCCTCTTTCCTCCTCCTCCTCCTCTTCTTCTTTCTTCTTCTTGTGGGTTTATTGGTTTCAAGCCCAGGTCTTCATACTTAAATTGCAAACACTCTGCCAACTGATCTGTATCCTAAGACCCAGGCAGATTTTTAAATTTAGTGGTGTTTTGCTCCATTGAATGAAATTAGGGTCTTCTACCAAGGTGGATATGAGGACAGGATATTGCCAAGGCAAAGAAGCAGCTCCTGCTACACGAGTAACCATTGGAGAGGAAGGATCTGGGTTAGGAGACACTGTGTCTAAGTTCATTTTTTAAAATTTGGTTTCAGGTTTTCCCCATAAAGATAATGTAGTTAATGATTTTTCTATTTACTGAAATAAACTTTCATGTAAATTATATGAGATATAGTTAGGAAACACTTTCTTTAATAAAATTATATCTACCTAACATAACTGTCTCCAAGGTCTGCAAGTGTCTGACATATTTAAAGGCATATGCTCACAGCTAACCATTAAACTGATCATGGGATTCCCAATGGAGGAGTTAAGAGTGAAGACTGAAGGAGTTGAAAGGGTTCACAGACCCCATGAGGAGACCAACAATACCAACCAACCAGAGCCCCCAGAGTCTAAACCACCAGCCTGGGAGCGCTTAGGGAGGGACCCATGGCTCCAGCTATATATGCAAGGAAGGATGTTTCTGTAACGTATAGGTGGGAGAAGAGATGGTCCCATGAAGGCTGGACATCGTGTCTGGGGGAATTTGAGGGTGGGGAGGTGAGGTGTGGGAGGTAGGTGGGGGCACGCCCTCAAAGAAGCAGGAGGAGGGGAGATGGGATAGGGGGTTCCTGGAAGGGAGGGGGGAAATGGGGTAAGGGGAGAACATCTGAAATGTAAATAAAATATCCAATAAAAATAAAAAAATAAAATTATCTCTTAAATGAAGGGATTTTGTTTCTTTCATCTATCAAAAATGTCTTTAAAAGATAAAGACCATCAAGCATAGTTTCAGTCAACTCTGAATCATTTGCTCTTTTCCTCAAATATGAAGAGAGTCCTCCAGTTGCTCTTATATGTCCTTCAACCTTTGGATTTATGAACAGCTAAACTTTTGTCTTGGTGGAGCCCTTTTCTGTCCTAGGACTTGTGTGCCTTCAGGCTGTAGTCTTCCTTCAAATGTAATTCCACAAATGCAGTTCCTCATCCTGAACTGTTGCCCTTCAATTAGGGCCAGACACATAGCACTTCTGGGATCTGGCCTAGGTGGCAGATTTCCATATAAATGTGGATATCATCTTGAAGTTAAGGCATTGTTGCCAGGTCAGGTACTCTGGCTTCACTTCTGTATTAATTTTTATGTCTTCAGAAAAATTATATTTTGTCTCCAAAACTTGGTGTTTTGGCTATAGTTGAGAATCCCAAAATCTACAAATGTAAGTGTGAAATGGATTGTACTTTTTATAGAAACAAAGAAATCTCTCACTCATAGTAAGGGTTTTATAGGACTCTGGAATGTAGAGTTCTCCAAAGCTAGAGGCATAAGAACGTCAGTCTCCTCTTATTGTAATAGATGAAGATAATGGTCAGAGAGTGGGACATGATACCCCTGTGTTCATAGAGCAGGATGAATAGGTGAGATGGAGGTGCTCTATCTCATAAATGCCCCTTAAAACCCCACTTTCCGTCTCTGAACATCTTCAAGTATATAAACTTATAGCTTCACATTTTGCATTAAAATGAAATGCTAGGACTTGTGGCTCCTGCCTATAATCATAACTACTTGGTAAGTTGAGCCAGAAGAACCTCAAGTTCAATGTTAACTGGGCCATAGAATGAATTTAATGTCAGTTTCAGAAAGACACTCTTAAAATTAAAAACAAATGAAAAAGAAGTTGTGTGTGTAGCTCAGGAGTAGTACATTCGTTTACTATGCATAAACTCCAAGTTTTGTCCCCAGTACCAACAAAAGTGGTTTATATCAGGAAAGCCAGTGAATAATTTTTCAATCAGTGGTAAGATTCTGATATGGGAGAAAATGGTCTTGGTGGCTGGTTCTGTTTGTCTCTTTTACAATACTTGAAGCAATCTTCAGTGGTGACAGAAGTTATAGAGTGCTCTTGACACTAGCCTGACTTCTTGTACTAGAGAGGTCAGGGTAGGGTTGTCCTCTGACAATATTTAGAACAAGGCAGACATCCCAGACATGGCTGTCCACAGGATGCTAACAGCTGCCTCTGTTAGAAAGTGCTGAGCAACAACTGATAACAAGGTGAAGTCTTTGACAGCATGGATGCTAGGTTGAGAAACGCCTGTGAAAATAATGAAATCCCCTGGGATGTTGTAGCAGTGAGACAGGTATGCTCTGCTAGATACTAAAGGCATGTACCCAAAGTTACAGATAGCGTTTCTGGGGACCTTTCTGCTGACTGATGTGTACAGCTGCTCCTTAGATTGCCTTGAAGCTCAGGGAACCCTGCAGAAGACAAGGTAGAAAGAGTGTAAGAGTCATAGGAATTGGAGGACACCAAGAAAAAAAGGGCTTTCAAGTTATCAGGATTGTCATATATATGAACTCATAGAGCTTGAAGCAATATGCCCAGAGCCTGCATGTGGCTGTATTAGATAAAGTCTTAGAGTTTAAATGAAAAGTGGACTCATGCCCTTATCCTTAATCAAGAAGCAATCTCCAATTGATAAATTCCTGAAATTGAAATTTTAGTTTTTTCCAATGGAGTCTCACTTTAGAAATAAACTATTTTTAAGGGTAGACTGTATGTCCAGCAGTAAATGGCCAACAGAAAATGAACTCAACAGCATCTTTGAAAATTTCTTGTTTCACATTGTCATTTTTGCACTTTTTCTTTGCTTTGTTTAAAATTTTTATTTTAATTTTATTTATGTGTATTTTCTTATCTCTACTGGGGATATATATATATATATATTCTTTTTTTATTCTAGCAACTAAAAATTATAAAATTATATATTATAGTTTCCAGTTTGCTGCATATATGAGATTCCTAGTGTGGGAATGAGTGGGCCTCTGAGCCTATATTTGTTTCTTGTGCCATTTTTGGCTCTTTTCCTTTTTGTTGGTTCGTTTTGCTGTATTGTGATATGTTAGTTTTTGTTTTATCTTACTATAGTATGTTATAATATATTTTATTATTATCCCTTAGAAGCTTGTTTGTTTATTAATGAGATACAGAAAAGGAATGAATCCAAATGGGAGGAGAGTTGGGAAGGAGTAGTGAGGAGTATATGAAAGGATAACGTAATCAGGATGTATTTTGTAAAAAAAAGACCAGGGCCACAACCAAAGGTTACAGCTGGGTCACAACACCCAAGTGACAGATTCTTTGGGATCTATTTAGCTTCTAAATTGATTCTTTTTCTCCTTAAGGCAGCCTTTGAGGCTCAAAAATATTTTCTCATTGCTATTAAACAACCCAATTGGCATTTATCAACTTTGTTACACTTACAGCAAAATAAAAGACAGATAGTAAGATAGAAGCCTCACTACCAAAACCATGTGGTAGGATCCATGAGAAAGACAGAAGGAACATTAGCCCTTTATAAGAAGGGTAAGTTTTGTGTACATATCATCTGTAGCTTTTGACATGAAAGCAAAGACTTTGTATTTCAGTATGGAGGTGAAATGGAATTTGAGTGAAGGAAAACAAGAGCCAGGCCTTGCCTTACTATATAGCTTATAGGACTTACTGCTTCTTGTTCTTTACTTCTAATCTCACTGACCTTTTAATTATCTAAGTAAGCAGAACAATATGCCTTTTTGCACCTGATTCAGACTGCTCACCAGATCCAGCTTTTTCTTCCTATTCCACATTTTAGTGTAGCTAAATGAATATAAGTTACCTGCCACTTCTTTGAGGAAGTCCTTTGACCTCTGTGGTCATACCTCTTGTTAGATATTGCACTAATTATGCTTCTTGTTGCTGTGCCCAAATGTGCAACAGAAGCAACTTAAGGGAGAAAGGCTTTTTGGCTTCAGATCATATAGAGGTCACTGTGACAGGAAAGGCATGACAGTGGCAGTAGCTTCTCTCTGTGGCTGGCTAAACTGTGGTTGAAGAATATTATCCTCAAAGTCTGTTCTTGGTGACTTACCTCTGCTAGCTAGGCCATTTGTCTCAAACATGCTATAACTTCTCCAAAATGACACTATCAATTGGGGGCCAAATGTTCAAATACATAGGTCCATGAAAAACATTGCAACTCCAAACCATAACATTTAGCTCCTTTTCTGATAGGTCCGTGGATATCTCATAAACCAAACTGCATTCAATCAACCTTTGAGAATTCATATAATTTTTACAATCCCAATACTAGGGCTAAATAAATAAAGGGCTAAAATCTGGACTTTTCTGAAATTCAGCAGGGACTTTTAGTTGTAAAGTAAAATGACAAAAC
This sequence comes from Mastomys natalensis, assembly GCA_021653895.1. NCBI lineage: Eukaryota > Metazoa > Chordata > Mammalia > Rodentia > Muridae > Mastomys > Mastomys natalensis. The sequence goes on from JAJTUV010000216.1 coordinate 1,474,203, forward strand.
AAAATAAATTACACACTTCCAATATACCACAGCACACTTGTATCTTTAAAAGAAAGAAAGGGAGCATAGCAAAGAAAGAAAGGACCAAAGCAAGATTGACTCTCAGAATGGCAATGAACAATCACTTTAGCTCTATATGCTGTGATATCATGTGAGCTCCAGCAAGGTTGCTCAATGCCATAACTCTACAGCCTTGCTGCCTACTGTACACATGGCTTCTTTCTTTCGCCAGCTCTGTTTGATACTTACAGATTTCCTTTGTAGATTTTACGTGTTCCTGGCATCATCACCATTATAGGATATCCACTGAAACTCATCTTTTACCATCTATATCTTAAACTTTTGTTTTGGTCCTTAGGAAATACAATCCTGCTACACATTGCCTGGCCTCATTTGCAATTTTGAAACCTTGGTCTAAGTCTCAATGACCCTTCAACTGATATTTTCTTTGTCTCCAAGAATCAGTACTTTGTGGATGTAGCTAAGTTTTACAGTTAGCTCAAGATATAGCCTTGATGACTTGGATCATAGAAGATTCAGAGTGTTTGAGTGGCTGAACCTAAGAAAGTACTTCCTATTTAGTCCTGTACTAGGAGTATCTTTGAGCCTAATCTGTTTAGGCATCCTTGTTTCAGGCATATTAATTCAAAGGAATGTCTTCTAAATGCATTTGTATTTTTATATACTGGAGTCATAGGGATCTCACCCTCAAGGTACTTTTCCTGTTGCTCCTGAAGAAAATATTTCGATTCTCTTTATTTGTTTTAATATCTTTTAAAACCATACCAGTTCTTTTATATCTCCTGATTCTTATTTTGCTCAGCAAACTGCATTTACCTTCATCTTTCTGTTCCATGATTGTTTCTGGATTATCATTGTGAGTCTGACTAAATACACCAAGCAACAGTCATGACACAAAATAGAATGTTATTCTATTTTGAAATTTTCTCATCAAATGTGTACTTTGCTTTTCAATCCAGTGTTATTCAAAATTCCAGGAAACAAGAAGAATGTAGAGCAATTCCTTACAAGAACAGAGCATGAATAGCAAAAAATGGCAGCTCCTGATAGCCGTTGTTTACTTCTGAGACCTCCTGAGCACAGCATTTATTGTTTTTGTTTGTATTGTTTTTATTTGCCATTTTGTTTATCCTCCCAATAGAATAATTTACAAAGCTCTGCTGACAGCATTTTAACCCATAGTTTTAAAAAACATCCAAAATTTTTCTGCAAACCAATTCCAAATGCCTGAAAAGGATATAGGGTTTTCACAACAATGTCCCCCCACCCTCAGCATTTCTTTTATATGTTAGTAAATTCTTTTGTTGTTTTGACCCCATATCTGTCAGAGGCAACTTATGAATAAAGGATCCATTGTGATTCATGGTTTAGAGGGTACAATGCATTGTATTAGGGAAGGTATGATGGTAGGAACCTTTGACTATACTGTGGAAGCTTTTGTTGACACTACAAGTAGCTATCAACTTTAAGTTTCATATCTAGCAACAGTCTTTTGATAAATTGGCCATATATTTCAAAAAGTCCATAGCACACTGTCCTGCACCAAATATCATTAAGAACTTCCAGCATTTGAGTCATATTGAAACATAAGAGTGTGGGGCACATTTTAGATCCAAGCTACAACACACATAAATACATACTTCGTCTATCACAGTGTAAACTACACTTAAGCAATAACCCATCTCTGGTTCTGGTTTCCATGCCATATATTAACTTACAAAGATCAGAGAATATTTTTTGTGTTATAATTTTATAAATGTCCAATGTAGGCTGAGGTTTAAATGAGTCACTCCATTATTGTTAGTTGAGTGAACAGATGTTAATGGGCAAGTGGGCAGTAACTTTTGAACATTCTTGAACACAGAATCAAAGAGATGGGTTTTATCATTAGGCAATGGAAACCTCATACTAATGGAAGGAGACCAGAAATCCTCTTTGGTAAATATTAATAACATTTTAAATCTCTGTGGCATTTTTAGGTCTCATATCTATAGCCATTATCTAATTATGATCTTAATGACTCCTTGAGAATATCTAGGAGACTCATTTTCATCCCTTGTGGGTAACTCTGAACCTTAAGGAAGTTGATGGAGGTAATAAGGTCATATAGGTAGTCTTTGGGGAAAATCAACTCAATTCCAGGTCTAATTGAATCCACATTCTATATTTTTCCCACATAGTGCTAACACTAGTTGGATGGAAAAGAACATTTTGTATATTTGGAATAATTGAGAAACCATAAAGGACATAATAGGCTTGGAAATCTTATATTTTTGGAGGCCCATGGGACAAGGCAGATCAAAGTAAGTAAGAAGAGTGCTGCTGGGACCATTGGAGGAGTTATTACCTGAGATGGTCAATCATTTCTAAGCAAAATAATGGAATATATTCAAATAGTTATTGAAAAGATGGTGTCAATTTTTATTCTTATAGTTATAAGGAGTAAGCCACCTTGGCTTCTCTTACTGCTATGTTTCTGTTACTTTGTTTGAGATTCCTTTTTGTTTGAGATGCAAAAGAAAATACAAAGCTAAAACAGTTCCTTTACAGCAACACTGAAAGCTTTCTGCATATAAATCTGAGATTTTCTTTATGTGACACTGAATATCAAACTAGGCCTTCACACAGTCTAGACAGACACTCTACCATTGAATCATAGCTTTAGTCATAGAAAATATACTTTCAAGGTATATTTGGAAGTCTCCAAACTCACCAAAAGTTCAAAATGCAAAGGTTTTTATTGATTTGTTTGTTTGATTTTGTAGAAAGGAATGATGTAAACAGATGTCAGTTCTTCTGGGGACATCAGGAAAATAGAATTCAGGACAATCATTCTTTTTATTTTCATTAATTTATTTACATAAGCCCACCTCCCAGCTCCCTTTTCCTTTGAGATGGGGGAGGCCACCACCCTGGATATCACCCTCCCCTGGCTCATCAAGTCACTACAGGCCTAGAGGCACATCCTCTCCCACTGAGGTCAGACAAGGCAGCCTAATTAAAGGAACAGGATTCACAGGTAGGCAACAGAATCAGATATCCCCTGCTCCAGTTTTTGGGGACTAGCATGAAGCTGAAGCTGTATATTTGCAGTGTGTGGTGTGTGTGTGTGTGTGTGTGTGTGTTGTGTGTGTGTGAGGCTAGCTCCAGCTGATATATGCCCTTTGGTTGGTAGTTCAATCTCTGGTAGCCCCCAAGGGTAGGAAAATCATTCCAAGTCTACTTTATCACTTGCAAGTAGTTTCTAAACTTGGAGACAGATTGCATTGGTTTATGAGGAGGTACTAGGGATCTTTTAAATCCAATATTCTTTAAGGGAGTCTAGTGATTTGTATATTTGAGCTTGGTGCTGGCTACTGTTATGTCATCTTGACACAATATATAGTTATCAACAAGAAGAGAACCTCATTGAGAAAAAATTGCCATTATAAAACGTGACTTTAGCCATTTTCTTCTTTAGTAATTGATTGTGGAGGGCCTAGCCTATAATGGGTGGTACCATCCCTAGGCTGGTGGTCCTGAGTTCTATAAGAATATAGTCTGAGCAAGCTGGTAAGCAGCACTTCTCCATGGCCTCTGCATCAGCTCCGTATCCAGGTTCCTACCTTGTTTTAGTTCCTCCAATTACCCTTTTTGATGATGAATTTTTGCATAGAATAGGAATGAAAGAAAGTCTTTTCTCCCCAAATTGCTTTTGTGTTTTATATTTCACCACAGCAATTATAAGCCTAACTCTGGAAAGTCCCCCAAATACAGGAAAGAGCACTACCACAAAAGGTTTTTTTCACATCACCAATGTGTGAAATATGTTGATTGTATTCCAGATAGTGAAAACTGTGTTTGACATTAAACTATCACACTGTACTGGGCAATATGAACAAACTAAATCAGGACAATTTGTGAGTATATCAATTGACACAACTTAAAAAATTCAAAATTTATTCACAATAGGAACTTACCAAGATTGGAATAGAAAGATATATTATCAAACTGATAAATAGTATTTAGGAAAAATTAAATTTATTAATGACAATACTTAATGACAAACACTGGAATCAAATATGTGCACTCTTAACTGACATAATACTAGAAATGTGAGCTATAGCAATATAGCAAAAACCAAGTAAAAGGTATACAAATAGACTGTATGAAATATAATGACATTTAACTGTAGAAGAAAATTCCAAAGGATTAACATAAAATAAAACAATGAAAGAAAAAATATCTTATAAATTATCAGCTTAGAGTTCAGCGAGATTATTGAACACAAGATTAACACATAAAGATCAAATGCATTTCTATATGCTAATAAGGATCATACAACAATCCAATTTAGAATCTACATGCTAAAAATAAAATAAACAAGAGGAAAATAAGAGAGAGAAAATACAAATATTTATAGAAGAACTACAATGTCACAAGACTATATTTTCTATATAATGAAAATGTCAATGCTTTGGTAAATTGACACAAACTGTTAATAAATTCCTATGCAAGTCCCAGAAAGTATTTTTGTGGATATAAATCAACCTTGTTTTAAAGTGTATATGGAAATTATTGGCTCTAGAATAACTGAAATTATCTTGACAAAGAAGTAGAAAATGAGGGGTATAATTCTACTGTGTATTTAGGCTCACTGAATACCAAAGGTAAGTATGATATAAGATACTGACAGGAGGATAAGCACACAGATCATTAGAACAGAATGGCACACCTAGAAATAAGCACATAGCCAAAACAGTTTTAAATAATCCACCTAAATGGCTTAGTGGAAAACCCAAGTATTTTTAATATCTCATGCTGAGGCAATAGAATATTTAAGGCAAAAAAATCACATGGCATCAGCACACATGACAACCTAGTAAAATTCACCATCAAATTCTCATACTATAGTGATTCATCTTGAGTGTCAATCTTATCAGACTGAAAAGCACACAAGAGTTTACCGAAATACAAAGTTTGTGGAGAAATTCTTAGAGTTATTTATTATTTAAAAAGTAGAACTATCCCTGAATGTTTTAGCACCATTCAATAAATGTTTTAATGTGGTAATGGGGAAACAATAAGAAAGCTCATGGTATGGGTATACTCTTTCATTTTTAGCTTACTGGGTCATCATGTTGTATGTTCTTGCTAAGATGAACAGAAACTTTAGAAATCTTGAGTTAAATTAATATTTCCTTTCTTTACGTTGTCTCAGATATTTATCACAGTAATGGAAAACTAAGTTAGTTTGTTCCAGAAAAATAGTCATTGCCATGGCTATCTTTTACAAAGCATCTCAGACATTTTTGGAACTCTTTCATGATATGGATTTGGAAAAGTTCAGAGAAGTAAATTAGGGAAAAGATATGATGTTATATGCACAGCTTAATGCACAACTCTGTGATTTCGAGAAAGCCAAAAGAATGAGTGCAGTATAATGTGTGTTCATTAAGAGAGAAACAAAGAGTCTTTTAGAAATCAGAATCTGAGCTAGTTTTGTTACATGCTATACATGTTATTCATACCCTAGAGCTGTTTGAGACTGAATATATAATGGATTTCATAGAAGTGTGATAGAATAAGTAATTTGGAAAAAGAAGCTTCATGACACCATAAACTTCAAGATATGGCATGGGATATTAGTTAGTGTTGAGATTTACAGTGCTACTCAGGAACAAACGTCAGAGAAGGTTTTGGAAAATTTGGTGTTAAGGAAGGCACAATTTCCAAAAATAGTAATATTAAAAAAAAAAAGTGAAGCTCTTTGCATTGGAACAATGGAAAACATCTCCCAGTTGCATCTCAAAAATTGCCCAGACCCCTCCTATCTCAGGATTATGGCCACAAAACAACTAATTTGAAATACTTTCCACTGAGAAAAACAGATCTGTTGGGTACCCCACTCATACAAAGAAGTAAATTCTCAAGGACTGACATAACTGTGCTCAGCTGTCAGACACTTAGAAGCCATTGCCACTGTGGTCCAAAGAGATATCCCTACTGTTCAAACTGGCATCAAATCTTGGCATTGTTCACATTATATTGGTTTTGCAAGTTTTCAGGATGGAAGTTGTGGTATTAGCAAGTTTCTATCTGTGCTTTAATGAAAGTCTGCAAGGCCAGTCTCATGTAACAGAGTTGGAGTCCTTGAAGGTAACCCTTGAAGTTGTGTTACATGAACTGATAAGAGTAAAGTTGAAGATATAATGGAGACCTTAATAAATTTGAGATTTACATATCAAAGCAAGTCACAGGTTAGAAGCTGAGCAAGCATGAAAGAGAGGTCATGGGTTTTGATGAGAAGACAGTGGAGTTAGGAACCTCTAAAAACTATTGGCACTCACATTCTTACCTGTTGTGGCACCAAGGATGAACACAGAGCTGAAAGATTTTAATATATTGGTGGGCATTAGGCCTACTTTGGTCTCATTCTTCTTTGCTATTCTCTTAATCTTCAATGTATCTAGCCTGTGACTTTACATTTTGAAAATATGTAATGAGATTTTTATTTTATATGTACTCATAGATAAATGTTTGCCTTGGATTCAAGAAGAGACTTTGAGCTTGGATTTCTGATCAATTTTTGAACTCCTAAGAAAATGGGAACACTTAAAGATAGACAAAATGCTTTTTGCATTATTAGATGAAAATGAACCATTGTGGGGATTGAGAGTGGAATTCTATCCTTCAGAGAGATATATTTGGGTGTCAAATTGACAAGGGCTAGATTCAAGGCAGATAGTCTTCATTGTCAACTTGATTAGATTTAAAGTCATCAGGTATATAGGGGAAGCACATCTCCTATTGTTTCTATGTCTATGAAGATGTGTTCAGAGAGAATAAACTCAGTGAAGTGAAAGAATCTATTCTGAATGTGGATGGCACTCACTACCCAATAGACTTGAACCTATTGGGTAAAAAAGAAGTAGGAACATGGCAGCATAGGTAAACCCTGTTCTGCCTCCTGATCTTAGTGAAAAACACCGCTCTGATCTGCCAGGCCCTCCTTGCCTCCATGTGTCAAGTGCCCTGAAGCCATGGACCAAAGTGAAAACTTCCCTTTAAGTTTTATCCCTTAGGTATTTGTCACACTAGTAGAAACTGACTAACACATACATCATAAAAATACATCAAAATGAATAATAGACAAATAAAAATTGTAAGTCAATAAAACTTTTAGAAGAATATAGGAGAAGCTGTTAAGGAATTTGGACTAGAAAAAGAGTTTTCAGACTCAGTGCCCCAAGCACAACTCATGAAAATAAAGATGTGATATGCTGGAATTCATGTAAACATAACAAGTTTTACTGTGCCAAAACTTTTGTTTTGAATATAAAAAGGTTAGTTATAGACTAGGATCAAATGGTTATAAACTGTAAATCCAACAAAAAAATACTATCTAGAATGTATGTTTTATACATACTGTTACAGTATATTATAAGTATTATATATGATTTTAGTTCTCATGTTATTGTATATAATATATTACATATGATTTTAATTCTATGTTAATATATATTACATATGATTTTCCTTCTTAAAACTCAACAATGGAAAAAGAAATAGTCTAATGATAAAATAGGTAAAACATAGGAATATATATTTCATTAGAAAGGGTGGGTTTTTTTCATTTTGTGCTAGAGGTCCAATTTCAAGCCAACCTCTCCAAGACTAAACATGTGCTCTACCACAGAGCTGTGCCCCAAGCTATTCTCCTAATATTCTTAGTTGCAAATCTGTGTTTTCATTCTAATATATTAGCACTGCTGCTACTGAGCACTTGAAGTGGGACAATCATATCTGATATATACTTCAAGTGCACACAGTCTCAGTTTCCAAGATAACATGAAAAGAGGTCATAAAAAGTATTGTTAACAAATTTTATACTTATTACAAGTTTAATTGATAACATTCTTGCTATATTGGTTTAAGTAGAGTATGTCACTAAAATTTAAAAGAAAAGGGTGCACTTTTATTTGCAAGTAAGGAAATTAAAAGATATTTAATTATTAGATCAATATAAATTCAAAGCAAAATGAGACTGACCTTCACACCTACCAAAATGGATGAAGCAAAACACAATGACAACAGGAAAATTGTAGCAAGAAAGCAGAGAAATAGAATCATTCACAAATATGACCCTGTACATGTTCTCATGAATATTTATCTTAGAGGAATGAAAACTTCTGTTTGTTGGCAAATCTGGTGAGAATAGCCTTATTCATATCTACTGAACACCAGACATAGCCCTATGTCCTAAAGGAGATGGAATGAAGGAAGAAACTGGTACATCTACATCATGGAACTCTACTCAAAAGCAAAAGGAACAAATTTCTAATACAAAAATCTGGGTGAATTGGAACAGGGTTATGTTGAGTCCAAAAAGCTTGTCTAAAGTTCTGAATTCATTTGTATAACACATCTGAACTCAAAAAATGTTATGAATGGAAAATAGATAGAGTCATGTAGGCAGTGGGTATCTTGATTTTTAAGACACTTAAGGTATGGAGTACTTTTCTTCACTGACAACTGAGGGCTCTTTCATTCTTGCCTCTGGGAGGTGAGTTCAAAATAGATTTTATGAAAATCTCAGTTGTGAAGCAGTGGAGATATGGTGTAAAGGCAACACATCGATGACTTAAATTTGAAGCTTTGCCATGAATTTGTGACTTTAATAAGGCCACTTAATCTTTGAGGAGGTGATGATATTACCATAATTTATGATAGAGTTCCAACCGTGAAATAAATATTTAAGTGTCTGATGAACGTTTTGGAGCAGTAAGTTAAATGAATAAATCCCTGCCTTCTGGAGACAGCATTCTAGATCAAGGGCATGTACATTAAGTGCATACCAAGTAAACTTCTTATACACTTAAATTGAAGTGATGCAAAGCTCAGAGTTCTGTGGTTAGGAATGAGTCGGGTGAAGAGTGTGGTTTTGTGTGGTTAGGAGGGCTGTGAATTGCAAGAGGATGTTTGAACAGTATACTAGTCAGGATTCTGTGGAGGACAAGAACCCATAGAATAAATACTCAACAAAAAGAAATTAGATTGTCTTTCAGAGTATGGTCTGAGTAGTTCAACAATGGGTGTCTCACACCAGACAGGCTGAGAACCTGATAATTTCTTAGTCGGCCAAATTGGGAGCTTCAGAGGGTCCCAATCTAGGGCAGAAGCATTGAGGATTCTGAGAGAATGATTGGTCTTCTGTCCACTTTGGAAGTGAGAAGAAGTTCATTTTAATATCAGCTCAAGAATCATCAGTAGTAGCACCAGAATACATGGATTTATCAGTGAAAGTAAAGGCCAAGTAAAACAGCAAAATAAAGAAATAAAATTAAAAAAAAAAGCTTTCCTTCTTCCATGTCTTTTCATTTGGATTACTGACAGAAGATGCTTCTCACATTTAAGGTGGGGCTTCCCACATCAATCAGGAAAATCCCCTACAGACATGCCCTCAGGGCAGCTTATGTTGACACTTCTTCGTTAAGTGTTTTTTCTTAGATGATTTTCAGGGTATGCCAAGTTGACAAAATTGACAATCCTAAATATGGAACTGAAGTGAGTGAGACACGTGGCTGCCTGGACAAAGAGCTTCCCCAGAAAGGAAGAGAGAAATAGCTTGCTTTTGTAGCACATGCTTCTACAATTATCAGAGATGGCCTAGAAAATCTCCTCTGGAATTTTCATCTCTTGATTTTCTTAAAATACTGTATGACTTCATGCATAGTAAGACACTATGTTCATAGCAGCTTTATTTATAATAGCCAGAAACTGGAAAGAACCCAGATGCCCTTCAACAGAGGAATGGATACAAAAAATGTGGTGCATTTATACAATGGAATATAAACCATACCACAAAAAAAAAAAAAAAAAAAAAAAAAAAAAACAAAAAACAATGAATTTGATAAATTCTTATATAAATGGATGGAACTAGAAAATATCATCCTGAGTGAAGTAACCCAATCACAAAAGAACATACATGGTATTCACTCACTGATTATTGGATTTTAGCCCAGAAGCCTGAAATACCCAAGATTCAACTCACAGACCACATAAAGCTCATGAACAATGATGACCAAGTAGGGGGGGGCTTCCGTCCTTCTTAGAAGGAGTAACAAAATACTCAAGGGTGCAAATATGGAGACACAGTGCAGGACAGAAACTGAAGGAGGGACCGTCTACAGACCATTCCACCTGGATATCCATCCTATGTGCAGTCACCAAAGGTAGAGGTTTATGTGGATGTCAGGATGTACATGCTGACAGGAGCCTGATATAGCTGTCTCCTTAGAAGTCTGCAAGAGTCTGACATACTCAAGGCAGATGCTCACAGCTAACCATTAAACTGATCATGGGGTTCCCAATGGAGAAGATAGAGTGAAGGCTGAAGGAGTTGAGAGGATTCGCGACACCATGAGGAAAGCAACAATCCCAACCAACCAGAGCCCCCAGGGTCTAAACCACCAGCCTGGGAGCGCTTAGGGAGGGACCCATGGCTCCAGCTATATATGCAAGGGAGCTATATATAAGGGGGAGAAGAGATCCTTGGTCCCATGAAGGCTGAACGTAGTGGGGGGGATACTCGAGGGTGGGGAGGTGAGGTATGGGGGAGGGTGGGTGGGGGTACACCACGTGGAGTCAGGAGGAGGGGGGGAAGGGATAGTGAGTTCCTGGGAGGGAGAGGGGAAATGGGGTAAGGAGAGAACATCTGAAATGTAAAAAAAATTTTCAATAAAAAAAAGACATTTAAATTCTTATTAAAACAGTCACTTTTCAATCTTTGAATTTCACATGAAAGCTTAGATGAGACAACATGACTTAGGTTTGTGGGGAAAACGTGAAATTCCCTATGATGGGAAATGGGCCCAGATAACAATTTTTATTCTTATCTCAAATATGGGCTTAGAGTTGTTTATCACCACTATTCTCATCTGTCAAGAAGAAACTTTCGAAGGCTATAGATTAGTGAATTTAATGAGGAACTGGGAGAAATGATATTTTATAAAAGTTAGAGTCCTCAGTATCAAGTTACTGACACCACCCCTACCACTTGGTGGTCAAAAATCTCTTTGGGGAGAACCTTTGAAAGCATAAAACCACAGATATATACATCCGTGTACACAGCTTTTTTTGCATTCAACTTTGGAGAAGATCAGAAACTCTCTGTAACCCATAATTTGAGGCTCAGATTATGGGCTTCTGAGAAATTATTGAGTTGATCTTTTTGGTTTTTCTTTTTTTTTTTTTTTAAAAAAAAATATAAATAAAATAAAAGATTCTTATAGTAAGAAAGTGGGGAAGTGTATATAAAATAACTTCATGTGTTGAAAATTGGTGCCCTGTCATGGGTTGCTATTTACTACTGTTTATGAGGACACATATATATGTTGATACTATAATTAATGCGAATAATTAATCTTAATGATATAATTTTATGTTTGCTATGATGGTGAAGGAGGAACCTATTGCTTATTTTTAAAAGCAGACACAGGAGTATTCCTGTGACATTTTTGAGCCTCTTTCTTAGTTCAAAGTGTGCATGCCTGCATCCCCCACAAACACACACAGAAACCCATGTGTGCCTGTGTGTAGTCCATGTGTTCCTCTGTGTCCATGGTGCTTTTGTTAGTGTTTGTTGGAAGTAAAACCTTGCTGTTTACATCAATGCACCAAAAGATGAATCTGGTAGAGAGCAAGACCTGGCCCCAGGGGCTGACTTCCTGCAAGGTTGTTTGAAAAACTCTTTTGCAGGCAGACACTAGCAGAGTCTAAAAAATATTCCCCATGTCTAGAAACATGCCTACTGATTTCTGCAAGTTTTAAAGGGAAAACCAAAGCATAACTCTCTCTTTGGTCTTCAGGTGTTTGTACTTCTTTTTTTCTCTTCACATGATGTAAAGTAAGAAAGTAGAAAAATATTTCCAGCCAGAAAATGAATTATATTTGTACTCATGGGTCTTCAGAGGAAAGGGTATTGGGCGTGAGGATAAGAGGTTGAATTTGAGAGTTAAACTTTGTGGCTCTTAATCCCATCAAAACCATTAGTGAGGAGCAGGGAGGTGGCTTTGTGAGTAGAAGACTTGACACTCATTCATGAGGCTCTGATGTTGGATCCACAACATTTATGTTAAAATCCAGGTCTAGTGGTTTGTGCATGTAATTCTAGTGCTGGGAAGGCAGAAAGGGGAAACTTAGGGGCATGATCTTCAGTCTGTCTAGAATTAATAACCTATAGGTTCAATGAGAAAACTTGTTTCTAAAAATTAGGTGGTAAGCAATTGAAGAGGGCACTCAATGTCAACTTCTGAACTCCACATGTTTGCTTGCGAACATGTATAGGGGAACATGCATAAGCAACACATCCACACCAACAGACATACATAATATATACACACAGACACACAGAACACACACACACACACACACACACACACACACACACACGAACAACACATCAAAACCCATTAGTGACTGAAACTCTTAGGAAAAATCCCCAAAGCTTCCCATGATACAAATCGTTTATTCCTTGGATAGGATCATGTCTAGTTTGCCATATTTAGACACCATAGAAAGTTGTTTGATTTAAAGAGTACCTTTGTGTGTAGTTTTCAACATTTAAAATACTTAAAGGGAAATTAAACAGTTATCCTGTCTTGTGGTGGGCTTTCCATATTAACTCTGGGAAAAATTCTCATCACGTGTTTATTTTAAACAGATGCTTGCTCAGCATCTACTTCATGCCTGATGCTGTGTTATATAGTGAAAACCAAATATGATTGCCATGTAAAGGAATTTACAATCTATTGAGGAAAGTAAGCATTATGTGAGTGAACATGTAAATATAACATTACAATTGTGGTAAGAGCCATAGAAACAACCCAGAGCAACTAACTAGATTCATATGATTTAGCCTGCTATCAAGGAAGTCTCCTCTGAGGAAGTGACTTTTAACCTGATGCCCAAGGAGGATTGACTGAGTTGATAGGGAGATAAACTGTTGTCTGAAAATTTTCTCGCTCCCCTCCCCCAATGACTCTATGAAACAAACATAAAATTGAATTCTTATCCCATTGTGAAAAGTAAGTAAGAGAGAGGGGAGGAGGATCTATGTAAGGAAAATATTAAGCAATAAATCTTATTTTTATATTGTAGTCTCTTTCCTTCAAACTGTTCCTAATCCCCTGACTTTTGGTTCATAAATAGAATTTTCCCTCACGTTATAGCTTAGCCTAAAGACAATGAGCAATTTCACAACAAATGATTTATGTACTGAAATCTGAAGAGATTTTACTCATAAAAATACTTCAGCTATTTCTCTTGATTGTCTGATTTATCAGAGGCTGGCTTGGATGCATCTGAATTAACTGCAGATTAAATGATCCAAGCCAATTGGAGAAGTGTAAAGATGAGGGCAAGGGTCACTGAAAAGGACTGCTCAGTCCTGTGGTTCAATATTTACCCACTTACATGGCAGAAGGCTTCCACTGGTCATTTCAAAACTAAAAGCAAGAGATGGAGAAAGAAAAGGTGGTACCTTGGGGTGTTACCTATGCACAGGTGTTCAGTCATCAACACACTTATTGAGAACCCAAGTGTTAAACACCGGAAGAATAATGATGGATGCATTAAGTGTGTGTGTGTATGTTTTCCTTTGGGGATCTACATTCAGGTGGGAGAATGAGATGATAAAACAAATGTGCTTTCTGCAAATCCATCTTGATGTCAGTGTCATATGAGTATCTTGGAAATAGATTGTGGGTCAGACAGTATCTAATCCTTCCAGATGTATGCCTTTGTTTCCTCTGCTAAATAAATCCGTTTTTCCTCATACTCATTCAATTGTCCACTTACTAATAAATAACTACATTTAGTGAGTTTTAATTTTGTTTTTGTATATTTGTATTTGTGTGTGTATATGTGTGTGTGGTTTATGCTTGTATATGTACATTTGTGTGCAGTTGTACTCCCTGTTTGATACATGTAGAAGTCAGAAGTCTACACTGCCTATCTCCTTCTATTCCTCTCCTCTATTTTTTTTTTTATGCAGGGTCTCTCATTGGACCTGGATCTTGCTGTTTTAACTAGATTGGCTGGCCACATGGCCTCCTGGGGTTATAGACAAATACCACAACACCTTCCTTTATTTGATTGCTGGGGATCTATACTCATGTCTGCTTACTTATTTGCCAATTCATCCTCATCCCATTCCCAATATGCCTTTTATTCTGTGTCATTCAAAGGAGCTCCAGAAGATGAACCAGATGGGGACCCACCTCAGTAGCATTCACAATATCAGGGGAATAAAAGCTATTCTTGCAAAGCACTACAGTATAAAGCAGAGCTGGGTACATGTGTCAAGAGTTTCATCTAAGAATCTGAGTGCTCAGAGGAACTGAGATCTTATTTAGCTGGGGTGACTGACTCTATAAAAAAAGAATTCAACCAATGTGTTCTGAGTGACTTACTTGAATGCAAGCTGCATGCTAGATCCCAGAGGTGCAAAGATAATCAGATGTACTGTCAAAACACAGCTTTTAGTACAGAAGATGAGAGTGGTGGGTGGGTAGGGAAGAGAGACAGAGACAGAAACATAGAGAAACAGAGAGACAGAGACAGAGAAACAGAGAGACAGAAAGAGAAGAGAGGGTGAAAGAGACAGTAACAGAGAGGCAGAAAATCATAAAGACCAAAAGACACACACAATTATTTCAGTACAATGAGTAGCATTCATCTACTTAATAAATATCTTTTTGGACTCTTATCTTGTACCACCACACATGGATGCAAATCTATCAGGATACAGACTGATGGTTCAATGTTTGTGCTACATGCTTGTTATCTCTTCTCAAATCCAGTCTTAGACAGCCCATGTACATGGCCTTTTGAGTGTCTAATGAGTAACTTAAACTTTCCTTGTCCCAAAGCACATGAGTAATTCTAGTCTCTCTAAACCAACTCCTCCACCACATTCCCAGCCTAATAATCAGCCTACCCACCTCTCTTCTTTCCAATGTACAAGAGAAAAATCTAGATATCATTTTTATTCTTTTCTTTATGTCACATATGACTAATAGGTAAGAAAATTCTGCTACCATTACCTAAAAATATACATCAATAGTATGACTTCTTTTCTCCATTAAGACCATACCCTTGTTCCAAGCTACCAGATTCTTCTCAAAGCTAAATCCTTGTCTAAGTATGGTAACTAGTTCCTTCTTCCCGTTATTGCTTTAAAATTGCCTACATAGTAGTCAAAATGGGTCTTAAAAACTGCAATCCACAGTGGCTACCTCTCTATTTGTCAAACTTATCAATATCTTCTTGTTTCAAGATTCTCTCACTTGCCTGGAAGGTTCTTTATCATAGCTTAATTCCCCCCAGATCTTTTCATGACATCATCAGCAAATAAACCTCTGCGAGTAAATGCCTTGCACCCAGCAAGTTCAAAGATTGTGTGTGTGTGTGTGTGTGTGTAAAATTAATGAAATCATCAGTTATTTATTAGTTATGTCTTATAGCCAAAACTTTTATGTCATGTTTGACCAAGAAAACTATTAAAAAATACTGTTCTTGAAGGAATATTCTAGTTCATGGGAAGTAAGGTAGAACAGTGTCATGGAAATGAAGTTGTATTGGAAATGAGAAAATAGTGCCTATTCCCATGTTTGTTCTGCCTAGACACTATTGACCTATTGTGCCAAATTATTGAAGGGCTTCATTCATTTATTCAAATGATGAGTGCTTTGATTCAAATATTATTTGATTATTAAATTCCCATAATTTAACATCAGTGATGACATATCAGCAAATGAGTCTAATAACATCATCACTTTTGGATAGCAATATGTTCCATGTGACTCAGTGGGAGGTCTCCTGAGGTCCATCCTTAAGCATCAAGAAGCCTACTTTCTACCAGCATTAGAGGCATTTGAACCTATATACACTTAGTATTCTTTTATCAATCATCAGTTACATAGAAAAGTAGATTATTAGTTGTTAGTCTATTTTAAGTCTCTCATCTAGTAACATTACACTTATTACTTTACTTAAGTTTTACCACACTGCCTTGCACTGTAGGAATTACTAAAATTTTACAGATAAATGAGAAAAATGATAGTAGAAAGGACATGATCAGACTCTTTGCTTGAAGCTTAAGATATGGGTCAGTCTGTAGAGTGCTTGTCTGGCATGCATAAATCTCTGAGTTCAATCCCCAGCATACTATAAACTAGGCACAGTGTTACACACCTATAATCCCAGCACACAGAATGTGGAAACAAGGGAATTACATGTTAAAAATTATCAATGACTATTTAGCAAGTTCAAGGTCATACTGAACTACATAAGACCCAGTCTCAAAAATAGAAAAAAATTAAATGAAAAGGTAAAAGAAAACAAATAGAGCCCACCTGTACGTATCCTAGAATCAGTTGACAGGTTTATGCTACAAGCCACAGAAGGTCAAATACCTTGATGGAATTTTTCTGGTCTTTACCATCTGTATAGAATTTGAAACCTCAAATGCAAAACTGTGAGCCTCAATTTTACCATCTATAGCACAGGGCTTATGATATCAACTTCTGTACATTCAAAGGGCTGCAGTCTAGTCTTAAGGTTCCTGTGAGCCAGTACAAGGAAAAACACCCAGCAAAGTGCAGAAATGTTTAAACTACCATTCACCTAATGGCTTTACTTTCCATCAACTGTGGAAGAAAAGTTAGGAAATAGTTGAAAATTGAAGAAATCCTTTGCAAATGTATCTGTCTCAAAGGAAAGATAAGATGGAGCTTCATTTGGGCTGACTTTCCAGTCTAATGACCTAGAATTCACTGTGATGCTTTTATTCTTATCCCAATGTGCTGCAGCCCACATGAAAATGTCTGATAAACTGGAGCTTCTTTTGATGCATGGGAAAAGAAGATGTTTTCTATTCCAAGCACCCATATCATTTCTGAGTATTTTTCTTCATATTCTTCTGGGAGTTTTGATCTCATATTACTCTTCTTTTGATTTAAAGGATAGGAGGGGGAAAAAACCTACAGGACTTTTCAATTATTTATCACACAAGGCATTTAAGGCTTGGTTTCAAAGTTTCTTTCTGGATTTCTGCAGTCACTCATGCACATCAGGATGCTGATCTGACCTCCTGGGAGGAGAGTTCAGTAAAGGCCAAAGGACTTGTCGAACTGATTTGTGGGACCTCTGATGCTATGACCCAGGGAACTGTTTCTAAGCTAGAGGCCTCAACGGCAGTAGCATGACAGAAAATGCTGCTCGGAAACTCTTACAATCACCAGATTCTTCAGTTTCACTCTGACCTTAATTTTTTGCCTAATAAGGGAAATTTATGCCTTTATTTAACATGCTATACCTTTATTTAGGCTACTTTTACATTCACTAAATACTTATTGAATGCCTATATTGTGCAAAAATTGTGACTAAAATTCCAATAATGAAAATATTTCCTCATAAATCATAAAAAGATTCCTCAAAAATACTCAGGTATGAGACAGTCAGTATTGAAAAACACAGCTCTATGTTTTATGGGCTATTAAATAAGCCTTTTAACATGTATGAGCTGAATGTCTTTATCTGTTAGCTAGGGCTAGTAATAGTAAATCTCAACTTTAGGATACCATAGTCTATATAGAACATATACATACAGCATATCCAGGGCATGGTTTTCCACAGAAAATTAATAAGTAAAATTACTATGGTTGATACCTTCATCTTCTCCTGAAGAAGAGAGGCATGTTAAAGCATTTATACAAAAATATCGTTATGGTGGTGCTCTGTGGATGATGAGGGGAGCCTTTTCCAGCACCTATTCTAGCCATCTCACATTGTATAACAGCCATTTGCTTTAATGTGCACGCAGCAGCTGAACCCAATCTCAATGTTAAATACAACCTAAACACCCACACCCAGTTTGTTGTAAGAGCCATCACCCATCATCATTGTGATTGATTCCAGTGTGATTTTGTGATTTTAACCTAAAAGAGAATCCCAAGATTTTTATGTTGATATAAAGATTATCTTTTCTGCCATAGGACATTACAGAGGAATTATTTGACCCATCAGTGTTTAGAAGTCACTTGTAAACCATTGATAAAATCAAATTTAGGTGTGAAATCAGTATCTTTGGAGGATCTAAATCATATGCATATATTTATGCATTTGTTTGGTAATATTGTTGAGCTAGTGGAGCTAGCCTTACAGAAAATTTAATTGTGTCTTGAGAAAATTGAGACAGATATTTTCTTCAGTAATATAAAGCAACTCAATTCCAAATAGGCCAAGAATCTAAATAGATAGTTTTTCCAAGGAAAATATCAAAATAGTTATCAAATACAGGAGAAGGATCTTGGTATAAGTCATTAGGACAATGCAAATGAAAACTAGCAAGATATCTCTTCTGACCTGCTAACATCAGCAAATCCAAGAGTTCCGATACCAATGAAAACAAGCATGTGGAGAAGTTAGAACCCATATGGAATTCTTGTGGGAATATAAAGCAGTACAGCCTCTTTTGGGAGAGAATATTAAAGTTCCTCATATGGACTGAAAAAATTACCTGAAAAATTCATTTGTGTGTTTATGAAAAATGAATTTTTTTAACCAAATAATTGTAATGTTTTCAGAAGCATTATTTGTAATAGCTAAGAGAAAGAAATAACTTAAGTATCAATAAAAGGGTGAATAGATAAAAAAAAATTGAGACACACGTCTTCAGTAGAAATAGAGCAGCAAGGTTTTCTATTCTGTGCATAAATTTCAAAAGCATTATGATATAAGAAGTTAGTCAGAACATTCTCCATGTTATATAATTCCATTCACAGGAAAAATTTCACAACAAGGAGCTCTCTAAAGACAGAATAGATGAGTGTTTGCTCAGAGGGATGGGAAGACATACATTGACAGCTAAAAAATACAGAGCTCTTTGGGAGGTGATGATGTAGTTCTGAAATTATGGTGATGGTTGCATGTATCTGTAACTGCATAAAAAACATCGAATTGACCTGTGTATACAAGTTAAATGGAATTATATACTACTCAAGCTGTTAAAAATCAATATTTTTTATCATAAGTCAGTTTTAAACTGACATTGCATCACTTTCAATGGAAGTTTCTAGTACAAGTGCAGTGAATACAAAACGAATGCTCTATGGGAGGAAGTGCCACTATTCTCAGATTTAATCTGGTCATTGATGCCAATTAGAGTGTAAATAAGAGGAAAGTCTTATTTACACTTGGTGAGTTGTGGGGTCAGAAAGCCATGTGGTTAGGGGAGCTAGTCCAGAGCAAGAGTGAGATCGCCGGAGATGTGTTCCTGGGACCACGAGTACGATTGTTCCCTCCTTGCTCTGGGACTTCATGTCTCTGCTTACAAAGCCTGTGCAACCCAACCTCTGCCATCTTTGAGGTAGTCACATAGCCTGATGACAAAATTACAGGTTTAATTTCCTCTCTCTAAGGACATGTTCACCAAGCACCTGGAATTCCTCTTCATGTAAATGAAACATTCCAAGCACCTCGGAACCAGTCAATAATATACAGTTACCCCTGAAACTCCCACCCACTTCAAAAGGTTTATGTAGCTCTTGGCACTCTCAATAAAGGAGAGCTGTTTCACTGAAAATCTGTGTGTGGGTGTGGGTGGGGGCGGAGGTGGGGGGGGGCTGTTTCTCTCTGGCACTAAAGCAGACTGAGACCTTTCGAACCCACCCTGGCTGGATAAGCTTTGTTTCTTCTAGCCTGTCCAGTTTGGAATGGCAGACAACCTGAGGGCATGAACAAATCTCAGGCTGACAGTAGGCAACATGTACTATAATCAGTCTGGTTCTACTCCTCTATGCCATATCTTCAAGGCTATTAATTGCCATCTCCCTCCAAAGTATATAGAGGGTACCATTGACCCTCATCTGCAAGCAGCTATAAGATCCATTCCAAAATATGGTGGGTCAGGAAACTTCATGCCATCCTTAGCTGGCACATCACCTGCTTCCAGTACTGATGACTGGTTGCTGTGGGGCATGTGAGGCATTTGACTAATGCAACTTGCCTGGAGCAAGGGGAAGGTTGAGGCATGCCCAAACCCCCAAAATATCCTCTTGAGACCCACAGAAATAAGGATTCCTTCCTTATTCCAGCCTGCACATAGTCCTATCAACTCCAACCTCTGTCCTTTTTGAGGTAGTCACAAAGCCTCATGGCCAAATGACAGGTTTAAGCACTTGGAATTAATTCATGTAAATGAATCATTTTCGAATCTCTGCCCCAACTAATAATGTAATGTATACTCACTTCAAAACCCTCTACCCACTCCCCAAAATTTGTATAGGCTTTGCTTACCCTGAGTAATAATAATAATAATAACAACAATAATAAGGTGTTTCACTGAATACTGTCTAGAAGAGCTATTTCACTTCCTCCCAATAAAAGAGAATGAAGATCCTGTGAACCCACCCAAAAGGACAAGACTTGTTCTGTTCATTCTGACTCAGCTCCCAATGGTGCCTTCTGTCCCCAAGGACAGAAGCAAAGGCCACCTGCAAGCCACATGCACAATTCGCACCGGTGTCTCCGCTCTCCTTCCTTCTACAGATCCATTCTCTCTTTTCTTTGGCCTTCATGTCTGTGTTCCTAAAAAACACCATGTTTTCCTTGTATTATGTCTACAATCTCGGGAGTTACCTAGGCCTAGCCTTGATTTATTCTTGTAATTGCCCATGAGAAAGATTGAAGAAAATGTGTGGGAAACAACCAGTATTGTACCTGACCTAGCCACCTGTGTCTTAAATATTAGTTTCCTTCCTCTTCCTCCAGTAAATCTTCCAAGGGTTGGCTAACTAATCTTTGAAGTTTTTCCCAGGGTCATGTTTAGACTCTCTATTTTCAAATTTTTTCTGTTTTAACTCTTTTAGGTAGGCTGCTTGTTGAAACTCTTCTCAGTGGTGAACTTCCTTATTAGATCTCCAATGCTAGACCAATGTAGATTTGTATCTTCCTCATGGGACATCATCATCTAATCCATCTGTCAGTGACTGGAATTGATGATTTCCCATGAAATAACCAGATAAACCTAATAAGCAGGAAATCTGAGTATTAGTGGTTTGGTAGCCACTTCATTATGCTGAGAGAGCTTGTATACAGAGTAAATAAATATATATGGAAAAAGATTGAAGAAATCCAAGGGCAGAACACTGGACACACTGCTACAAGGGAAAGAAAGAGACTTGTTTAAGGGTTTTAAGAGTTAAGAAATTTAGGAGGAGAAATAAGAGAGAGTGAGACTCTTGACTCAAGTATTTCAGGAAAGAAAGTTTATGTAAGATAAATATTAAGGATTTACTTTTAGTCTTAGTAACATAAAGACTGGAGAAATGTTGTTAGCATTTACAAGTACAGTTTTTGTGAAGGAGTGGGGAATAAAGATCCCATATCTTGTTTGTTGTATAGAATGGGTTATGGGGGATGGGTGAAGACCACAAGTATTGAGACAAGCCAGTTCTCTCAAGGAAGTCTACATCAAAAAGAAACTGAATAAGTCAATAATCAAAGAGACAATATATTACAATATGCTGGTTTGTTAATAAGAATGATCCAGTTCAGAGGAAATATTTAATAATGGAAGAGAAAGTGGGTACTATTATTGAGGCTATGCTCCTGAGAATGTGAGGAGGAGGAGGTGAAGGAGGAGGAGGAAGAGGAGGAGGAGGAGGAGGAGGAGGAGGTGGAGGAGGAGGAGGAGGAGGAGGAGGAGGAGGAGGAGGAGGAGGAGAAAGAAGAGGAGGAGGAGAGGAATCAGCAGAGGCAGAAGCAGAAGCAGAAGCAGATAGAAATCTTGTTATAATCACAGAATAAATGGACAATTCCTCATGGGGGTTTTCACCTTGATACAGAAAACCTCTGACATCTGGGGAAAGATGTGTTGATATCTGAGGAGAAAGAGATGCTTATGAGCCATTTACAAAAGCAATGGAAATGTGACTTGAACAGATAACTATACCAGGGTTTCATAGCTGTTCCTGAGCTTTGAGCTTGCAAAATCAGTAGAGTTATGCATGTTCCTGTTTCTGTTTTTACTTATATGTAAGAATCATTATCCCCTTGTGTGTTTGTGTGTGTGTTTGTGTATGCACACTCCAGTGTATGTGTGTATGTGTGTTGGTATGTGCATGTACTCCTACATGGGTTTTATGTATTACATTTGTAATGGAAGCAAGGACTGGAGAAGAGGGCATTGGATACTCTGGAACTGGAGTTACAGGTGGGTGTGAGCCAACACATAAATGTTAAAAACTGAACTCAGGTCCTTGGCAACAATACCCTTAACCATTAAGCCATCTTTTTAACCCTATCTGTCTCCTTTTAACTTGTGGGTAAAAGTGAAGTAAGGGTGAAGATTAGTCTGGTTAGGTTTATAATTTTGCATAGCAAGTGTGATTAGGTAAGATAGAGGCAGAAAAATAATTTTATCTGTGTACTACATACATTGAACTATCTGTGACACAGAGAGAAAAGTACAAAAAATAGAAAGTATTTTGTTGGATAGATGAAGTGCAGGTCACAATGGGACAAAGAATTTTAGAAGCCTTGCAACCATGCATTGTGAACTTGAAAGGCATGAGATGGTTACAGAAAAGAGGGATTTCTAAAACTGAGAAAACAGAGGGTTTTTGTTGTTGTTATTGTTGTGTTTTTTGATAATCAAGGAAAGTGTGTATGTGTGTGTGTGTGTGTGTGTGTGTGTGTGTGTTGTGTGAGTTATGACTGAGGTGAAGCAAAGCACATGGACTTTGAAGGATGCCAAGGAACTAAGAGCTCAGGCTACAGAAATGTCATGATAATATAGATCATTATCAGGAACAATTATATTCATATAGTTCAAAAAGTTAGGAATGTTATTCGATATCATCAGTTATCAGGTAAATTCAAATCAAAACAACAATGAGCTAGAAACAAGATAGGTAGAACAAAATGATAGATACATGTGATGTTGACGTTAATGTAGAGAAATGAAATCTGGATTCTTCACTGGTCAGAATATAAAAAGGTGTATCTATTTAGCAAAATTCTTTAACAGTTTCTCAAGTTGTTAAATGTAACCTTACTATATATCTCAATTATGCATTCAAGAAAAATAAAAACATGGACATACAAAAAAAAATCACTAAAAATCATAAAATTTTTTATATTAGCAAAGCTGTGCATACAATCTAAATGCCGATTGACTGATGGATACACAAATGAAGTATGGTATATTTCTCAAGTGGGATATTATTTAGCAATAAAATAAATGAAGCATCAAGACATGTTATAAGATACATAAACATTTTAAGTATTGTATTTGCTGAAAGAAACAATGTAGTTGTGGCTTCCAAGTACAGGAAGCCACAGGATTCTTTATTCTGCTTATTTCCAATGCCTGGATTTGTCTATAGACAAATCTATTAGAGACAGAAAGTAAATTAGTACCTGGTTGTAGCTGGAGCAAAATGCTGGGGGCCATTGTTTGATAATAGATATAGAGTGAGAGAGTTCAAAATATTCTTAAATCATATTGTGGAACTGTTTCAATGAATACAGTAAAATCTTTAAATTGCACAGTTTAGATATACTTGAGTGTGTGAATCCAATGCTGTATCTGGTCAAGTTCCTGCTGAGATGTCCTGCCAACAGAGCCAGAATCAGTGTCAAATTCCTCCCAAGTTCCCTTCTCCAAAGAGCACAGCACAGTATCTACCTGCAGCCTCTTCTTGCTGTGCTACAAGCTCTGGGAGCTGCAGTGTACCAAGCTCTGAGGGAGGCTGCTTCAGCCACCAGAGGTGAAGGTCCCACAGATGCAGGTACAGGAACTCCAGTTTCTGTGACCATGGCAGTGGTCAGCAGTCTGGGGGCTGAGGCTGTGCCCACAGCTCTGGGAGCTGCTGCTAACCTGGAGCATGATGCTGAGACAAGAGAGTCTGGAGGAATCATGGATCCCAGGGTCAATGAAAATCCAGCTAGTCTTGTCTTGTCTGACCCTGGATACCCTTCTCTGCTTGTATGATGCCTACGGCTTTTGTTCCCACCCTTCCTGTAGAGTCCCATTACCCAACTCTGATTCTGACCAAGAATAAAGTTTCTATTCCTATCAAAAAAAATTTGGTTCTAGTATTCATATATTAAGCTGAGTAGAATGCTCTAGAAAAGGTGATAAGAAGTAGATATTCTTACATTAACATATTAGACAAGCACTATCATACCCATTATACACTCCAGAGTTTGGATTGGTTAAGGGACTGACTGGTCTACCTGTTTACAGTAGAGGAGGGGAGACTCAATGTAAATGATTTTCTTTCAGTTCCTGTGTACCTAGCTACCACAAAATCAATAACTTCTATCAGAAATGAGGTCATCAGTATGTGTCCCAAAATAGCTCAGCACTAAAAGTTGAATTCTTTGTTTCTTTAAACACAATCACTGTCAGGTTTCTTGTAGAAGAGATTTCCCAAGAACTTTTCTAGAGTTTAGGGATAGTATGACAATACCAAAGACCTTGAGATAAATAGCTGAGATATAGAGAACCCTGGTGTGCTGAAGGTACCTAGAAAGGAAAGGGAGAGTTGGAGAGACAAGGCACAATTCATTGACTGAGCTATTACTTGGCCTTCTTTTCTATTACTTTAATTATTATTATCATGTTAAAAATAAAATCGGTATCCTTCTTTGGGATTGATATTCACTCATTCAAAGCACCTTGAGTCTGTGGAGAGTATTTACAAAAAAGAACTCTTACTATTCCATCCCTTTCATGCTAACTTGACAACAAAAAAGACTGATAAAGTGGTGTAATGTTGACTTTAGCTCCATTAAAGACACAGAGAGATAGCATCCAGAGAAGCAGGATTGATTACTGGAAGTAGGCTGGGAGATGGAACTCACAGGAAGCATGTAGGAATAGAGTTTGCAGTTATAAAACTTGTATCTCTTTTTATGAATGGTCATTCCATATCTTGTATGTCATCAACATCTCCAAGCAGCAGGGGAATTTATGCAGACTTTGATAGTGAGAAAAATCTTGCACTGAATACAATGAAATATATATGGAAGGTGTTCCTAGTTGGCACAAATGTATAGGAACAATTGTGATCCACAGATGACTTCTTGAGAAGGCTCACCGAGTTTGAATTTTAGTGTTTTCTGTGTGATTTTAGAAAGGCTATTTGCCACTTTGGACTCTTGTTTCTTAATTTTATTTTTATTTTGTTTTAATTTTATTTTAACTTTCCTTACAAATTTGTGGCATGGAAATAAGGAAATAATAAATGTAAAATTATTGCCATTGAGCCTGATATGTAATAAGTACACAATAGATGTTAGCTTCCATTATTTTATTCAATCCAGATATGCCCCAGCTCTAGAAATTCAGAACAATGTATTGGGGTAAAATGAAAGGAACAGGACAGAGTCAGATTGGTGGGAAAATGAAAGAAAGAAGGTAATGCTGATTTTATCTAAAAGAATAAAATGTTCTGCATCAAATAATCTGAAGTTTAAATCATGACGTGACTAATTTAGTCTAAACAGTCTTATTTATCTCATAGATGAAATGGAAATAATAGTGTTTTGTCCTATAGTTTGAATAAGGCAAGGATCAGCTCATACTTGATAGAAGATTGAACAAAATAAGGACAACAAAAGAACCAGTATTTATTGAAGGTCTACTCTAGGCCACTTGTGAGGTTTGTTAGAGATAATAGATTTGAAATGCCTAACATATAACATTGTTGGAGACAAGATGTTGGTCAATTGGTATGGACTTTCAGCAAGAGACATAGAAATGCTTAGAGCTGCGAGGCTCTTCAGTCTTCCTTTCTCTATGGCTCTCAACTATGAGTGCTTTTTGCATAGATCAGAAAAGACTAAGGTTTGAAGTATTACTTTATTAATAATTAGGGACCAACTTATTCTCTCGAGGAAAGCCTTTTCTGATAAAAGTGAGATTGGAGCTCATGGTCCAAGGCTATAAAGCTACATTCAATACTTCTCTCTACATCAGAACTTCTCTTTGGTCTCAGCAAGTTGAGAGGTGAGAAAGAGAGCCTGGCCTTGAGGATGACCTTACTTCTGTAAAATATTAACAGTTCAAAGTAGCAACTATGGATTATCCATCATTATAGTTGAAAGTGCATAATCTGGTGAATTTTAATTCAAAATATTAAAGTGTTCAAAATGCCAGAGTGGCTTCTGAATCAAACTTCCAGCTAACATCATGCCTTTGTCACTCCTGTGGTGCTTTAAAAATTAATCAACATCTCTGCACTCCCATGTTCTTATTTTAAAATAAAAGTAAGAATAGCATCTATGTCCTATGTCTAATTTTAATATTCATATGTCTAATTTTAGTGTTCACAACCACCTTCGAGTAGACCCTTGTGAAGTAAGTAAGCAATGAAGGCTAGATATTACTGCATTCGTCATTACATTCAGCTCTCTCAAATTTATAAAAATTGTAACTAATATATCCCTTAATTTTCATTTGGACATCACTGTTTCAGGATACTTCATAGTAAAATTTTAAATAATTCTACCAAACAATTCTTTGGAATTATTGCATCCAGATGTAGATGCCCAAATAAACAGAGTTTTAGTGGTATTTCCAAGTGACAGGAAATGGTTAAAACATCTGAAGGTGTCTAATTCATTGTCTATCTACATCTTCTTGCTTTTTCTCCAAAGCTAGCCATTTTAAGGCCTATACCACATGGGCTTGATTTACTACCCTTTTGTGGCTTTCTTGAATATTAGGGTCATGTTCCTTGTTCATAATCCCCAAATACTATATAATTCCCTGGACAAGGTACATATTCAACAATTTTGACAATATCTTGGAATATGCCAAAGTATCCCTCCTCCTTTTTATTTTCCCCGAGGGTTTAACTAAAGCATCACTAACATTAACTATTCATTTTCAGGTTTGAGAGTCCTTTTCATTTTAT
The DNA here is from genome assembly GCA_021653895.1 of Mastomys natalensis. Classification (NCBI taxonomy): domain Eukaryota; kingdom Metazoa; phylum Chordata; class Mammalia; order Rodentia; family Muridae; genus Mastomys; species Mastomys natalensis. The sequence continues at coordinate 1,501,196 of JAJTUV010000216.1, forward strand.
CAAGTAGGCAAGTGAGCACTTGCAACCCTCTTATCCTATTTTTATTCAGAAAATACAGAATAATCATCTCCCCAAGAGTCATGTTATTTCTCTGAAATCATGAAAATCCAGTGTAGCTAAAAATCAGAGAACTGTTAATTATATTCAGAACTCTTGAACAGGTTTCTCAGAAGTTTCTTGAGATAGAATTAGAAAACTCTTTTAAATTAATAGAAGTCCTAAACTCATGAAAGAGAAGTGTTCTTCTTACTAAGTTTGCCTTAAAATACCATTTAAGTCCAAGCCCTAGAAATCAGAGCATCTCAGTGCTGCCAATAAGTACTCCACAAGAGCATCCCTGATCACTAGGAATTGTAGTAGGTTGGTTTAATGTTGCCATGTGTTCAATTGGTAAATACAGTATCCTAAGATCTGGTGACTCTAAGAAAAGCAGATCCTCATGAGCAAATCCTCACATATGCCATATTTTGTTTATGTAAACCTTGCCCCCCCAAGTTATCCATAGTTGATTAATACAGATGCCTACACCCTGGGATGGGCAGAGCAGAGGGTATGGAGCAAAAGTTCCCAGGTTTTGGGTCTCTGTAAAGACCATGAGGGAAGAGGAGAGAGAAAGAAGACAGAATTCGCCATGGAGTAGGTAGATCATGAGTGCATGGCCGTGAGAGCTGGCTTGTTTGAGTAGGAGCAGACCAGTAGAACACGGCAAGTGATATCTCTTGGTCACTGACACTGAAGTAGACAAAATAGTATAGCTTTAATGCTTTATAAACAATGAATTTGATAGACAATAAATATGAAGTAGGAATTGTGTCTTGTATTTGGGAAATAAATGATTTAAGTTAGTGTAGAAACCCGCAAGTAATATTTACCACAGCAGGAAGAACCATGTCTAGGACAATGCCTAGCATACAGGCAGAGGACAAATATGTTGAATGAATTAAAGACATCTGGTAAGAACCTTGGATAGAGGTTGACTTAGTTTAAGTCAAAGTCACTGTCCATGATACTAAGAACCATTTCAGTGGAAAAACAAAACTGGAAATTGATCCCAGTTCTTAAGGATTCTGTGAAATCAGCCAGACCTGGATGGATATTCATGGAGAATCATACCAATTAGTGAAGGCATAGGTTTCCTAATACATTACAGTACTAGATCTGAGTACATGGCAAATCTATTGCATTCAAACTGTTTGCATCATGTGTCCAGCTTACCAGAAATGTTGGATGACATCTTTCTAGCCATGCTTGAAGGAGTCATTGTTTATTTTCTTCAGGGCTCAGGACAAGGACATGCATTGTCTTTAATTCTAACTGAGGGTTTCCATCCTGGGATACTTCAAATATTAGAGGTGACACTTGCTGTCTCTTCCAAGGCCACATTTTGAAGGGTTTTCTAACAAGGAAGCAGAAAGATTTGAATATGGTGACATTAGACCTTGTCAGACAAAAACATCAATATTGGTGCATAATTAATGCTCAGAGCTTATCTGACATGGACAGAGCAGGCCCAGAGTGCTTTCACAAATCAATTTGCTACCTGAATTACAAACATAGCAGATACATCCTGACAGGCTGATGCTATTAGAACCTGGGAGCGTCTAGTGAAACATTTGAACAAATCTAAGATCTAATCTCACTTTCACTCCTTATATAGGGAAAGATTGAACAGGGCAGAGATCAAAGAAGTAACATTGATTAAGTACCCGTGACAGCTTGCTGTACTCCATTTCCATCATGGTATGGTCTTTACCTTGGTTCAAGTATCATAACAATTGACAAGGCAAGGGTTCTAATCCTTATATTTAAGATGTAGGATGTAATGTTTGAAGATATTATCAGTATTATCAAGAACACCCTACTAGTACTAGGCACAGATACAGTTTTCATGTGACTATGGCCCTGTGGTTCTATTCTACATGTATAGTAGCATGTAGTAAAAAGTAGAGTATATGATAAATGCTTATTATTAAGGTATTATTTCATGTGGTTTTTCATATGAGACTCCATATAAAATGTAAGTATTAAGAAAGTTTTAGAGAAAGTGTTTCATTACTAAATTAAATTGAATATTATTTGGATAAAGGAATTCAGATATCCACAGTTTTGGGTAAGTTTTTTGTTTGTTTGCTTTTTGTCTTAATAATTTGAATTAACTTAGTGTCTAAACAAGTATGTTGGCAAGTGCCATGCCATGAAGGTTTGACATGGTACCTGTGTTCTGCCAGATGGAAATAGTTGTCCAAACACAGTTCTCATTCTTTGTAATTTTCAAGTCTTAGTTTAAATACAGTTTTCTTCTGTATGTTTCCTGAGGCTAATCACACTAAACCATGCTGATCTTCTTCACTCATGTTGGTCTCCATCACAACACACTATTTTTTTTTAAGTCTAAGTTTCTTCTTCTTCTTCTTCTTCTTCTTCTTCTTCTTCTTCTTCTTCTTCTTCTTCTTCTTCTTCTTCTTCTTCTTCTTCTTCTTCTCCTTCTCCTCCTTCCCCTCTCCCTCCCCTCCCCTTCCCCTCTCCCTCCCCCTCCCTCTCCCCTCCCCCTCCCTCTCCCTCTACTTCTTCCTCTTCCACTTCCTCTTCTCTTTCCTTTCTCCTCCTCCTTCTTCTCTTTCTCCTCCTTCTCCTCTTTCTCCTCCTCCTCCTCCTTTTCTTCTTTTGTTTTTTCAAGATGAGATTTCTTGTGCATTTTAGTGTATCCTGGTACTTGCTCTGTAGACCAGGCTGGACTTGAACTCAGAGTTCTACATGCCTTTGCCTTGCAAGTGCTGAGATTAAAGGCATGTACAACTACTGCTCAGCTAATTCCCTTGCTTTATATTCTTGTTTCCTTAATGATCAAGCTCTTTCACTAAAAGATTACCTCAATACACATAAGATCCATCTGTACTGTTCACTCTAATGTGTGCCAAGTGTTTAGAACATGTGAGATATACTAATATTTATTGAATGAATGAATATTCCCCTCTTACACCCCCAAAGGTTCTGTGCATTGATATTTGGTATATACTCTGTTTTTTGACTGGTTACTTATGATTTGTTTCTGTAATTTCAAAACTTTAGGAGGTAAATAAAATGATAAATTAGATAAACAAATAAACCTACAGGAGGGTCTTTACTTCAGGGAGGCAGGGGATGTGTGAGGTTGAATACTTACCTGGAGTCACTCAGCAAGATAGGAAATGCTGTGGTTAAGAATTTATATTTTGAATTGCTTCCTAGTACCATACAATCCTCTTTATGCTGCTTCAATATAACAGACTCAGTGTAACCTTTATTCATTTAGAAAAATTAGGAAGAGGATACTGCAAATAACCCTACTCAATGATAGTTTAATGAAAAAAAGGTGGTATTAATTCACAAGTACACAGTACAACTCAAACGAAGCTAACATGATCACATATAATAGAGCTCTTTGGAGATCTTTTAAAATCAAATGGACAAGAATGATCTTTTTAAACAAGCTGGGTGATTTTATATGGATTAAGAAAGGATGAAACATAGGTCTTCACCATCATTAAGGTTATGGAGCCCCAGAGCAACTGGCTCATTTAAGTCATTTATATTGTCTTCCTCCTTGTGTTGCCAAACAAAACTTTTAACACATAGAGGGTGAGTTATCATAAAGTCTAAGTTAGTGGAATAGAAACTTTGAAGTTTGATTATTCTTGGAATTCTGGAGATTGGCAGAGAAATAAAAAAATTGATATGGGGCAGAACAAACAAGCCAAGATCCCAGGACATCCATGGAGGAGCTACAGAAGAATAAACTTGGCAGAGGCATCACACATAGGTCTAT
>JAJTUV010000217.1:0-195000 GCA_021653895.1 Mastomys natalensis
AGTCTGAGGCACAGAGGAGAGGGCAACACAGAGGCTCAGCCCTGAAGTGCCCATGTCCCAGCTGCCCCGCCTCCTGCAGCTCAGACAGGCATCTCGCTGCTTTGAGAAACAAGCAATGGAATGGACTGCTTACATAAAGTCAGAAGGTACAGACAATGTTCCGTAATTCAGAGACGTTCCTGACTGCCAGAAACAGGCCTGAACTGCAGGGGTGAGGCTGGGGACACATGATTGTGAGCACTGAAGATGCTTGGCAGGAGCTTAGGTCTTATCAACCTGATTGAGGGGAACGTCTAGAAGATCTGCAATGTCCTAAACACAACTAAATCCTATCAGCACAGCAAAATGGGGCTGAGGCAGATGTGATGAACGGGTACTTCCACATCCAGTGATCGCGTGACACACGTGTGTATCACCTGGGACCCACAAAAGTGCAATCATGTGAAACCAACGGCACTACGGCGAGAAGAGAAAATAGCCAGTATTGATATCGCGCAGAGTCCTGGGGCTGGGCGGGGCCCAGCAGCCGCCACTGCATGCAGCCTGCCCTCTGCCAGCGGTGAAGAGGCGGACAGAGGGGCACAGGGCTGGACCCAGGCACCGAGGGACGAGGCGTAGGTGTCCTGGGCTGCTGGAAGAGGGCAGGGGCCCACCTGGAGGCCAGGCACTCACACACTGAGAGGCAGCATACCCGGTGCTGACGATGGGCGTGAGGAGCCCAGCCCAGGAGGAGGAGGAGCTGGATCAAAGCCATTTACTGCCCTGTGGGGTGACCAGAATACCAAGGGAAGAAGAAAAGAAAAAGAGGCTCATTTAAAATCACTCTACACATAGGAAACTTAGCTGCTTTCTGTAACTAGTCCTCTTCTTACCCACAGTAGGATCCTGACTACTCAAAGCACTGGAGAATGGCTAGTTCTCAGTCCTGGGGTACTGAGACCATGCACACCTTTCTAGGCAACTTTGCCATATGGGCTACTGTAAACACAATTTTGATTTTGTTTTTAACCATTAAAAGGTCTAAATGTCTGGCAATAGAGAGCTCATTACATAATTATACAACAAAATAATGAAATATAAAAACAACTATTAAGAATGTATTCTACAGTACTTTTAACAGGAAAATATTCAGAATGTATTTAATGATATTAGGAAAAAGAGGCAGGCTACCTAAACTGCTTATATTCAGTGTGATGTTTAAAAGGAAAGAGCAGGGCGGTAGTGGTGCATGCCTTTAACCCCAGCACTCGGGAGGTAGAGGCAGGCTGGTCTCTGTGAGTTCAAGGACAGCCTGGTCTACAGAGAGAGTTCCAGGACAGCCAGGACTTCATGAAGGAACCCTGTCTTAAAAAACAAAAACAAAAACAAAAACAAAACAAAACAACCCCCCCCCCAAAAAAAAAGAAAGAGAAGATGCGAGCAGTGTACAGTCTAGGTTCTATTCTATTCTAGCCTTTTACAGACACTATGATCTATGTGGTTAAGTCTAGAATGAATATAGATGCATACACATATGTGAATATATAATGGATTATATATACACATTATATATACATATACACATTATATATACATATATAATCATCTATATCATAGAAGAAAATTTTAATAAAATGTGTTCTTCTCTGAGTTATGGATAAATGTTACTGGTTTATAATTTATTATGTTATATAAACCTATTCCAATACCAGTTTCTCAAGGTGGAAAAAAAAAATTAATGTTTAGCAAGCAAAGCCAGATGAGAAAATTTGTTGTTTCTTAAACACAGCAACCCAGCTCCACAGAAGGGCCAGCATCCAGGCACACCCAGCAAGGTGGAGGACACCCCCAAATCCACCCACCAGCATGCAGCCACAGGAAGCAGGAGGAGAAAGGAGAGGGCAAGACACAAGACCTCTCAGGAGACAACTCAGCCTTTCTAGTCTAAGACACTCGGTAGGAGAATCCATCCCATTAGTGACTCTGAGGGGCCACAATGCATCATTCTTGCCCAACACTGTCCCACTTCTTTGCGGAAGGATCCAAGGAGCTGAATACAGACTCACAAGGAGATAGTCTCAAAATGCAAAGGACACTGGTTCATAAGCAGTCACCAATGGCACACAGAAACAGACATGCAGAGGAACTTGACAGGAAACGAGTTCAGACTGAACAGAGCCCATACTTGAAATCTGCAATAAGCCATACACAGAAGCCAACGGCAGCAGGATACACCCTGCTCCAGCCCCATTCCTTGTTCTACTTCTGTGCTCCGCAGCAGAGTTTTCTTTCTTTAAATCTTCCTTCCCAAGAGCTGCCTGTGCTCCTCCGAGGCCTTGGCAGTCTGTCTGCCTGTGCAGTGCTTGCCTCAGAACCCATCTGTCGATTGCCTGTGGAGACCCTGAGCAGCTTCTGATGCTCTTGACCACCACACGAAGAACTACATAGGAGACCTAGTGTCCAACACATGAACCTCCATTCCTGTTCTCGGGTACACAGCAGAAAGTCCCCAACTCATCAGACGGGCATACTGTAGGTTGTCAAGAGTCTGTCATAGGTCTGCTGGTTATGCAAAGCAGCAGCTGGAAGGACAGTTCTTCACACAGAAGCAGCTCGGGACTAAATTTTTTTTTTTTTTTTTTTTTTTTTTGGAGACAGGGTTTCTCTGTGTAGCCCTGGCTGTCCTGGAACTCACTCTGTAGACCAGGCTGGCCTCAAACTCAGAAATCCGCCTGCCTCTGCCTCCCAAGTGCTGGGATTAAAGGCGTTCGCCACCACCGCCCAGCTTCAGGACTAAATTTAATGCACTTTTAAAGTAGGCTTAAGTTCATCTCCATTATTATAAAAGGAAACAAACCAAGAGAAGATCCATCACTAGCCCAGGTTCACCCACTGAGCTGTTTGTTAGTGAGTTGTTCAGCCCCAACTGCCTCCAGGTGTCCTAACCCTTCCAGCCTCCTCTAGTCACAAGCCACTCAGAAGCCCTGAGCAAACAACCAGTTCCATGCTCCATACATATGAGCTCTAGTGGGAAGCCGGTAACATCCCTGTGTGGCTAGAACTGGCAGTGGGCTGAGCAGAGGGCCTCAGCTAGCACTTCTCTTCTGAATCAAGAGGTAAGAAGTTAAAAGCAGAATAAAAGAAAGCTGACCTCCAAAAGTGTTTTTGGTCTGGAGAGCTCCTTTCAGGAAACTAAATTCATTCAATGAGGAAGATTCCCAAAAGAAGAAAAGCCTTTAAATATACCAGGTGCAGATGTAAAGAAATAAATGCCCAGAATTAAAGGAAAGGCACAGGCAAGGATAGAGACAGCCCTAGGAATCAAGTATGCAAAAAAGGCTCCAGACATGCAAGTCATGAATTTATACCCCAAGTCTAGCTAAGGTAAAACTGACTGCAACTCCAGAAAGATGCTTTAGCAACGGAAACTGCACCTTCTCAGCCAGTCAGGAGGGCTATCTAACAATACAACAAGCAAAGCTCAGCCTGTCACAGCAGCAAGCTGAGTACCTGTGAATGCAGTGGGGAGGGCAGCCAGAGCCCGTTCTCCCTGTGTATGAACAGAGGCATGGACAGTTGCAGTCCTCTAGCCAGGCTACACCAACAGTTCAAAAAGAGAAGGGGATTCTACACACCTCCCATTCACCATCCCAGCTCAAGTGGAAACACACGCAAGCATAGGGAAAGGGAACTCATTATCTTCAGTTTCGGAAAGGAGAGAACAGAAGCAGCTCCGAGGCCGGAGCCGCCCATGCCCACAAAGGCAGTGAGATGAGACCCTGGAACCTAGCACTGCCTCCACTCTCAACTCCAACTTCATCCTGCCATGTATGGGGAGTGCCACAGGCCGACTCTCAGACACCCAGACCACTATGCTGAGCTTTGGTTGAAGCGGTGGCTCACCCTGTTGCCAAGCTGGCCTATCCTGAGCTCAAGCCACCTTCTGCCTCAGCCCTCAACTAGCTGAGACCACAGCACTCAACTCCTGATGGGCTACTCTCCTGTACAGCAGCAACAACCTGTGTGATCAAGTCACAGCAATGGTTCAATGTAATCAAGTCAAACAGGATCCTGAAAGCTCATTCATGGGCTAAAAGTTGGTTACAGCTGAGTCCACCCCCATGCAGTTAGTAAAACCAATTTGTTAATGTGTCTTCCACCACACAGCATGATTAAGACAGAGAAGAAAGCACAGCAAACAAATTGAGTTACCCATGAACAACGTAGGAAATATGACTTTTTCTTGCCTAATAAAAAAAAGGGAAAATCATTAAACAGCAATACAAACACTTTTCACATCCTGTCCTGAAATAAACCCCCACCTACTTACATATGACCAGAAAAACCTGACTGGTTTGCCCACAATTTGCACCATGTGCAAGTAACACAAATAAAACTAAATTAAATTTATGGAGGAAAATAAAATGTTTTAGAACAAATTCAAGTAACACACAAACTGCATCCTCGAGACAAGAATATAAGAGGATCAGTGGCGGAGTGACTAGGGAGACAGGCACAACAGCCTGCATCTGGGGGGCTGGTAGAAACCCCAGAAGACAAACTCCTAGTTCTAAGAAGTCCTCAGATAATCAGAATCTGCAAAAATACTTGTGACTCACATAAGGCCACAGGCCCAGTGAGGTGTGTGTAGTTTTACGAGTCAAGGACTGCACTGCCCTGTGAAGGCTGTGAGTAATATGAAGTACACATGCTCACAACCTTCCAAGAAACCTACTACCTATGAGTCTCCTGTCCCACTAGTAAGCTACTGTGATGGGGCTACAGACATACTTAGAAGGAGCAAAGGACAAGACTAGCACCACACCCACAGCCAAGGTTTTAAGATGGGCTTTTCACATGCTAAAGTCCTAAGCCACACTTCCTATTTCTACAAAGATTGGCTTAATGTATCTGGGAACCAGGCTGTTCACCCTTTCTCCTACAGCTGAAACAGAACATCCTGGTTGCTATCTAGTCAACACACGAGAGACAGATTAAAGAGTCAGGGCAACCACAAGAGGGATGGAATGAAAGCCAAGCAGCAAGGATGCGGTCACTGGCAAACCACGGGAAAGGGACCTCCAGAGCACAGTGAGGACATGGCGATCCCTCAAGCAACTGCGGGTTAACATGGCAGTGTGCATCCACAATCCACTTGTTAGATAAAGCAAACACTGTATCAAGAGCCAATCCATAAAAGCATATTTTACTCTTGGTTGAAACAGTATAACATAAAATTTTCATAATTTAGAACGAAACACTAGTAGTAACTAAAAGTGGTTCTGTCAGGAAAAAATACTGCTCTGTCCTTTTCCCCTGGTGCAGCTCAGGAGACAGGGGAGACCTGCATCTAGCTGCTACTGCGGCAAGAGTTCAGCAGAGTTCGAGGTCACTCCTTTCAGCTCACACTGCTGCTCCACGTCTTGGGGCAGGTCCTCTCTCTGAGCAATGGCTGCCCTGGCACACTGGGAGGCAAGTGCAAGAGAAGAGCAGTACCCTGAATGACAATTGACTCTTCTCTCACTGTAGCATAGGAGAGTGCTGCCTGCAAGCACTCTCCACACAAAGGCCCTGCCTAACCAACTCAGCCCTGGTTCCTGTCTCCTCTCATACTAAGATGCCTCCTACACCCACCAAGAAACATGATTCCAGAGACAGAGACACTATGGAGGAATCACAAGCTTCTAACACTCGTGAAGACTTCCCTTGTACTTCCTCTGTACCATTTGGGGAATGGCTAGTCTAATGTGGACATGCCGATCCACGTCATGTCCCCTGCTCAAAACTTGTACTCCCTAGCCTGATGAAAGTGAATTTTCTACTTAGCCTACCTGAAAACCCTTAAGAGTTAAAACAGAGTTCTGACTTATAAACTGGTATTTTACAATGTGCTTTTAGTAGGAGGTCCTTGTATTCTTTTCAAGACAGAAGTGTCATGAGAAACAAAAATAGGCCACAATTCTCCACTACAGGATGAACAATTCTTTTTTTGTTTTGGTTTGGTTTGATTTTTGCTCTTTTGAGATGGGGTTTCTCACTACTCTGTGTAGCCCTGGCTCTCCTAAACTCACTTTGTACTTGAACTCAGAGATCAACCTTCCTCTCTCCCAGTGCTGAGAATTAAAAGCATGTATCACCCATGTCTGGCCTTAAAACTCGTTTTCCACAGTAGACTGTAGCTGGGCATGGTGGTGCATGCCTTTCACTCCAGCACTCAGAGGAGGTAGATCTCTGTGAGTTCAAGACTAGCCTAGTCTGCAGAGTGAGCTCCATGACAACTAGGGCTTCATAGTGAGAATCTGTCTCAAAAGCCAAAAATAACAGCAAAGAGAGAGCACATTGTATCTAACAATTGGGTTGTCTGTAAACAAGCTGTAACTACTGAGGACATCAGAAATATAAGCACCTTTAAAAATACTGTGATGCTTTCTAGAGCTGTCCCTGCTTTGTTCTGTTTTGTTGTTAAAGCTGCCTATTCTGCTCGCAAGAGACAATGGCAAGGGATCATGAGCACAGCAGCTGCTGTTCCAGAAACAACTGCCTAAGGTAACGTGACCAGCAGACAGATTTCAGGTCCTAATTAGTTCCCTATATTAAGTCATGTCTATAACAAGACGATAGATATGCATATTAGAGAGAAAACAAGGGCTGGAGAGATGGCTCAGTGGTTAAGAGCACTGACTGCTCTTCCAGAGGTCCTGAGTTCAATTCCCAGCAACCACATGGTGGCTCACAACCATCTGTAATGAGATCTGATGCCCTCTTCTGCTGTGTCTGAAGATAAAATTTATAAAATAAATAAAATCTTTAAAAAAACAGAAAACAAAATAAGGCAGAATGAAACAGGCCGATGTGGAAAGATACTGGCAATGTAAATCAAAAACAGGCAAGTTACTGCGCGATACTTAAACTATACTCTTGTAGATGTGCTGTAAGAAGCTTATAAAAGATGCATAAAAATCTGATTTTTACACGTCTGAAAATTAACTCTAAGGAATGACCACAATAGTGTGGAAATAGGAAGCCTACTTCTTACTGCACATATTCTACACCAACTGAAATGTTTTAACAACATACCACTGCTTTAAACCTAAAGCTTTTTTTTTTTAATATAAGCGCATGCACACACACACACACACTTTTTTTTTTAAGTCAGTCTCACAATGAAGCTCTAGCTAGTTGGAAACACACTAAGTACCAGGCTGGCCTTGAACTCTCACTTGTAGATGACCCAGTGTTTAAATATTTTAGAACTTTTCATTTTTCTAAAATCTTCAAATAAAAGTTCTGCCATACAGTCTATGTACAAACAATCTCCCCTTCCCTTAAAGGAGATTTGCTGAGTCTCCCAAGCTACAAGGATCTGGAGAGCAGCCCACAGGAGCTCTGCCAATTCTTCTGAACCCAGCACAGTTGCCTTTAAGAGTTTATGCCCAGGACAGAAGCTGTAGATTCCAGGGACAGCAAACTCCTTGGGAACCAGAAGACAATAACAGATCTTTGTCCTCTGAGACTTGAACAAGAAGAGCAGGAAAACTTATCAGTGTATGTGACCTTCAAGACTCTGGTACCCTCACTTACAACTCTGTAACTCACTGAGCTCATCAGCGAGTCCTAGGACTGAAGCTGTAGCTCAGTGGTAGGATTACTGTCTGGCACATATGAAGCCCTAGGTTTGTTCTGGCCCTAGAACTGCCAAAAAAAAAAAAAAAAAAAAAAGTCAAAGACTTACCCTTTATGGAAGAAAGTTGCTCGCCCTGATCTTGGGCACTCTGGGCCATTGCTGTTCATTACTCCACAGTTAACGCTCCCTGGAACATAGGATTTGCGGGATGCTTGGTCTTTTGCAAAGTTTCTGCAAGCTGCTAACTTGGATTCTAAAGCCTACAAAGAAGCAGCAATGGCTGTCAAAACAGGGGCTATACAGAAAATACCTGCAGCTCAAACCATTTGTTTCAGGCTTCAGCCTCCAGGATAATGGCCACTAGTGAAGCCAAAATCAATAGTCTCTCTAGTAGAACAAGGAACATTCACACTGACCCTCTTTTTAATGAGCTCAGAAATTTAACTTTTTCCTCTCAGTATCACTGAGACATACATATTAATCCACACCTAAGAAAACCATGGTGCCAGTGGTAGGTAAAGACTCCCGACCTTCCAACCCATCTATCACTTGTTAAGGTCTACAATATTGGTTGAGATTGGGACTTGGGCGCCTGTGCAGCAAGCACTACAAATAATCATCGACTTCAGGTGTTTTTAATGCCATCCACTCTCTCTATAGGCTCTCCCATGTATTTTTTCCACTGCATCAGAACAGATCCCTTTCAATCTCACATAAAGTGATCCATTTTCTTTGTGATAGTATACTATAAACTGTATGTATTATTTGATACCTTTTGTCTATAATTAATTCACCTGCAAATGATACTGTCCCTTTATCGTTTACCTCTAAGTCTTGTTATCTTTCCTTTACACCTGTCACAGCACCTGTCACGTGCAACCAGTTGATATGAACGAACAGGAGTTCTCATCTCTCCACACCTGGGTATCATGGAATCCCTCTTTCCCAACAAAATTTCTCCCAAATGAAGTATCTTTCCACTAGCTCCCAAAAAAGGGAAAACATATGCCATGGTGAAAAAAAGAATACAGTCCATTCCAATTTACAAGACTAAAGGATTAGAAATCCACAGAAAATACACTTTCAGAATCTGCATGGACATCCTACCCCATCATCTCAATAAAAACATATGAAACAGAACCAAAAACAAACTGAAACTTATTTTTCTTATGCCTCTTTTTTATGGTAAAAGTACAATGGGCTAGTTAAATAATGACAGAAATAATGACCTTCAAGGATGCACTGGCTTGTAAATAAATTCATACTGAAACCTTTAATTTCCTATATTCAATGAAATGACTTGTGCATCCATATAAATATCTGTTGAGTATCTGTCACATGGCAGGTAAAGAACTATGTTCAGGCATCAGTGATACACACAGGTGGTACAAGTCATAGGTCTTTTCAGAGGAAAAAAATGGTCTCGAGATTTAGAAACTCGACATCCTTCAGGGCTACACAGAGAAACCCTGTCTCAAAAAAAAAAAAAAAAAACCAAAAAAAAATAAAAATAAAAGAAACTCGATATCCAGTGGTAGATGAAACCATGACTGTAAACAGTAAGACCATCACTGAAAGAAAGGACAAAGGAAAGAGAAAGAAATGGGCAGCAGGGTAGGGACAAACAAGAGAAAGCATCAGGGACACCAAGAAAAGAGGACATTCTGAGAAGGGTGGGGACATACTGGCACTGAATGCTTCAAATAAAATTCAGAGCAGTACATACACTGGGTTTGACCACACTGACATCACCAAGGAGTCTTAGAAGCTGGATCAGGATTGGAGAGCAGGCCAGAATGTCGAGAGTACGTACGCAGCCAAAGGCCCACAAAGGTGATGGTAAAACAGAGATAAAGAATGGTCTTGGGCTGGAGAGATGGCTCAGAGGTTAAGAGCAGCAACTGCTCTTCCAAAGGTCCTCAGTTCAATTCCCAGCAACCACATGGTGGCTCTACAACCATCTGTAATGGGATCTGATGCCGTCTTCTGGTGTGTCTGAAGAGAGCAATGAATGGTGTGCTCATATACATAAAATAAATTAATAAATCTTTAAAAAAAAAAAAAAAAGAGAGAATGGCCTTTAGTTTTGCTTTCTAAAATTAAAAAAGCCAGGCCTGGAGGGGCACAGCATTAAACCCAGCACTTTGGAGACAGAAGCAGACATACATAGTGAGACCCTGTCTCTAAAAAAAAAAGAAAGAAAGAAAGAAAAGAATAGCTAGGAATGCTAAATAATCCCAAGCACTAAGCAGGCAGAGACAGAAGCATGAGTTCTAGGCCAGCCTGGGTCAGTGTGAATTATGTACACAGTAGACAGTGTCTCAACAAAAAGGAAAAAATTGAGATGAAAGGAGAAAGGGAAAGAGATCAGGCTTTAGAGTGGGACAGCTCAGCAGCAGAATACTAGCTTAACATCCAGGAGGTTCCAGGGGCCAGCAAGACAGTGTAGTGTAAGATCCTTAGTAGATAACAGTGCTTGGCCTGCAAGCCTGACAACCTGAGTTTGATCCCTAGAACTCACGTTTTAACAAACAAACAAAAGACCTGGGGCTAGATGATGGCTCAATAGTTAAAAGAGTGTACTGCTCTCCCAGGGGACCAGAGTTCAGTTCCCAGAACCCTTATCAAGTGGCTGTTAAGCCCAGTTCCAGGAGATCTGATCACTCTGGTCTTATAGGATACCTAAATTCTTATACACATACTCACATTCAGACACACATATACACACAATTAAATAATAATAAAAAAATTCTTAAATCAAAAAGCCAAATGTAACACATAGTAGGGCTTGTATGTGTGCATGCATACACACGATTTTTAAAAACTTTGTTTTTTAAAAAAGACAGAAAGAAAAGCCAGAATTGGAGAGCTGGCTCAGAGGTTAGAGCACTTGCTGCTCTTGCAGCTGACTGGGGTTTGATCCCCAACAGCCACACAGCACCTCACAACCATCTGTAACTCCAGCCCCAAGGGATCCAACACCCTCTCAGACACCACACACACACACACACACACACACACACACACACACACACGGTGCACAGACATACATCCAACTCATACACATAAAATTATAAAATACATAAATCTTAAAAAATGATAAAGAAACAAGCAGTGTCATATTTCAAAAGACAAGTTACTAAAATCCAGCTTAGAGTCAAGAATGAGGTGCTGAAGTTGAGGTGTCCCGAGAGCAATAGCCCCAGATGGAGAGTGGCTGGCAATGCCCAAGCCACACACTATCCCACAAAATACAAGATGAAGGAAAAAAACAGAAGACTAAGAGCCAGGGGTAAAAAACAGAAGTTGAGGTGCTGCAGTGTAGACGGGACAGCAATGGGAAGAATTACAGAGGTGATCCGAAGCCCAGGCTCTAAGTGCCTTAGGCCAGGGCTGGCCCTGCTCATCAGTGCACGCGTGCTTCTCAGCTTCCTATGGCTCCCACCACGGGACAGAGACAGTTCAATACTACCTCCACAGTGGAAACACCTCGTGATAAAACACTGAATGCTTACCCCTACTTTCCGCAAGAGATCTCCCACGATGTTTAGTGCTGATATCCTAGCAGAAGGAGTTAGTGGACTGGTTCCAAAGCCATTTGGTATAGCTACAGAAAGAGAAAAGCAGAGTAATGACATCAGCGGCTCCCTTTATATTTGGACTATATTGATAATGATGTTACAAAGCAAAATACATTTGAAGCAATATCCTACAAAGTATGAAGAGAAGCATTATAAAGAAGTACAATGTGTCATCAATGTGTCATGTCTCCAAACTGCTGTAAGGACAAAGATCCTTAAACATCTCAACAGGTATTTCTGGAGATCCTGAGAACAGAACTGTGAGGGCAGAGGGCTGCCCACTGTTACCCTAACAGATGCTACAAGGATGCTCCATAAGAACATCGTGCCACATATGACTCACAGAGACTGTGGCAGCATGCAGTGCCTACACAGGTCCAAACCAGCCAGGACCCCAGTGCTGAGATGGAGAAGTAGATATGAGCCCCATCTCTAACCAAGGAGCTATCGCCAACTGACTGACAACCATCCACAAATGCAAAATTAGTCTCCAAGGGCATCTCACAGGGTCAATACACCACACTTACAGGCAGGCCCTACACCCTGCAGTGGCAGATGACCAACACAAACCAACCCAAAGGTATTCTTAGACTTTTTTTTTTTGGTCTCATATTGCTTTGTTTCCATCTTTTGCTTGTACATTACCATTTTCAGTTTTGTATGTTTATGGGGTGTGTGTGTGTCTGTGTATATATGTATTTCTCATGCTCTTTTTGTTTTTCTTGTTAGTTCATTAGTTTTGATTTATTTTTGTTTGTTTGAATTTCCCTGTTTTCCTAAGACAGAGAGAAAGAAAGTGTACAGTTGGAAGGGTGGGGATGAGGAGGGTCTGGGAGGAGATGAGGGAGGAAAAACATGATCAGAATATTGTATAAAAAGTTACTTGCAATTGAAAAAAATAAGAGACTATGGCAAACTGGGTATAGTATATGGGTACACTACATGGGTACAGTATAGGCAGGGAGCTCTGTGATGTTGAGGCCAGCCTGGTGTGTATGTGTGTTGGGGGGCGGGGGGGAGAGATAGAGAGCGCGCACATGCACAAGTACCAGAGTAGGCAGGGCTCCAGAGTGAAACCATATCTCAAGAGAAAAAAAAAAAGGAAAAGAGAGGCAAGACAAAGAGAGGACAAAGAGAGGAGAAGAGAAACACTGTGCCAAGGGACTAGAGAGATGGCTCAGTGGTTAAGAGCACTTCCAGAGGTCCTGAGTTCAATTCCCAGCAACACGGTGGCTCACAACCATCTGTAATGGGATCTGATGCCCTGTGCTGGTGTGTCTGAAGACAACTACAATATACTCACATACATGAAATAAATCTAAACACACACATATGTATGTATAAAAGAAATTCTGTGCCAAACCAGTAATCAGCATGATAATACTCTCAATAATGAAATGTGACTGAGACAGGAAACTGAATTTCACCATTCATTGAAATGAGTATAAAGTTTAACAGTCACTTCTGGCTACTGGAGCAGCACAAATACAGGAAATGCTGTCCTAATTACCCAGAGAACCTCCTCTCACCCTAGAGGATAAAATGTATTTTAAGACAGGCAGGAGGACATGGGGGAGCAGTGGAAGCTGGGCTATGAACTGCAGACTACCTAAACAAGCTGAACTGGAAAGCTCTGGGATTGCACTGAGAGGCTCTAAGACTGGCTACAGAACGCTTTACGTTCTTATGTCCATTCAACAAACACACTAACAAGATGAATCTTATTAGTTCCCCTGAATGTTACCTTTGTGGGCAGTTCAAGACCCATCTATCAGAATGTTCTATCTGAGCCAACCTTATATCAATCTAAATAGTAACTCTAAGTTCTCTTCATATCTGTGTAGAAAGCCTGTTTTTCTATGACATATGAAATGGCAAAAGCAAGAAATAATTATTTAGGTAGGATCAAAAAACTTAACATGAGAGATTAGGTGTGATGGCACATGCCTACAATCCCAGAACCTGGGAGGGAGAGGCTCGAAGATCAGAATTAATTCAAGGTCATCTTTAGGCCAGCCTAGGCTTGGTGAAACTGTCTCTCAAAACTAAACACCAACCTATGGTAGCAAAGAAATGTGTAAGGAATAACTCAAAGAAAAAAAACTTTCTGCAAAACTTATCTTTTTTGTACTTTCAGATTTTCTACATGGAACTGAGAATATAATATAGATCACTGTCAGTGCCTTTTGCCAAGCACAGGCAGAGCTCTCGGTTCAGTACCCAGGCCCAAAAAAGACAAAATAAATAGACAGAGGGAGAGAGGGAGAGAGGGAGAGGGGAGAGAGAGAAAGAGAGAGAGACAGACAGACAGAGAGAGAGAGAGACAGAGAGACAGACAGACAGAGAGAAATCTGCATGAACATATATCTTTATAATAACCAAAGTAAGTTCTTAAAAATAAATTTTAAAACTTAGAAACTTTTTAACTTACTGGGCATGGTGACACACACCCAGCACTCAAGAGGCAGAGGCAGGCAGATCTCTGAAGCCAGCCTGGTCTACAGCGTGAGCTCCAGAGTGACAGCCAGAACTACTTAGAGAAACCCTGTCTTGGAAAATACATAAATAAGTAACCTTTAACTTTTTAAAAATTGTACTTAAGCTGCTCTTGTGTTGAGTGCAGACATCATCTCATTGCTACATTATCAGTGACCTGGAAAACAATTCTTCCTTTGCTTCCCGGATACTAAAGTAACTTATAAATTCCATTCATGCTTCAACTGTAGCAGCTCTGCTACACCATCAAATGCATTTAAAACTAATCGTCTAACATGGCCTCAAAGAGAAAATACAAACCTTTTGGTGAAGGAAAACTGTTTTCTGTGCCTTTCCCAACAGGCGTTGCAGGCAAGGAGAGCGAAGCTTGGACAGCAGAATCCATCTTCTCACAGTCCAGAGTTGGAGAGCTGGGAGCAGACTTTCGGGTCACTTCCTGTTGTCGTTCCCGAACTGCTAGCTCTTGCCTTAAATCTGAAAAATGTTGCAAACAAAAGCAGAAATCCTCATTAGAGGGAGCAAATATATCCTGCAAGTCCCAACCAAAACATCGTAAAGACATTCCTCCTAAGTTACTATTTCTCAAAGCAAGCTTCCTATCTAAAAATTTTTATCTCTAGAACAAAAATCTTAATGTAGAAGTTGGGTGCCAATTTGTAGTAGAGAAAATTATTTAACCCCAAATTTGTGGTAGTAGGATCTCCTACCCGATGAGACCAGCAATGGGAAAATACAACTCAATAATTATTGGTATAAATCGCACGCCTAGATTGGGTAGATTTACCACTACACTACTCTAATCCCGGCTATGAGATCCCTTATAACTTGCAGTTTTATCCAGGCCTCGTGGTTGTCCAGCTTCCTTCTACCGCCGGCTTCCTTCTGCTTCGACTTCCTCCTGCTCTCCTCTGCCTCTCTCTTGCATCTCACGACGGACGACCTTCTCTTCTCCCGCTCTGCCTTTTATATCGAATTCCTCTCACTCTCTCCTCCCCTAAGCCTTTTTCTCCACCTCCCCTTCTGCTGCCCAATCTCTGGCTCTAGTCTTTATTTTACAGGTTTTAATTAGACAGAAGGTTTACAAGATGTCCTCTGTGTACAAATTCAATCATCCTCTGCAGCCCCTCCTAGAAAGGTGGAACTAGGATCAAAATACAAGCCTGGGGCTATCCACTGGGAACTAGGATCAAAATACAAGGCTGAGGCTATCCACAACATCTTAACTCCCTTAAAACTTAAAAATATGGAGTAGTGAGGTGGCTTAGTAGTTAAGGCACTTGTTACCAAGCCTGACAACCTGAGTTCGATCCCCGAGATAGACATGGAGACTGAGAGAACCAACAGCCCCTGCAAGGTGTCCTCTGACTTCAACATCTGCACAGTGGCTGGCACACGCATGCGTAGGCAACACACACACACACACACACAAAGTAAATATAATTTAAAAAAAAAAAGAACTTTAAAATGCTATAACCTCTCTATGTAGATGAGGCTGGCCTCAAACTTAAAAAGATGCCACTGTCTTTGCTTCTGGAGTACCAGGATTAAAGGTAGGCACTACCACACCTCAGATTTTTTTTAAACTACCACTATGAAATACTTTTTCAATACTGAATTTCTAATGTTTCCAATTATGTAACTACTCTGAAAAATATCTTCTTATGTTAAAAGAAAAGGGATATAAAGAGGCAGATCTCTGAGAGTTCAAAGCCAATCTTGTCTACATAGAGAGTTCCAGGACATATACACACACAAAAGCAATTTTTTTTTTTTTTGGTTTTTTCAAGACAGGGTTTCTCTGTGTAGTCCAGGCTGTCCTGGAACTCACTCTGTAGACCAGGCTGGCCTCGAACTCAGAGATCTGCCTGCCTCTGCCTCCCAAGTGTTGGGATTAAAGGTGTGTACCACCACTGCCCGGCCACAAAAGCAATTTAAAAATAAATTTTTAAATAAAAAAATCCAGTCACAACATAAACAAACCTTGAGGACACTAAAGTTAAACCAACCAGTCACGAAAATAATAATAAAAGTTTAAAAACCATCTCAGTATAGTGGACCTCTCTATGTAGACAAGGCTCACCTGTCATGCACAAGGCCCTGTGTTCACTCCTACCACTGTAAAGCAAAATCTATAAACAAACAATACCAAGTTAATACTTTCTATATTACAAAATTTAAAACAGTTCTTCAGGGGCTAGAGAGGTAGCTCAGCACTCAATGCTCTTCCAAAAGACTAGGGTTTGATTCCCAGTACCCACATGGTAGCTCACAACTATCAGTGACTCCAGTTCCAGGGATCTGATGCCCTCTTCTAGCTCCTGAGAACACCAAGCATGCAAGTGCTACACATGCATGCGGCCAAAACACCACCCTTACACATAAAACAAACCTTTTAAAAACTTTTAAAAAAAGAACTTAAAAAAAAAAAAAAAAAAAACCTTCAGGTAAATACATCAGAAAAAAGAAAATAAAAAGGCACTGAAAATCTATAAAAGATGACATATAGTTAAACACATTTTCTTTCTTTTTTTTTTTTTTTTTTTTTCTTTCTTTTTTTTTTTTTTTTTTTGGTTTTTCAAGACAGGGTTTCTCTGTGTAGCCCAGGCTGTCCTGGAACTCACTCTGTAGACCAGGCTGGCCTCGAACTCAGAAATCCGCCTGCCTCTGCCTCCCAAGTGCTGGGATTAAAGGCGTGCGCCATCACCGCCTGGCTACATTTTCTCCTCCTTAGCACATTGAGATTCAGAGTATTATAGAGGAAACAAGAGCAGGGGTAGTACACACTCTTCACTGCTGAGCCATCACCTCTCCAGACCCAAAGCCTGCTTTAAAAATTTGCCATTACCAGGGCTGGAGAGATGGCTGAAAGATTAAGAGCACTGGCTGCTCTTCCAAAGGTCCTGAGTTCAATTCCCAACAATCACATAGTGGCTCATAACCATCTATAATGAGGTCTGGTGTCCTCTTCTGGCCTACAAGTACACATGCAGATAGATAGAACACTATACAAAATAAACTTATTAAAAAAAGAATTGTGATGCCATGTATATTCCCTATATGAAGCAGGAAAAAAAAGAGAAATGTATGTGTCCATTTTTGTCTGCTCATAGGAAAGTCAGGAATTATATGAGGGAAAATATTCAGATAATCATAAAAAAGTAAACTATGTTACACTGTTCGTAGGTTTTCCTTCTTTATAATATTCTCAATTTTATTGTGTTTCTGAGGAGAAAGAAGTTTTTAAAGAAAGTCTGTATTGGTTACATGTATAATTTGTAAACAGCAACATACATACACATACACACACACACACACACACACACACACACACACACACACCACACACGGTTCTATGTAAATAACATGAAGTTATTTAAACTCAATCAATAAAGAAAAACCTTCCAACTGAGAGCAGTACAACACTGGAAAAGCTCAAACTCCCTGTGTCTCTTTTCTCCTCTAGAATACGGAGGTCATACCTACTTCTCAGCACTGATAAGATGGGTATGAAATAAATTACCAGGTTAAAAGCACTTGGCACAGTGATTCAAAGGTATGTAAAGGCATGTAAAACTAGAGCTTCAGAGAAACTGAGGCTGGAAACATAGCTCAGAAGCAGAGTGCTTACCCAGCATGCTCAAGACCCTGGTGTGATTCCTAATACCGTCAAAAGGGTTAGTACTTGCCCTTACTCAGGGACAGGCGATGGATAAATACTTGCCAAGTTATAAAGCTTACCTCTTGCTTCATCCTTTAACCTCTGTACTGAGACCAACAAAGATTCCTTTTCATCAAGTTCACTTTCTAAAAATGCATTTCGTTCAATGGCCTGATTTAGCCTTTGTTCAAAGTCTTCCAGTGAAACTATTGTTGCCCTTTAATAAAAAAAAGAAAAAAAAATTATTTGAAGCCCACGAATTAAACAGCACATACAATCAGCCAGTACAAAAGAAAGCAATCATGTTATCTCCTGCCCTTCTTAACCGAGTCAACCTAACTCAATTTGAAAAATGATCTCACTCCATTCAGCAAAAGTTAACACAAACCTACTCTTGTGGGCCCCCGTTCCCTGCTACCTGCCGCAGAAATAAAACTCTCCAACCTACAGTTACAACTCAGAATACCAACTCCAATCTTTTTTTTTAAGACTGATGGATTAATTTTATGTACACTGTAGCAGTCTTCAGACACACCAGAAGAGGGCATCAGATCCTATTACAGATGGTTGTAAGCCACCATATGGTTGCTTAGAACTGAACTCAGGACTCTGGAAGAGCAGTCAGTACTTTTTGCTGAGTAGTTTCTCAAGCCCTAAAATAACCTCTTAATAAAAGACTTCAAACACCTTCCTGCCTCTCAGCCTCTTCACTGTCTCTCCGCCTAGTTAACTTTGCTTCTTTGCAGACTCTGCCCCAACTTGTAAAACGGCTTCCCCAGCTCCCCCAGCACTAGAGCTGCCCTGGAGCAGCCCATACATTCTTCGTACCCAAGCATTTATCATTGCAAGTCCTCTGATGGATCAGCTACAAGGACAGTGACTAGAATCCTGTCAACCAAGAGTCAGTCAGTCAACCGAAAAGTACAAAAGAAAAATACTAGGCAATAATTATAAAGTAGTATGAGGTAGTTATAGTGGTTACAGAAAACTAACAGAGACACTCTAGAGGCATTCAAGATCCACCTGCCTCAGTCTCCCCGTGCACTGGGATTCAACGTGTATGCCACCAAGCCTGGTCTGTGTGGTTTTGTTTCATTTCCTTTAAATCCAATGATCACAAAGGACACACAACAGTGAAGGACACACGACACTGAAGGAGAAACAGGAAGCTTGAGCTGACACCTGGTTATGCCCAGAGCACACAGTACCCTTTACCTTTTTGCTCGCTCCAGGTCATCATTGGCCTGCTCCAGCTCTCTCACATACTTATGCAGTTGCTCCTTAATGGCCCGGGTCTGACTTAAATCGTCTTCTAACACTGAGACCTGCTTGTAGCTCTGTGCATACTGATGCTCTAGCTTCTCCTGAGAGTAGAAGTGCAGAGAAAGTTGAGTGATTAACATGTAATCATCTATTAATAAAGGAATTTCCCAAATTAAAGGAAAAAAAAAGATCAGAAGACTTCACCACAATCTGAGGTGATAGCACCCCATCCTTAAACTACACAGACAAAACCACTCTAACTGCCTTAATTCATGTAAAATGAATATAGTAACAATTCTCTCTCAGAAAAAAAAAGGATCTTTCTGAAAAATAATAGAATCCTTTCCTCAAAATCTAAACCGAGGGGCTGGAGAGATGACTCTGACCCAGAGTCTGATTCCCTGTACTCATGTAGAGTGGTTCACGACCACCTGTAACTCCAGCTCCGAGAGCCCAATGCTCTTTTCTAGCCTCTGTGAGTAATGAACTCACATGGCATAGCCACAGACACACAATGCACGTGTCATGTAAATATAATTTTAAGGCAGTACACAATAAGGCAAGCAATTTGTCCAAACAAATAATCAGAAGCTTTAGAAAATACAGAAACTAAAATGCAGTGAAGGACAGGCAGAAAACTGACTTCCTATGAGAAGTCCTAAACTCTGAACCATCTCTTGATTCTATTAAAAAAATAAAATAAATCTATCAAACTTTTAAAATAGGGGGCTAGAGAGATGGCTCAGTGGTTAAGAGCACTGGCTACCACTATTCCAGAGGTCCTGAGTTCAAATCCCAGCAACCACATGGTTGCTCACAACCATCTGTAATGGGATCTGATGCCCTCTTCTGGTGTGTCTGAAGACAGCTATAGTGTACTCATATACATTTTTTTAAAATGTTATATATCTATATATATAACATATGTATCATATATATGTTATACATATATACATATGTCTATATACACATATACACATATATTTTTGGGGAGGGTGCTTGAATTTTTCAAGTACTACTTAGTTAATACATTTCTCATTTGTAAAATATTTCTATATTTCAAGTACTACATATGTATGCTCATGCTAAAGCACATGTGTGGGGATCAGAAAACAACTAAGGAAAAAGGTTCTCTTCCTACACCATGTGGGGCCCAGAAATCAAACTCAGGTTCTAAGGCTTAGTGGCCTTAGTGCCTTTTCCCATGAAGCCACCTCACTGGCCCTACACTTCCCACTTTAATATGTGGACAGCACTGGACTCAGGGAAGGGGCTTCTACAGTTACCTTTAATGCCTCCACTTCGTATTTCAGTCTTTGGTTATCAGCCTGCAGGTCTCTATTTCTTTGTTCAGCCTGTACTAACTGTGCCTCCAACTCTGCTTCTAATTCTCTGCTTCCTTCCTGGAACTCAACTAGCTCATCCCGAGCTTCCTGGAAGCTAAGCAGAAGCAAAGTGAGAAAAACAAGTTAATAGTTGAGTCCTCTCACATAATTACATAGCAATTCAGTAATTTCTGACTGAAAATTAACATTCTTATGAAATGTTAAACAGTAAATGTCTTATATTTCTTGTTCCACATATATGCAGTGAAAATTAGTTATAAGCTTCCCCCAAAATACAAATCGGTAATTACAATATTTACAAAAAAATAGTTCTACATGGCTCAAAACCATTAGCTTCTTCCCCCATAAAACTCAAAGACAAGGAGTGTGTATTTGTACTGAAGTAACCTAAATTGAGCATCACTTTTCAATTCGAATCAGAAATCAACAGATACTCTAAAATCACAACAGCTGGTCCAGAGCTAAGCATCACTCACTCTTAACACTAATCAGAATCAGAGAGTTACGATGTTTCTCCATCTTTTTACATAATGCACTAATACATTATTATAATATCACAAACTAGCTTAGTATTTACACAATTTTTTTGAAATAACTGATTTCCTCTATAATTCCATTACTTAATTTTCTGCATTTAAACTATTATGAGAAGGGATTCACAGAGTTCCCAGCCTCTGGAAGAATCTGTAACATCAGAAAGAAATGAAGAATCTCTGCTGAACACAGAATCTCTCTGTGCCCTGGCCTGATACAGCCACAGGAAAAGAACAATGAGATTTTATAAGGCCTAGTTAACTCTGTCAACCAAAGGACAAAAGTGTTTAAGTATCTTAGTAACACTTCAAGGCTGGAGAGAGGGCTTGGTGGGGTTACTTGCTACTCTTCAGGAGGACCAGGGTTCAATTCCCAGCAACCATATGGCAGCTCACAACCATCTTTAACTCCAGTCCCAGGGAATCTAATGCCCTCTTCTGGTCTGTATGGTCATCAGTCATGTACAAGGTACATAGACATACATGCAAGCTAAACTCCCATACACATAAGATAAAAACAAATTTCAAAAAATAAAAAAATAAAAAAAAGTATAAGAAAAAAGATTAATTAAGATTCATTGAGGCCAAAAGGTTATTTTCTTCCCAAGTAAAATAATAAATTTTCTTTTTTTTTTTTTTTTGGTTTTTTGAGACAGGGTTTCTCTGTGTAGCCTGGGCTGTCCTGGAACTCACTCTGTAGACCAGGCTGGCCTCGAACTCAGAGATCCGCCTGCCTCTGCCTCCCAAGTGCTGGGATTAAAGGCGTGCGCCACCACCGCCCGGCTAATAAATTTTCTAAAATACTTCATAGCTTAGAAGCTCAGCTGCCTCCCAACACTAATGCACACCTAAAAAGACTAAAGTCTGTTTCAAGCACCACAAATGAGCAAATGACGAGGGAGCACCAGTGCACACACAGAAGGCCAAAGACAGCCCAGCTAGTCACAAGCCACAGGATGCAAGCAATCAGGAATCATAGGTGGCACTAAAGCTTCCTGATATTTCAAGTTGAACAATATAAAGATTGGTGGTAGTTTTATACTATTTAAATAGAAACACTGTTTTACTACGGAGTCACAGTCCTAAATCTGAAACTCTGTATTTAGCCTTATGCTCCAAAAGGAAAAACATGTATAAGCTATACAATATATTCCAAATCCCACCCCTCTTTTAATGTTTTCAAACATTACCTTTGCTTATACTTTAAGGAAAGTTCCTTCCAATAAGCAGTTTCTTCCTTTAAACTTGAAAAATCCGGTATATCTTCACCATCCATGATCAAGAAAGCCTGCGATAGGAAAGACAAAGAACCAGGAAGTCAATGAGAGTGTGGCACAGCATTTGGTAGTCTCAAAGGTTCTAGGAGTCGCTGGCACTTTCCTGTAACTTAGGCACATATTACCTCACTTGGGACAATCAATGTTGTGGATGAGGTCATGACAGGAGATGATAACAGGGTCCTTTGATACAAAGGCAACAAAGCATTTTCAGCTATAGCACAGGGTGCTGGATAATTTGACCTCAGAATTAACCTACACACAGTTCCTGCACTTAGTTTATGGCCAACTAACAGATCTTCAGGGAATCCAGTGACAGAAACAAACATCAGACTTTAACCATTCTACACAATTTCTTGTTGTATAATTGCTTTAAAACACCAGTAAGGGGTCTGAGGATATGGTTTGATTGCTAAAATGCCTGCCTAGGGTCTGATTCCTGGCACCACCTGCAACCTCAGCACTGAGAACTGGAGGGGGTGGGGGGTCACAGAAACTTTCAGCAACACAGAAAGCTCAAGGCCAGCAGGGGTTACATGATACCCTATATCAAATGAAAGTGGGGAGGAAAGGACAGAGGAACAGAGGGAGGGACACAAACAAGCAAGCTGCTTAGAACCTTCATGCCAAGTGAGACTATCACATCAGGCAAGACCCACATTCTCAGATCACACTTCTGAAAACATCCTCAGTTATCCTCAATCCAAGTTGATTCCAAGTCCACTCATCTCCCACTGCAATGATCTTTATCTCAGTTGTTCCCCAAGGAATTCACAGAGGATCAATCTAGTTACTTGCTCTTGCCATTTCAACTGGCTAAAACTCCCAAAAGATCATAGGACAGATACTGACACCAAGATGACTGGACCACTCCAGATTCCTGCCACATTATTCCTACAACCCGCTCTTTGCTGCTTAACTTCTGTTCCAGCACCACATCCACACAACAAAAGAGACACAGTAATGTCTACTTAATTAAACCACAATCTGCCGGACAGTGGTGGCAGTGGCGCATGCCTTTAATCCCAGCACTTGGGAGGCAGAGGCAAGTGGATTTCTGAGTTCAAGGCCAGCCTGGTCTACCGAGTGAGTTCCAGGACAGCCAGGGCTATACAGAGAAACCCTGTCTTGAAAAACCAAAAAATAATAAAAAAATAAAAAAAAATAAAAAAGTGAACAATGTGTGCTGTCCAGTAAGGAATGAAGAACAATCTTAAAACATAAAAAAAGCCTTTGAAATGGAAAGAACTCATCTTTAGCAAGCACCCCAGATTCAGGTGTGTATAAAAGAGAGGCAAAAGAATGATGTTTAGTGGGGATAAAACTAAACATAACTTGATATGCTGAGTTTAAATCTTTTGAGGCACTATGCCAATGTTCCCTTAACCAAATCTTTGCTGATCATACTATCTATTATTACCTTGATATCTAATTAGTAAATCTTCCAGTTATCTTAAACTGCCAATCACCCTGAATATTCTTTGAAAGAGCTAGACTCTTGACACACATTGCATCCCTCCATGGCACTGAGTACAGATTGCTCAGAGAGTGCACCCAAGGCTGTAGTCATTCACCAAATACTAAGATATTAAGCACTAGGCATATATTTATTGACCAAATACATCATCCTCTAATCTGATTACACCTACACTAGCACAGACTTGTCTGTATTGCTCTATTCTTAAGAGATGCCTTTATAGCATGAAAGTACTTTAATATGTTAATCACACAAGGCTAGGAGTCTTGTTGAGGCTGAGTTCTAGGGTTCCAATTCTGCCATTAAATTGCTTATACAAACTGCTTACTCTCTTGGGGCTTCAGTTGTTTGTTTCATCTAATAAACGTATGTGTACTGATTAGTAAATACTGGTTTGTTCTATAATTCTGTCCCGTTGTCAAAATCCCAGAAATTCCCACTTCCCTTGCACAAATACAAAGGTTACTGCTTGAAATATGGTAGGTAGTCAGTGGGTCAGAATGGCTCTTCAGCAGCCAGAGGTACTCATTATTTCAAAAGATACAAAGTATAGGCATTACCCTGTGGCATCACAAATTCTTCGGGGTTAATACTGAAATCTCCTTAGGAAAGGAGTACATTTTAACAATCCAGATGAAGACAGAATTACAGGAAATTTGTGATAACATCTAGAGTTGAAGCAATAACCTCTGTGTGTGTTCTCTAATGTTCTATATATGAGCTTCTCCCAGCATGTATAAAGCCTCGGTTCCATCCCTAGTAAATCAATAAATCCAACCCTGCCCACAAATTTAGATTATTTGAACACTGGCTGCCATGTGTCAATGGACAGCTCAAAAATCAGTTTCTAATACAAATGCCAAAATGATGTTTTTAATTATATTTTTTAGAATGTTATAAAGACCAGAGATAGCATAAGAAACAAAGCTCCTCTCCTACCAACACTGTCTTCCCAAGGAAACCAATGAAAAGAGATTGAAGGCTAAGTCTCTCTAGTTACTTCCCTGAGGACAAGATGTGTGTCTTATTTATAAATTCTTCCAAATCAGTTGAAATAAATGATCTGGAAGGCACAGGATGAAGAACATAACAGCGGCAATCCAAGACTGCAATGAAGTCCTGGGATAACACCCAGGCCAATAGCCCAGAGTGGCTCAAATATAGAGATGCCTCTGAAAAAAAGGGGGAGAGAATCACACAGAATAGGCACTGTGACTACAAGGCTGTTTAACTAAGAAATTACAAAAGTCCTTACTCTTCTGTCAATTAGCAAAGCCATAAGAACACTTTGTACTGTAACACACACTCTCTCTCAATCTCAATCTCTCTCTCTCTCTCTCTCACAAACACACACATGTACACACACACTCCTACCTAACTACCTCTGGGGTGAGATAATTTAAGACTGTCTTCATCTATATATAAAAATTTGAACTCATGACTTGAAATCTAATTTTTTTCATCTTTTTTAGAGCTTTATTTGTATTTATTTCCTATGTGGTTTTTTTTGGGTTTTTTGTTTGTTTGTTTGTCGGGGGGGGGGAGGGGTCTGTGTATGAATACAATGCCTGTGGAGGCCAAAAGAGGACAGACATCAGATCCCCTGGAACTGAAGCTACAGGTGGTCATGAGATGGCATGTGGGGGAAGGGAATTGAACCCAGATCTTCTGGAAGAGTAATATTGGTGCTCTTAACTACTGAGCCAGCTCTCCAGTCCCCAAATCTGAAGTTCTTAATAAATTATGTATTATTTTAAACAACCAGGATAAATCCACTAAGTACAGCCATCGATGTGCTCTCTATTTTCACTCTTGAATGTGTTCTAAGTTTTGTCTGTTGCTAAGCTGCAAGCTTTCAGGATTTAGTAAACAAGCCTTTATTCTCCATTTTTACACCCTGTCTGATCATGTTAGACTCTGATGACAGTATCTTAGCCTTGCTCTTCCCCAAGCAGATATTTTACCCTATTCAGCAGCCATTTGAGGCTCCTAAATATTTTTTGTTGAACTTTAGACTGTTCTTAGATTACATGTGTGGCTGAACCAGTGCTGCGTTTGAGTGCTGACATTTTATTCATCAGCAGAGACTTTATCTTTTTAAGTTTTACATAATTTTTTACTACGCACCATTTGATACTATTGTTGATCGTGTATACCGTGGACCAGTGTCCTTATGGGAACGTCTAGTGCCGTTAGTGGCTCCCTGGACATCTAACATTTATTTTATTGTGTGGTGTTTGAATGTGGAACCAATTCTTCTACAAGCAAGCTCACAATCAGTTTTATCTATAAGTTTGTCTACTCACTTTTCTGTGTGAAGGTAGAGGTGGCTTTTGTCGATTGGACTCTGATTTTACAATGTCAAGGGACCTACTGGTAGCTCTCTTAGCACAACAATGGTCCCTGGGAAATAATACTTCCACATATGCTATAAACTATGCATTTGCCTCCAGCTTTTGGTTCTTAAGTTGGGAAATTTTTTTCATATTTTTTAATTTACACAAAAAACATAAAAAGTTACATGTATTAACAGAGTACCATGTAACGTTCAATATATAAATACACTACACACTACTTAAGTAGGGTTAAATATAGTTACCTTCTCCAGTGATTATCAATTGTCTCTGGTAAAGAGAGGCTAGAAGCTCTTTAAAATATACAGTCCAGAATAAGTGCCTAAAGCTATATATTATTTTGTGTGCTTCTGTGTATGTGTTCATGAAGAGGGGTAAATGTGTGTGTGTATTGTATGTAGATTTGCATGCATGTGTGCACATGTATGTGGAAGTCAGAGAATAAGCTCAGGTATGATC
This sequence comes from Mastomys natalensis, assembly GCA_021653895.1. NCBI lineage: Eukaryota > Metazoa > Chordata > Mammalia > Rodentia > Muridae > Mastomys > Mastomys natalensis. The sequence continues at coordinate 26,048 of JAJTUV010000217.1, forward strand.
CCAGCACTGAAGAAACAGAGGTAAGAGGACCCAGAGAGGCAGGAGGATCAACACACATGTCAGGCCAGGCTCATTTACATGGGCAGTTCTATCAGTTCTATGTCAGCCAGAAGTACACAGCAAGAACTTATTACACACACACACAGACACACACACACACACACACACACACGAAAGAAAAGAAAAAAGGAAAGAAAATCTAGAACAAAACAACATTTAATCAAGAATAAGTTAGAGGAGGCTAAGGATGTGACTCAGCTGGTAAAGCACTTGCCTAGCACAGCATGCTGGGTTCAATCCCCAGCATTGCACAAACCAATGTGGTGCAGCACATCTGTAATCCCAGCCTTCAGTAGGTAGAGAATAGGATCAGAAGTTCAAGGTTGCCAGGCGGTGGTGGCGCACGCCTTTAATCCCAGCACTTGGGAGGCAGAGGCAGGCGGATTTCTGAGTTCGAGGCCAGCCTGGTCTACAAAGTGAGTTCCAGGACAGCCAGGGCTACACAGAGAAACCCTGTCTCGAAAAACCAAAAAAAAAAAAAAAAAGAAGTTCAAGGTCGTCTTTGGCTAAATGGCACGTTGGAGGCCCAGTCTAGGCTATGTGAGACTTTTTCAAAAAAGACAAAAAAAATTATGGGACTAGAGATGGCTCTGTGATTAAGAGCACTTGCTGCTCTTCCAGAGGGCCAGCACCCACACCAGGCAGGCTCACAACCATACATATATCTTCAGCTCCTGGGATTCAGATGCCTCCTGTCTCTGTGGACATTGCATTTCCATGAACATACCACATGCAGACATATACCTACACAAAATTAAATATAATAAATATATCTACTTTTTAAAAGAACAAGTCAGAGGGGACTGAAAAGGTGGTTCAGCGGCTCTCACAGAGGACTAGAATATGGTTCCCCACACCAATATGGGACAACTCCCTCTCTCTACCTCTAGCTCCTCTTCTGCCCTCTGCAGCCACCCACATTCACATACACATGAGTACACACTCATACACAGAAACAAGTTTTTAAAAGAAAATGAATTAAGCCAGAAAACTCAGCATGCAAAGTGCTTAAAAGCCCAGACCCTAGAGTCACATTATGACCTAGCTGGGAGACCATGGGCAAGGTATTCAGCTGCTCAGTGCCTCATTTTCTCACCTATAAAACAGGAAAATTAGTTGTGTTTTGAAGATGGAGTTACTATTGGCACAGCACTTCTAACAGGGCCTGATGCATAAACACCACATAAATATTAATTCAACTGTAAGAAACTAGTAGGCCAGAAGTGGACCTTTAAAGTTAGACCAGAGTAAACAGACTTCCACATTTAAAAGCACATATGATTCCTCAAATCCTTTCATTACAAAAGGACCTCTAACATCGCTCCTGGAATAAGCTTTCTGTGCTAGACTAAAGCAAGCAGGAGTGCTCACCCTCCCCGTCACACTGTGTATTTGTTGCTTCTTGCCTGGCAGTACCTAGCTCTATCCCACTACACCTATTCATCAACTTTATCCTTCTAAGAACCAAGTTTAAATACCGAATGTGCCAGGGTTGCAGATGATCTCAAAGCTGTGTGGCGCTTGCCTCCAGGGACACTGAGAGATGTGCTCAGTGTCACCTGAGATTACGTAAGTGGGGAAAGTTAGCCAACGTCAAATCTTTCACTGCTTTTAAAAAAGTGCTCAAATGGCACATCTACAATCTTCTGAAGCTGCAGCGCAGGCAGACAAGTACCCTCTGCTCCTCTCCATCTTCCTTAATTCTAGGTCTCATATGGAAGATGAGTCTAAAATTACAACTTCTGCACCAGACATTATCCCACTCTATGTGACCTTTAGATGTGAACAACTGACAATTAGCTCACTTAAACTTTAAACAGTTATCATCTAACATCATCTAACATTGGCAAAGATACTCTGTACAGCACTAAGAAAATTAATTTTAACTTAAGTCCTCAATCCTCAAGTTTATTTTAGCATGGTTTAAAATACAAATGAAAATAAATTTTGTTGGTCTCATGAAAGCACATTCACAGCCGGGCGGTGGTGGCGCACGCCTTTAATCCCAGCACTTGGGAGGCAGAGGCAGGAGGATTTCTGAGTTCGAGGCCAGCCTGGTCTACAGAGTGTTCCAGGACAGCCCGAGCTACACAGAGAAACCCTGTCTCGAAAAACCAAAAAAAAAAAAAAAAAAGAAAGAAAGCACATTCAGGTCTATTTTTTTTATTTCAAATGCTCTGTATCCAACCTCAACTTATCTAATTCCAAACAAAGGCACTGCAGATTTAGCAACTTCTACTGAGATTAGGTCCGTCTCTAACTGGGGCTAAAGGTTTTCTTTGTTCTTTATGCATTCCTACTCTAAGTAGAGTTTAACAACAATTCAGAAGAGATACCCCCAACTGGGTGTCCTTTAGCTTCTTTTAATTCTTCAACTTAATGATGAGCTTTGCCCTATCACCTTTCTGGTTTGGCAGACACTACCCTATCTCTTAAGGGCAGTGAAAGCAACACAATTTTCAGACTAACAACCAGTCACTCAGGAGCAAGCTTCAGGGTAAGATCTTTCTAATGACTGAGCTGTTTTTTGGTCAATTTATTCGAAAACAATTAAGTTATCCAGTAGTAACTTGTGGTATTATCTTTGACAAGTCCAATGTTCAGTCCTCTTGCTGAAGAAGGAATAAAAATCTCATGAAAACAGAAAACAGAACCCTGAACTTAGAAAGGTAAATTGTAATCCAAGCTAAACTTCTCACCAGTGGAACCCAAATAAAAATCACTCAATTGCTCCCACCCCCTGTACATAGGTTCAATTTCCCCACCCAGCAAAAAGTGACTTACAGCCGGGCGGTGGTGGTGCACGCCTTTAATCCCAGCACTTGGGAGGCAGAGGCAGGCGGATTTCTGAGTTCGAGGCCAGCCTGGTCTACAGAGTGAGTTCCAGGACAGCCAGGGCTACACAGAGAAACCCTGTCTCCAAAAACCAAAAAAAAAAAAAAAAAAAAGTGACTTACAGTATCCGTCACAAGTGCAAACCACAAATGCTCTAAAATGTTTACAAACGCTACAGGAATGGGCCCTAATAATGAAAAGAACCCTCACTCGCCTTAAACTTAAAGGGTTAGTCACCTCATCGTTTCCAGAGAAAAATAAGAAGCGAACCCAAGCAACCGGAGTCGCTGGGTTCTTAGTGCTGATACTTTCCCTAACTCCAAAGCGGATGATTAGCAGTTCGGGGTAGGCAGTCACGAGACTGCCAGTCTCTGCCAACGCGGGCTGCTCCCGCTCTCGTCGCACGCATATGGGGCGCTGGGAAATCAAGATCCAGCCATGCTCCTAACCACCCTGGCAGCTCCAGGGAATCCAGGGTGGGTGGAGCGAGAAGCTGGGCGCGCCGCTGCCACCCCAACTGGGCCACTCCTCGAGCCGTCAGCGCCTCAGCCCCCGGTGCCACGTCCCGGCCTCCGTTCCTCCTCTGGAAGCCCGGGACTTGCTCTCCTGCAGATGTCCCCGGTGGGCCACACCTCCGACAGTAAGGAGGGGACAGTTAGAGCGGTTGGAACAGTTGTCTCCGTTCCGGCCGCCCCAGAATCCAAGCCCGGCCTGCCCAGCGGGCCCTGAGCCACAGCCCCGCGGTCAGACAGGCTCCCCAGGGGCAGGCCTCGGCGTGCCCGCCCAGCTCGACCCCAGAGGCTGCCTCGCACCGGAGCTCACCGCCAATGTGTCAAAAGCGCATGTTCGCCGCCGCTCGGCCGACGTCTCTGCTCTGCTGGCCTGGCCAGGCCCGCCCAGCGGCTCAGCTCTGCTCCCTTCCGCAGCCCTGAGCTCCACTCCGCGTACCCCCGCACCGGGCTCCTCCCCGACACGTCAGGGGCTCCCTGGGTGTCGGAGGCCATTCTGTGACGCACGGGGGCGGAGTCGAGAGCATGCGCAGAAGCAAGCTGGCGTGCGGGGAGGAGCAGTGAGAGGCAAGCGTCACCTGGAGCCGACCCAGGCCTATGCGCGTTGACGTCAGGCTTGCAACACCGTCCTGCGCAGGCGCCGCCCCGGGCCACCGAAGGAGGTGGGCTTTTAGCCCTCTGCGGTTTCCGGAAGTTGTGCTGTTGATGGGAGTAGTTCCCTAGGCTCAGAAGGGAAGCAAGTATAAAGGATTACTAGCTCAGGAAGGAGATAGGGAAAAATGCACAACTGCCCTGGGAGTAGAAACTTAAATTAGAAAAAGACATTTAGGGAACTTTAGGAACTTCAGCTGTCTCATGCTCAGTGTAATTCTTATTTCAGTGCTGTTGGGATTGGTTTTGAAGTTTGGAGACAAAACAACATAGCGTAAGACATGCTGAGCCTAAGAAAGACGAGGTGAGCCCACGTATACTTTTCTGAAAGGTGAATATAAACAAAAACAGTGCAAGATGGATTTTTAAGGAGAACCCAAAAGAATGAGCAGAGGAAGATTAGTGATGTTAAAGCACCTTGAACTACACTGTGAAGGATATAGAATTTTTTAAAAATGATTATGAGTTCACTGTGAGGTTTGTTGTGCCCATAGTTGTACCAGTCACTGGTCTGCATTGCTTTGTCACAGTAACCCCATATTACTTTCGTTTACAAGTAAGAAACAGTAAAGATGAAGTCCCCCAAGGTCACTCAACTACAGCGTGAATTCAAACTCAGGAGCTATACTATTTTCCACTACTACGCTGACAAGAAGGGAAACCTAAGCTAGACCATGGGGTTAAAGTGCGATCCACACACTACTATTGGCCATCACCAACATTTGAAGCTGGAATCATTAGATCTGTTTTCTATATTGTAACGTAAGACTCAAAACAGGTCTGCTTTCCAGGCCAGTGCCCTGGGACAGCTTTGAAACTCTGTCTTCCCTACCTGATAGAAACCTTACTCAGTCTAATCAGACTTCAGGCAGGGAAGTGATTAATGAAGGCTTTCCTACAGACCTGGTGCCAAGACAGGAACAGTCCCACCCGAACAGGAAAAGATAAAGGCCTCAGCTTCTGTCCTGCCTCCTGGCTGAGGTGCTAAGAAAACACTGAGTCACCTAATGGCTGGCCAGCCCTTCAGAAAACATTGACATCATCTACCAGGCTGCTGCCCCTCCATTTGCTCTGGCCTTAGGACTGGCATCATCCCCTTAATGAATGGGCTTAGCTTGGCAGAGCCCTCAGAAGCCAAAGGCCCTGCTCTGATCTTCTTCATTGGCCCAGGGGCTGGAATAGGGTAAGAGTCAGCAAACTGCCCCACCTCCGTCCATTACACCAAATCCGTGGGAAATAAATCAGTAAAGAAGATGACAGTCTCAAAAGGAAGCACAAGTTACAAAACCCAGCTTTCTAAGAGGAGAAAAGGTAAGGGCTGTCATACCCTTCTAACTTGAGAAAGCATTCCAAAGCACTCTGCATAGGTTCCAGTACAAGGTCCTTTTTGGAATGAACCAGAAAGTTCAATGTAGCCGGGCGGTGGTGGCACACATCTTTAATCCCAGCACTTGGGAGGCAGAGGCAGGCAGATAGATTTCTGAGTTCGAGGCCAGCCTGGTCTACAGAGTGAGTACCAGGACAGCCAGGGCTATACAGAGAAAAACCCTGTCTCAAGGAAAAAAGAAAAAAGAAAGTTCAATGTAACAGTCTCTGAGAACACATATAAATACATCATCATCTTCCCTGCTACAAAATACAAGAAACAGATCAAGTTCCACCCTTCCAATGGATAAAGGGTGATCAACTACCAAAAAAGAGATCTGGGTCCAAACTCGAGCTAGTTTGGAGAATGCTGGACTTTGGCCCATCACATACTCAAAAAAGATAATTATAGCTAAGATTCTACTGCTGCAATGAAACACCATGACAAAAAAGCAAGTTGTCAGAGAAAGGGTTTATTCAGCTTCCACTTCCATACCACTGCTCAACACCAAAGGAAGTCAGGACAGGAACTCAAACCAGGGCAGGAACCTGGACACAGAAGGTGATGCAGAGGCCATGGGGATTGGGGTGGGGGAGGGGGAGAGTGCTGCTCACTGGCTTGCTCCCCACGGCTTGCTCAGCCTACTTTCTTACAGAATCCAGGACCACCAGCCCAGGGATAGAACAAGCCACAATGGGCTGGGCCCTCTCCTATCAATCACTAATTAAAAGTTCTTTACAGCTGGATCTGATGAAGCATTTTTTCCCTCCTTTCAGATCACTCTAGCTTGTGTGTCAAGTTAACATAAGACTAGCCAGCACAGTAATGCAGTGCATATAAACCTGCTACGGAAACTCTGAGGAGATGGAACATATTTAACTTATGGATTAGGTAAATAAGACACCACGAGAATCAAAGGCGCACTGAGTGTGCTAGTGCATGGCTGTGATCCTGGAAAGTTCCAGGCCAGTCTACAGCACTACATAAGGACACCCAGGCTTAAACGACAAAGAAAACACACACACACACACACACACACACAGAGAGAGAGAGAGAAAGAGAGAGAGAGAGAGAACATCAATCTAATTTTCTATACTCCATAAATCAATATGTTTTCTTCCTAATCTTTAAGGGTGAAGACCAGATTGAGTGAGGAGTGCTCAGTAACTGGCTGGTCACTAGTGATCTGCCTCATGTCCTCTATCCTAAACCCTAACAGATCTTCCTTTTGCTTCACTGAATTCTCTAGAATGATTTACATGCTCTCAGCTGTGCTATGTTCTAGTCATGGAAACACAAACTTTTCATCAAATCTCCCATAATGATCCCCACCACTGGGTTTCAGTTCACCGATGTGGTCACCTCGCTCTCTCCACTTTCCCCTTACAAACTCAAGTTCGTTCATTTTCCACTTCATTCTGCCTGCATTTCCCCCAGTCCAAACCCTCCTATTTACCTGTTAACCTATTTATTTATTGCCTCCTATTCGTCTCCACCCCAAGCTCCCTCCCTTGAATGACTTTTTGTTCCATCCTAGCAGTCTCTACATCGATTTCAGAATAATATCACTAAAATTTCACTGTGTACAGAGCACCCCTGCTTCCAAACTTGATTTGTCTCCTTGTTACTGTGGCCATGAAGGATCAGAGCTCACACAGCCGCTCCAACCCACCCTGGCAGTCTGCATCCTGAAGTTCACCTGAGTCTAACCACTGTGCACCACTGTGTCCCCTTGTGGTTGTCTCAATGAGAAAGAGCCCATGGCTGCTTATCTTTAAATGTTTCTCTCCCAGGTGGTGGACTGTTTAGGGAGGATTAGGAGGCATGGGCTTCTTGAAGGAGATGTGCCACCAGGGCTAGGCTTTGGTGTTTCAAAAGCCCACAACAGACCCAATCTTAATCTTTCTCTCCTGCCTGTGAATCAAAGATGTAAGCTCTCAGCTGCCCCATGGCCATTCCTGCCTTCAGTCATGCTTCCCACCATGATAATCATTGACTAGCCCTCTGAAATTATTTTATAAGCAAGCCCCCCAATTTAATGTTTCCTTCTGCAAGTTTTCCTGGTCATGGTGTCTCTTCGCAGCAATAGAATAGTAAATAAGATAACCTGCCCCCAAAGGACAGTTTCCTTCCTCTTGAGGACTATCTTATCAACTCTCACTGCCCTGTACACTGTGACCACATCTAAAGCTATGTCTGCCACCTTTCTACCTTCTTTAGTCTCATTCACAATGTAACTCCTCCAGGAAGCCTTCCCTGATATTCAGAACACAAATAGAGGGCCACATAATTAAAAGAAAACTTACAAACACTGCCTTTGGGGTCCAACAAGATGGCTGAGGCAGTAAAGTTACTAGCCTACAATGTATGACCACCTGACTTTTGATCCATGGGTCCTACTTAGTAGAAGAAAAGAACTAACTATTTAAGCTATCCTCTGACCTCAACATATGTACCACGACAACACACACAAAATAAATCAATAACTAAATAAATTAACAAACAATAAATGTGGGCTAGATGGGTGACTCACCAATGAAGCACACACTGCCCTTTCAGAAGACCTGAGTTCTGTTCTCAGTATCCATATCAGGTGGCTTACAACTGCCTGTAACTCCAGCTCTATGGGATCCAACACCCTCTTCTGATCTCCCCAAGGACATACAGCCACATGCACACACACATGCACAGACACACACCCACATAAATTATTTTAAATAATATTGCAAGCTGGGCGGTGGTGGCGCACGCCTTTAAACCTAGCACTTGGGAGGCAGAGGCAGGCGGATTTCTGAGTTCGAGGCCAGCCTGGTCTACAGAGTGAGCTCCAGGACAGCCCAGGCTACACAGAGAAACCCTGTCTCGAAAAACCAAAAAAAGAAAAAAATAATAATAATATTGCAAAGCATGGTGGTGCATGCCTTCAATCCCAACTCAGAAGGCAGAAGCCAGCCTTGTCTATACAGTAAGTAAGTTCCAGGCCAGGCAAGACTATATCATGAGACTCTGTCTCAAAATAGATTAAAAATAATAGTAATAAATTTTTTTAAAAAAGTAAAACACTGCCTTTTAGCCACTGAGGTATTCAACCCTTCCCCCAAAACCTAAGTTCAAGGGCATGTTGTAATATCCCACAGCACCAGGTAGTTAGCAAACACTCATTTAATGTGCCTCAGTGAAAACAAAAGAAGGAATTGATGGTTAGGTAGTGACTACCAACACTGTCTGGAAAATGTTGCAAATCCTGAGAACTTAACACAGATGGAGACTTTCAATGGTACAAAGGCTGCATGAGCTGATGCCAGGTTGCAGAGGCTCTGGGGTTTGGGTCATACCTTAGGCCTCCGCTTTCATTCAAATTTTAAACCTAATCTTTTAGTACCTATGCTCTTGTCATTTAAGACAACAGTAATATAGGCCTGAAATTGCTGAAGGCTTTAGTCTCAGCATTCAGGAGACAGAGTCAGGTGCATCTCTGTGAGTTTAACGCCAGCCTGGTCTACATAGCAAGTTCCAGGTCAGCCAGGACTACATAGAGATTATGTTCCAAAGGGAAAAGAAAAAGGAGAAGGAGAAGGAGAAGGAGAAAGGGAAGAGGAGGAAGAGGAGGAGGAGGAGGAAGAAAAGAAGGAAGAAAAGGAGGAGGAGCAGGAAGAAAGGGAAGAAGAGGGACAGGAAGAGGAAGAGGGAGAGGGAGAAAACAATAGTAATACAATTTTTTTTTTTTTTTTTTTTTTTTTTTTTTTGGTTTTTTGAGACAGGATTTCTCTGTATAGCCCTGGCTGTCCTGGAACTCACTCTGTAGACCAGGCTGGCCTCGAACTCAGAAATCCACCTGCCTCTGCCTCCCAAGTGCTGGGATTAAAGGTGTACACCACCACCGCCCGGCTCTTTTTTTTTTTTTTTTTTTTTTTTTTTTTTTTTTTTTTTTTTAGTAATACTATTTTTTACTGTTAAAAAATAAACTGTTAAGCCGAGCAGTGGTGGCGCACACCTTTAGTCCCAGCACTTGGGAGGCAGAGGCAGGCGGATCTCTGAGTTCGAGACCAGCCAGGTCTACAGAGTGAGTTGTTCCAGGACAGCCAGGGCTACACAGAGAAACCCTGATTTGAAAATATATGCAGATGTCTTCATTAAAGAAATATATAACTTTTCATTATAGTTCCTGGCATGGAAAAGGTACTCAATAAGTGTGGTTGGATGAATAGCGACCTACAGAGGGCAGAGCCTTTGACCAGATAATGGATTTTCTCTTCCAAGATTATGGATGACAATCAGTTGAGTTTAAAACCAAATGCCTACTTCTAAGCCTGGTCTGGTGGCTCACTCCTGGTCCCAGCTACTCCGGAAGCCAAGGCAGCAGTACTGTTGGAGAACAATTTGGACAACATAGTAAGATCCCTGCCCCCACCTCAAGAGAGACAGAGACAGACAGACAGACAGAGGTAGGGGGAAGCCACAGACAATATGCCTGGGGTATTTCCTGAAAGGAGAGGCCCATTCCTTGTCTTTATTACACCCTCAGTACCTTCTTGAGCTGGCAATATCCACAAACTACTCAAAGCAGCTCAAACTCTGACCTAGGCTCTTCCATCTAACTCCAGCTGACTGTGAGTGAATTTTCTATGAGGTGTGTTTGTTTGGTGTTGATTTTAAAAGACAAAAGTCTTACTGTATTGCCCAACTGGCCTCAAAGTCCTGAGCTCCAGTCTGGAGCATTGGCTCAGTAGTTACAAGCTAAAACTTGCTGCTCTTGCAGAGAGGACCGGGTTCCCATCTCAGCACCCATATGGTAGCTTACAATCATCTGTAACTCCAGTTACAGATCTGATGCCTCTTCTGATTTCTGAGGATACCAGGTACACACACAGTGAGTAAATATACATGCAGACAAAACATCCATATCATGAAATAAAATGAATACATCTAAAAAGAAAACAATGTTTTAAAAAAAAAAAAAATCTGAGCTCAAATGATCCCCCTGCCTCAGCTTCCCAGGCAGCTGAGGCTACAGGCACCTGCGGCTGCAGTCAGTGCACACTCTTAGGTTCCAGCCTCCTTCCTGTTCCCCTTTCCACTGGGTCTTATGGAGAACAGCACGGGCTTCTGGCCCTGGACCCTTTGCCAAGAGGTGTTTTAAATCTGCAAGTGTCTGCAAGTTGCTGAATGCTGGCTCTTGAAAGTGAGAAAAATTTAGGTTGAGACTGCAGCAGACCTTCCCCTCACAGGCCTGCCCTGAAGGCTGGTCCCTGGCGGGAACAAGCTCTCTCTTCCTTATCGGAGAAGATAAACTAAAGCCTAAGGAGAATCCCTTCCAGGCAGCCATGTATCTTCTCCTGGTGGAACTCATACTGCCATCCACACGTCAATCTGGGATCTGTCCCGATTTCTCCCCCAGCCACCTACCTGGCTTTGGACTTCTTCCCAACCTGAAACCGTGTGGTTTTCCCAGCTGCAGAGCCTCGGATCTCCCAAGCTTCAGTCTTCAGGCTCCGTGCTGGTTCCAACCACAACCTGTTCCTTAGAGTGGCAGCTACCTGCCCAAGAAAGTATGCCAACACCGTTCATTGCTAATTTGGTTAACACCTGGCAACGCCAAGCGCTGTTGACATCGTACTTACACAAACACTGTGACTGTCCCTGGAGGAAAAAAGATGATCACAGACCTTGCACAGACAGGGAGGGAGGGCACCTGCTTTGCCTGCTCTCAACCCAGACTGTGCAATGACAGGGATGAAAAGAAATGGAATGTTTCTGACCAGCCTGAGCGGATTGTATCACACAATCTCAGCCTAATTCCCACTACCGGGAAAGCCAATGAGTCAGTTGCTGTCACCCAAAGATTATGTATTCAGCCATTCAACAAATATTTATTGACTGACAAGCACTGTCCTTAGCCCCAGGAAGAAGCAACTAACAAAAGAAGTGAAGAAACTCTTCCAGGAGGTTTTCTGGGTTTTATTTTGATGTGTTTGCTTTGGGTTTTTTTTGTTTGTTTGTTTGTTTGTTGATTGGTTGGTTTTGATTTTGTTTTTCAGAGTCAGGGTTTCTTTATATATCCCTAGATATTCTAGAACTTGACCAGGCTGATCTTGAACACACAGAGATCTGCCTGTCTCTGCCTCCCAAGTGCTGGGCTTACAAGCATGTGCCACCATCACCCATCTGGTTTGGGTTTTTGAAAAAAGTCATCTCTAGGAACCCAAACTGGCCTTGTACTCTCAGTTTTCTAAGTTTTCTCAGTTTTCTGAGTGGTGGGGTTCCAAGCATGTGCCATAATGCCCCACTTCCTGTAAGTTTTCTTTTACTTTATTTTTATTTTATATTCACTGGCGTCTTACCTGCATGTGTGTCTGTGTGAGGGTGTTAGATCCTCTGGAACTAGAGTTATAGAGACAGTTGTGAGCCACCATGTGGTTGCTGGAATTGAACTCAGGACTTCTGGAAGGCAGTCAGTGCTCGTAACCTCTGAGCCATCTCTTCAACCCCACCCCATGCCCCTTGCAGGTTTTCTAACAATGAAAAGACAGAAGAAAGAAGAAGGGAAACAGAAAGTGCCAAAATCACATCAGTACATCAGGCTGTGACGTGTATCAATGAGAACAATCAGCTTTCCAGGGCTTCGCATTTAATAAAGGTGACATTTAGGGGAACAGCCATGACTCTGGCCTCTAGTCCCAACGCCTGGTGTCAGGAAGTACTGAATAGAACGTCTCCAGATGTCAGTTTCAAAACCCAACCCATTGCCTCGGTTCCCTTCTGCTACTCTATTCTGCTTCTTTTTTCTTTTTCTTTTCCTAAAGAAAAATATTTTTCTAATTTAGAATGCTAATAAAACAATAAGAAGTGAGAAATAAGAAACAGTTGACAGGGCTGGAGAGATGGCTCAGCAGTTAAGAGAGCACTGACTGCTCTTCCAGAGGCCCTGAGTTCAATTCCCATCAACCACATAGTGGCTCACAACCATCTGTAATGGGATCAGATGCCATCTTTTGGTGTGTCTAAAGACAGCTAAAGTGTACTTATATACATAACAAATCTTGAAAGAAAGAAACAAAGAAAATAAGTTAGTTGACAGGGCCTGAAGAAATGGCTCAGTATTTGAGAGCCCTAGGTGCTCTTATAAGAGGACCTAGGTTCAGTTCCTTAGCACCCACTGGGTGACTCACAACCATCTGTAACCCCAGTTTGAGGGGACCCAGTGGGCCCTCCTGACTTCCACAAGCACCGCGTGCACATGGTACACAGACATACACGCAGGCAAACATTAATACAGGTGAATTTTTTTTTTTCTGAAAGGAAAAAAAAAGCATTGAGGACATGGAATCATGTGATAGCCACACTGAGTAATGTGTTAATAATGCAATAAAGTTACAGAATATTAACAATGAAAATGGTCCCAATGTTCAGTTAAACAAAGAAAGCAGTTGCCGGGCAGTGGAGGCACATGCCTTTAATCCCAGCACTTGGGAGGCAGAGGCAGGCAGATTTCTGAGTTCGAGGCCAGCCTGGTCTACAGAGTGAGCTCCAGGACAGCCCAGGCTACACAGAGAAAGCCTGTCTCGAAAAACCAAAAAAAAAAAAAAAAAAAAGAAAGCAGTTAACAATACACATAAGATTCCATTTTAACCTAGAAAAACACACGTTGAACATCAGAAAAAAAAGTCTAGAAATGCAGACATCAAATGTCAAACGTCCACAGTGCTTATCTTCAGAATGAGTGCCGCTCCTTCTCTCACTGCTCCCTGCTTGATCTTTTTCATCCCCCCCTTTTCTTTCTGTATTTGACAAACATACAAAAGCAAATAATGTTTTCATTGTCATACAGCAATACTGCAACTAAATCTAAAGTATACTCATTTCCTCTATGTTCTTTGAAGTTTCCTAAAATGATGAATTTAGGGCTCTTTTTTTTTTTTTTTAATGTAGTCTTTGAGTCAAGTGTTGCTGGCACACAGTTGTAATTGCAGCAGTCTGAGGCCAGCCTGGGCTGCAAGGCAAGTCTCTGTCTCAAAACAAAACAAAACAAACTGCACCCTTTGAGCCTGGTTGGTTGGCATAAGAGTGACCTGGACCTCTATTGGCATTTAGTCTAGGCTCCACCCCACAGTTACCTGGCAACCGCCAGGTATGCCTGACTCACTATAAAAGGGGCTGCTCGCTCCCCCTCACTCTTTTGCTCTCTTATCACCTTGCTCCTGCTCCTTACCCTCTTCCTCCTCTCTCCTCATTTCCTTCCCTTCCTCCATGTGCTCATGACCAGCCTCTATTCCTCTTCTCTCCTTCTCTCTCTCTTTCTCTCTCTCTCTCTCTCCCTCCCCCCCTTAACTCCCCTCACCATTCCCTGAATAAACTCTATACTATATCCTGAATAAATTCTATACTGTACTATACTATACTATACTATACTATACTATACCATGGTCTGACTGGTACCTCAGGGGGAGGGATGCCTCAGCATGGGCCAGCGGAAGCACCCCTCCCCCACACCATACCAAGGCTCCACCAAACAGACCTCTTCTTCTCTATCTTTTTATAAAACACAACAGCCTCCACGGTCCTGGAGTCTCACTGGGAAGCTCCCAGTTCTCCTGCTTGGTTCGTAAGAATTCCCACCCTTCTGCCACGGCTCCCAGCCTGGGGTATATGTAACTTATCTCATATGCATATAATTACATATGCTCACTCTGAAGATGTAAAATTTCCACCCTATAACCTTTTGGGGTTTTGTTTGTTAGTTTTGTTTTTGAGAGCGGGTCTTACTGTGTAGATCAGGCTAGCCTGGAACTCAAAGAGATCTGCCTACCTCTACCTCTCAATTACTGAGATTAAAAGCATTATATGGAGAACAGTTTCTGCTCAAAACTAGGAATCTGGTTTTATGCAGGAGTGTTCCTACCACAGAAGCCAACTTTGATTCCCCACGCTGAGCTGCAGAAACGAGGCATCCCAGGTTTCATGTTCACCGCAAAAGAATGTCCTTTCTATAAAAAGAAAATAAGCATCTGCAGAGGGGAGCAGGCAAGGAAGAGGGCAGACTCTCAGCAGCACTCCAGACTCAGGCAGAGGTGAGGGGAGAGCAGAGGAGCCCTTGCCCTGGGACATCACTGTTTCAACTATTTTCTGAAGATCACATGTTAACAGAATGGCTATTAAAACTGATTCAAAGATAGAGGAGGGAGGGACATGAGAACCAGAGGCCCAGGTACACAGAGGTAGCCAAAAAGTGGTGAGAGCCACCCCCAGACATAGGCCCCACCCCTCACCAGGGCTCCCCACCCTCATGTGGGAACCTAGGTATGTCTCTGCAGAGTTAACTCCTTACCCCTGCCTGGGAAACAGAACCAATTTTTTTTTCATCCTGGCCTAACCAGCCCATTGCTGGTGACTTTGCTAGGTTACTTCCCATTTCTGGGTATCGATGTCTCTGAGCAGGCTGAACTAAATGACAGCTGTTGATGGTGTCCATGAGTCAGGACCTATTATGTCACCCATCCAAGCATTCTCCCTGTAGGAATGTAGGATGCCCTCCCTACTTTTGACCAGACTGCCAGACATGATGATTGGGCCAGCCTCCTCCTAAATGGTTGAATTAGGTGGCCAATGCCCATTCCTCGCCCTAGGAAATGCTGAACTTGCAGACTGTATCACTTAAGTTCCTCTAACACTCCGTGTATTCATTTCTGTGGCTATGGTAACAGATGACCTCAAAGGTGACTTCAAACAACTCATATAATAGTCTCTTTTGCTTCTGGAAGTCAGAGACTCCAAATAAGCTTACATAGCTGTAATAGCACAGGTATTGGCTCTTCTGAGATTGCAGGGGAAAATCAGATCCCTGGCTCTGCTGGTTTTCTGAAACACTGCTAGGCTTGGGGCATATCACTGCATAGGCTGCTTCCATCATGGCTGATACTGACCCCTACATCCTTCTCGGATTATGCTGGTCTACACATCTAACCTGATATAATCTTTCCATCTCAAAATCCTTAATCATATATGCCAAGTCCCTTTTGATATACACAATACAGGTCTGAGGACTGGGTGTTGACAACTTTGAGGAGTTATTTTCTGCCCTCCCACATCTGCCATGCACATTTTACCCTCTGTACAATCTTTGCCATTTCTGCATATCATCTTATATTTTTTTTTTTTTTTTGTTTTTTGTTTTTTCGAACAGGGTTTCTCTGTGTAGTCCGGCTGTCCTGAACTCGCTCGTAGACCAGGCTGGCCTCGAACTCAGAAATCCGCCTGCCTCTGCCTCCCAAGTGCTGGGATTAAAGGCGTGCGCCACCACCGCCCGGCCGGTTTTGGTTTTTTGAGACAGGGTTTCTCTGTGTAGCCCGGGCTGTCCTGGAACTCACTCTGTAGACCAGGCTGGCCTCAAACTCAGAAATCCGCCTGCCTCTGCCTCCCAAGTGCTGGGATTAAAGGCGTGCGACACCACCGCCCGGCATATCATCTTTAATTTGACTCACCTGTGTAAAAATGAACTTAAATCCCACCTTTGCCTCATCCTGGCACATCAATGAAGCCAAGGAGTTGACAACAATCACATCCCTTGATCTGAGAAACAAAATACATAACTATCAAGATTTCCAGGGCTCATTTCTGCACCATCGAAATCACTTCACATGCCACCAGTAGTACAGAGACCATCCTTCAGGGACTATAAATAGAATCCAGCTTCCCAGTTTTACAGAAAAAATTAGTATGTCCGAGAATCCACACCAACCAAACCTCAGTCACCCCCACAGTTTCCCCCTCCTGTCCCAGTACTTACTAATCACAGCTTGAAAGTACATCAGCGTTTCTGATGAGCATTCCAGCATCCGTGACTCAGATAAGCCTTGCCTTACTTCCCTTTTGTTACACTCACGGGCACCTAGAGCTTTGTTTTCTATCCCAGGAGTGGGGTTTCCTATTGTTTCCCCTGCCGACCTATATCTGGAGATCTGACTTATCTGTGTTCAACAGTAGCCTGTTTACCTGACCCACATCTGGACAGCAGCCAGATCCCAGGAAAGACTAAGCTGAAAAGGAAGGTCAGTGGCCAGCGGTGACTTTGTACTATGCCCCTTGGCATCGTTCCCAGATGCAACTTGAACTTCGAAACCAGAGTTGAGAAGACAGCGTTCTTTCTATAAAGAGCGTGGGATGACATAATTATCTCCTCTTACATAACACTCAGCATATAATAAAAATAACTATCAGGTATTGGATGCTTGCTATGGATCAGACCCTGAGGTAACTGCTTCGGACATCAGTTCACACCAAGCCGGTGAAGGATCAATTAGTGCCCCACTTTACAGATCAGAGGACTCAGTGTCAGAAGAGGTCACTATGACGAAGGTGATCTTCAGAGAACTTCAGAAGTACAAGGAGACGTGGGGATCATCAGACAAATGACAATACTGAGACATTGATCAACCTGCCCAATGACATACAGTTAGCAGACTCAGGGACAGAATCAGGTCATCAACCTCAGACCAGACCCTTTCTTCAGACGTCCTCTTTGGAGCTATGACACCTTTCCTTCCCTTTCCTTTCCCTTCCTCTCTTTTCCTTTCCTTCCCTTTCCTTTCCCTTCTCTCTTTTCCTTGCCTTCCCTTCCCTTTCCTTTCCTTTCTTCTCTTTTCCTTTCTTTTCATTTCCTTTCCTTTCCTCTTCTTGTTGTTTGGTTGGTTGGTTTGGTTTGATTTTGGGGAGTTGTGTTTTTTTTTTAAGTTGATTGGTAAGTTTGGTTTGGTTTAGTTTGGCTCATTTTGGGTTTTTGAGGGTTTATGTAAACCCTAACTAGCCTGGAACTCATTATTTAGACCAGGCTGGCCTCCAACTCACAGAGATGCTCCTAATTCTGCCTCCCAAGTTCTGGGTTAAAAGCATTCACTGCATATGGCTCGAAGCTATGCTTTCTTCAGCTGCCTACTAAAGCACTTTCTTCCCTATATACATCCCTCGTTGCCTGGTACCTTTGCCCTTTATCTGTTCCATGCCAAAGGGAAGCTGTGGGGGCAGCAAAGGGGTTCCCCAGGCTGACCCTTCTCTAGGCTTCCCTCTGGCAGAGGAAAGAACGTGGAAACGCTAGAAAATTTCCATAAATCTACATCCGTTAATTTGGAATAATTGTTTTAAAATATTTTTTAGATGTATTCATTTTATGCACGAGGATTTTGCCTGCATGTATGTATGTGCACACCCATGCTCCATGCCTGAGGAGGTAAGAAAATGGATCAGATCTCCTGACACTAGAAATACAGGTGTCTGTGAGCCATCATGTAAGTGGTAGAATCAAACCTAGGTCCTTTACCAGCAGTTAGAAGTTAAAGTGCTTCTAACTGCTAAGCCATCTCTCCAGACCCTGGAGTTAGTAGTAATTTAACAGAAAAGGATTGAAGTTTACCTCCAAAAACCAGACTAAGCAGTTTCTTAATGAAACATGATTAGGTGGGGTCATGAGGAAAGACACTTGTTAATGGAAAACTCAGCAGAGACTGACAGTCTTGGGTGGAAGGATGGTCAGCGGTTGGGAGAGTACAACATGGCTCTTGCAGAGGACCCGAACTCAATTCTCTGCACCCAAGTCAAGCAGTTCACTCCTCGAGCTCCAGCTGATCTAAAACTCTCTGCTGGACTCCACAGGCACCTGCACTCTGACGGGCACAAATCCACATACAGGCATACACACACACATGATTAAAAATAAAAAATAGATCCGAAGAGAAGGCTCGGTGGTTAAGAGCACATACTGCCCTTGCAGAGGACCCTCCCAGCACCCACGTTAGTGGCTCACAGCTACCACTAACTAGCACCAGGGGATCCAACGTCTTCTTCTGTCCTCTATGGACACTGACACACTCATGCTCAGACGCACCATACATGATTAATAAGAAAAAATAGGCGGCGGTGGTGGCGCACGCCTTTAATCCAGCACTTGGGAGCAGGGCAGGCGGATTTCTGAGTTCGAGGCACCTGGTCTACCGAGCGAGTTCCAGGACAGCCGGACTACAAGAAAACCCTGTCTCGAAAAACCAAAAAAAAAAAAGAAAAAAAAAAGAAAAAATAAATACATCTGTTTAAAAGAGGGTAAGTATCTATCCATCAATATGGAATCAGCTAGACTAATGGTCATATTTACATAAATAGGAACTGTACAGTCACTAGAAAATTATGCTGCAGACTGTGGATGATGATAGATTTATCAAGAGAATGCCTCCACTTCTGTTTTTTATCAATATAGACCTATGGGGAGAAAAAGCTGGAGGACGTGAGTGGTGAGAAGCTCAGCGTGAGCTATTCTTGTGTGTTGTGTGGTGTGTGTGTGTGTGTGTATTCTTTCTGTTTTTGACAATGAATCCATATTACTTTCATAGTCTGAGGAATGGAATTGCTGGTTTCTGAAGCCTGGTGCCTGAGTTCTGAACATACAAAAAAGGACGGGTATATAGCTAAATGCTGGAGACATTGCCTAGCATTTGGGAGGTTCTAGGTGTAATTCCAAGAAAGAAAAAGAGAAGGAGGGAGCAGTGGTGGGGCACACCCTTAATTCTAGCATTTAAGAAGCAGAGGCAGGCAGATCTCTAAGCTAGAGGCCAGCCTGGTCTATAGAGTGTTTTTCTAGGACAGCCAGAACTGCACAGAGAAGCCCTGTCCACCCCTTGCACCTCTATAAAAGAAAAAAAAGGAAGCAAGGAAGGAAGGAAGGAAGCCATGTGACCCACTCAGGAGTCAGAGGACCTTGACTCTAAGTTTGAGTCCAATCTGTATAGTTAATTTCAGGTAGCTGGCGCTTCATAATGCGACCCATCAGAGAGAGTGGGGAGAAAGAGAGGGAAAAGGGAAGGAAAGAGAGAAGAAAGGAAGGAAGGAAGGGAGGGAGGGAGAGATGGAAAAAGAAAGAGATAGACAGAAAAGTAGATCAACCATAGGCTCTTTACAGAGCAGGCTATGCAATTTAACAATTATCCTAACCTAGTGGATATAAGTAAATAGGTGATCACAAAAGAAATATAGGGCTGGAGAGATGGCTCAGTGGTTAACTGCTTTTCCAGAGGTCCTGAGTTCAATTCCCAGCAACCACATGGTGGCTCACAACCATCTGTAATGGAATCCGATGCAGTCTTCTAGTGTGTGTCTAAGAACAGATGCAGCATACTCATATAAATAAAAGATAAATAAATCTTAAGCAATACAAAGGGTCAATAAAGACCTAACAAGTTCCTCCACTATACCATTAATAATGTTTTTAAAATGTTGTACGGAGTATAAGTGCTGTTTATGCCATTATGCTTATGGCTTAAGTTATAAAGCGTGAAGAAAACGGGCTAGGACTGTAGCTCAGTGTGCCGTAGCACAGTGTGCCGTAGCTCAGTGGTGCCGTGCTCAGTGGTGCCGTGCTCATGGTGCCGTGGCTCAGTGGTGGCCGTGGCTCAGTGGTGCCGTGGCACAGTGGTGCCGTGGCTCAGAGGTGCCGTGCTCAGTGGTGCCGTAGCGCAGTGGTGCCGTAGCTCAGTGGTGCCGTAGCTCAGTGGTGCCGTAGCGCAGTGGTAGAATGCACGCACCCATGAGCCCTGCACTCCACCCACAGCATGAAAATAAATGCTACCTGCCTGCTACCTCACCTCTAGAATCTCAGCTTTTGGGAGTCTGAGACAAGAGGATTTCTGTAAGCTCAAGAGTCAGTTCCAACCAAGACTCAATATGAAAAGAGACGCCATCTCATAAACAGAGAAATAAATAAAGCCTGGGCCATAGCTTATTGGTATACTATTTGCCTAGCATGAGCAAGGCTCTGGGTTTTGCTGGACCTGGTAGCAAACACCTTTAATCCAGCACTCAAGAGACAAAGCAGACAAACTTCTATGAGTTCATGGCCAGCCTGGTCTACATAACAAATGCCAGGGCAGCTGGACCTTTATATGCGACCTTGTCTCAAAAAAAGAAAAACAGAAAAAAAAAAAACAAGACTGTTTCCTTCCCTAGCACAATCAATCAATCAATCTTGAATTAAAATAGGAATTATAGGCTCACTTTTTTATCAGAGTCCCAAATTTTAAAACAAGTAATAACACCCATTGTAAGAAGAGACTGTCCCCTCCAACTCAAACCCAAGTGAAAACATTCCATAACCACCCTGGCTACATCCTAGGATAAGTGCACACACCATCACTTCCTCCCAACAAAACACACGTTACAAAGAATGCAGCTCAACAAAGCAGACAGCACTGGCCAAGGATGTCCACATGGTGGTGGGACACGCTTCTAGTCCCAGCATTTGAGAGGCAGAGGTAGACAGAACAAGACTAACCTGCTCTATACAGAGAATTCCAGGGCAGATAGCCAGGGCTGCGTAGAGAAAGTTTGTCTCATAAACAGACAAACAAACAAAAACAAAAAGAGATGTCCACATACACATACTCCTACAAGTCTGAAAGTATGTCCAAGAGTGGTAGCCATGCAACAGTCAGAGGAAGCTGAAAGCGAGATGCTAACCAGAGCAACCTATGGAATGGGCTAAAGAAAGGACAATGTGTTGAAGGTAGTGTGTTTACAGAGCATTTAGACGCAGACTTCACAGTCCAGTTAAGCAACCCAAAGCATTGCCTCACCCCCACCCCAACAGGAGAAGGTAGAGGAACTGGAAGGAGCAGCTTAGTCACTTCACCATAAAAAGAAAGGGGCGAGGGGGGTCTTAGGAGAAAGGACTCCTCCAAGTCCAGGATGTCTCACACTCTGCCCTGGGCAGCCTCCCAGTATGCTGACAACCTCCTCCAGGCAGCAGAGACTTCTTCAGTGGATCTCAACCACATAGCCTCAACCAGTCTGAGCACCCTTCACACAGGCCCAACAGCCAGAAAACCCAGACATCCATAAATGCACACATACACACACACACACACATGCACACTTACAAAACAGGAACACTACCACCATCATCAACCTCTCACCCTCTGTACAGTTCAGAGAACAGCAGTTGCAGCATGCTGTACTCCGCATCAACACAAACATCAATAAGTGTCCTACCGGGAAGGTGGAACAATAATATGGGCAGCTGCATGATGAGTACTGTGTCTTTCCCTTTTATTAACAAAATACTAAAATATAGCCACATAGGCCAGGCATGGTGGCACATGCCTTTAATCTCAGCACAGACTGAGGTAGCTCTGTGAGTTTGAGGCCAGCCTGGTCTACGTAGCAAGTTCCACACAGCCAAGACGGTGAAGCTGTGTCTAAGAAAGGAAGGAAAGGAGGGAAGGACAGAGTGATCAAACTATACCGGTCACATAGACACTTTATTTGGAACTACAAAGAAAATAATTTCAACTATTGTCTCTGGTAAAGAAAAGTTGGAACGGGGTGGGAAGTAAACACACGGAGGTCAGCAGTGATCTTCGAGTGAGCCAGCTTTCTGCAGATTGTTCCAGAAACTACAGATGTCTCAAATAAAATTAAATAAGATGTATCTTTGTTAGCTGTAGCTTTTTAACTATGTTATTTAATTAAAATTTTTGTAGTTATATTATGTAGTAAGTTTTGCCCCCATGTATGTCTGTGCACCATTAGTATGCCTGGTGCCCACAGAAGCCAAAAGAGGGCATTGTATTCCCTAGAAATGGAGCTAGAGAGAGATGTCGTTAACCTCCATGTAAGTGCTGGGAACTAAACCCAGTCCTCTGAAAGAGCAGCAAGTTCTTAACCACTGGGCCATCTCTCCGCCCCAATATGACCTTTCTTAACAAAATCTGAACAAACCAATAAGACTGTGCGCGCGTGCACACACTAACACACACACACACAACACGTGTTGTGTGTGTTGTGTGTGTGTATTCTAAGATTATATAATATATTTTTCCACCCAACAGTCTATCTCCTAAGAGTTCATTCTAAGGAAATGCCAGAACTGGTATGTGAAGACTGTATGTTTAATGGTGTTTACTGTAGTGCAGCTTACTTCTATAGACCCAAACTGAAAGCCTATCACTACTTACTATCAGAGTCTACTTTAACAAGCCACGGTACATCCAATATGGGATACAGTGCAGCAGTCCGGAAGGACAGGGTGAATATTTGTGAATCAGCATACGGTGACTCAGAAGACATTAAGTGCAAAGAAGTTACAGGATAGTAAATAAAATTCAACATTAAAAAATTTATTGCAAGTGTGTGTGTCAGCTGAGTGTGATGGCTCACACATGTAATCCTCACACTGGGTGGGTGTGCACAGGAAGAGCAGGGGGTCAAGGTCAACATCGTACCCTGTCCCCAAAAGAACTGCATTTTGAGGCCAGTGAGGTTGTTGGGAGTGGCTGAGGTGGTGCACACCTGTGAGTCTAGCACCCAGAAGGCAGAGGCAGGAAAATCAACACAGACCCACGGCCAACCTGGTCTGCATAGCAAATTCTAGACCAGCCAAGACTTACAGATGTGAGACCCTGTCTCAAAGGGGGCTGGGGAGCTGGAGAAAGGACTCAATGGTTAAGAGAACTTGCTGTTCTTGCAGAGGGCTGAGTTTGGTTCCCAGCACCCTTATAGAAGGCTCACAACCATCTGTAGCTCCAGTTCCAGACTATTCGAGTGTCTGGTCTCTAAAGGAACCCCCGGTTGTGTGCACATACACGTCCACAGACATACACATAAAAATTGACAAAATGTCTAAGTTTATATGTCAACGTGTTCATATTTGGGGATATACTTATACAAAGATTTTCCGTGACTCTGCACATATGGCTTGTATTTTATCAAATACGATATTATCATGAAAAAGTATGTCGAGTTCCATTTAGAAAATGAAAGAGAGAGCCCTAAGCCCTGAGAAACACAACCTCCACAGTGGTGGTGCACGCCTTTAGTCCCAGCACTTGGGAGGCAGAGGCAGGTGGATTTCTGAGTTCGAGGCCAGCCTGGTCTACAGAGTGAGTTTCAGGACAGCCAGGGCTACACAGAGAAACCGTGTCTCCAAAAAACCAAAAAACAAAAAAGAAAAATAAACCTCCTTACAATCTAGGAAACACTTTCACAAACATTGTGCTACAAGCTCTATACAAGTTCATATAAATAAAAATACTTCACCATCCGTAGACAAGAAGACAGAATGAAGGAAGCTGCTGACCCCTTGGGAGCTGAGCGATTTAGAAGCAGCCAAAACTTCAAAACAAGCCCCTCACTTGATTGAGTCTGGCATGACATCATTCCCTCATCCTGATTGTCTCTTCATCAGCCCCAGATAAACTTGTCTGAACCCAAAGAGCTCCCCGCCCCACCAAGAAATACTAGCAGGCAGCAAGGAATAAAAACCAAATCAAGGTGATCCAAATCCAGATGAGGGAAGATATGTGTTTTCAGAAAAAAAGCACCATAGCAAATGGCTAGTGTCACCTATCACAGAGACATAATGACATTTGTCCTAACTGACCACCACATGGGCAGAAAGGGTCCTCAGACACCAGAAGCCTCCACTCTGGTGTCTCTCAGGCCAAGCCCAGGTCCCCACCCATCCCTTCCCCTCACTCCAATTCCCCAAAATCACAAGGCACCTGGTCCTGGTCCTCAGCTGATCTGGTTCACAGCAGCACGTGGGGACCACCCGGGCCCAGCTGGACAGAGCAGAGGTCAACAGGAAGAATGAGGCTCAATCATGTCTGACAAAAGCGACTTGGGGACAGGAAGTGGGTTTGAACCAGGAAGGCTGGGGCCTGCTGTCAAGGAGTGAGGCAACCCCGCCAGCCTTGTTACTCAGGGGAGTTGAGCAAGACCGGTGAGCTTGGAGAAGGGAGTAAGAAATGCCAGCCATAGCTTCTCAGCCCACGCTCCAAGGCTCTCCACCTTTGCTGCCTGCGTGTGAGCTGCTGCTGGTGGTCCTCTCACCTACTTCTCGCCTCTGTCCCTGAGAACACCATCTAACTAATTATATGAAGGAGATGAACGGTGTGGATGTCTTATGTCTATGCCAGTGCAATAACATAGCAAGTGAGAGCTCCAATTAGGGGTGGGTGGGTGTGGCTCAATGGTACAGTACTTGCCTAACCTGGGCATGGCCCTGGGTTCTGTGCCCAGTGCTAAAAATCAAAACAAACCACAGAGAGAGAAGAGAACACAATCTTAAAGTCAGAGAGCTTAGACTTCTCATCGTTGAGCTTTGTTTTCCCGCTTGGAGCTAACACCAGTACTGACTCCTGGCATTGTTTGCTCCTCAGATGGGATAATGTGTATAACCACTCCATATAAGTCCCGAATCCAGTGAGTCCCTTGAGCTGTCAGTATTGTCCCCTTTCTGCCTTTCCAAGGCCAGTCTATTCCCTAAGTCTTTATCAGTCACTGAGCCATCCACATCTCTTGCCTCCACAGTGACCACAGTTCTCCATGCCCATTAGTCTTACAAATAGAACAGGAACCATTGATAAGAGTGGGCACTGATAACACGTTAAAGTTACTGCCAGCTCATTTTAGTCTACAAACATCCATCTGATGGAAAACAAAATAACAGTGCCTCATCTGTCATTAGACTGTGAACTGACCTCAAGGGGACAGGATACCACAGACAGATAGGCAGACATGTAGGGCTACAGAGAGAGGGGTTTACTGTAGGACTTACTAAGGAAGTATAGTCTTGAGTGTCGGTGAAACAAACTATAGTTGGGTCAGAAATCTGGGTCAGAAAGAGGAGTGTACTTATGGGCTGGGACAAAAGTGACTTCATCCTGGCTGGAATGTACCTGGTTATCATAACAAAATATCAAAGAGTTGGGTGCATTCCTGGGGCCAGGGTCTGGTTGTTCAAAGGCCCATATTTGACTTTAATGGTTTTATCTAGTTGTGGTTTACTGGGACCATACAGGAAAAACCAGCCTGGCTTACTCAATGTCAATCATGGTGGCTATGACTCAAGATGGCTGTGGTCATGTCAAACAAATCCATAGGAAAGCACATAGACAAGCTGTACCTGAGATAAGGGATCCATAGCAATAGGACTAGGGTTTGTAGGTTGGGTAAGTTTGCATGAAAGCAAGACAAGGCCACCATGGCATGTTTTAAAAGCTGTTCTCACAATCCCCAAAAGCTCTGAAAGATGGGAAAGGGGTATGAGCTTAGTCAGGTGGTAGTGATGCCGTGCATTTAATCTCAGCACGTGGAAAGCAAAGACAAGTGGATCTGAGTTTGAAGCTAGCCTGGTCTACAGAGTGAGTTCCAGGATAGCTAGGGTTTCACGAAGAAACCCTGTTTCAAAACAAGAGAGAGACAGAGAGAGAGAGAGAGACAGAGAGAGAGACAGAGAGAGAGGAGGAGTTGCTGAAAACTGCCTGAAGCCCTCCAGCTATGCATCGTCTCCACCTCCAGATGAAACCTGCTTAGCCTGCTAAACCCAACTCCCCCTCAAATCATGTTTATCACCTGCTGACCAAGAGGCCTGGCCCCTGGCCCTCTGCCCTCATCTCCCTGACCCTCTTCTTCTCAGATGACGGCTACATCCCTACAGCTGAGACGAGCTCTACTTGATGAAGACCCACTCCTTGCTTCCTGCAATGTACCTCTCCACCAGAACGGTTCATCTGGTTCCATTCTCCAAGCTTCATTGAGCTTTACTGTGTGCCAGACACTGTGCAGGGTTTTACCCATTCTGATTTAATGTCAAGACACTCTGTAATGCCGAGGGTGTTCTCATCTACAGATCTGAAAACTGGGACCCAACATGTTCACAAAAATTGCCCAAGGACACACGGTTGATGGTTCAAAGTAACTATTTGCATGCATCTGTGAAACTGTGTTAGGGCTGGAGAGATGGCTCGGCAGTTAAGAGCACTGGCTGTTCTTCCAAAGGACTGGGGCTCAGTTTCCAGCCCCCACATGGTGGCTCATAATCCCCTGTATCTTCAGCTCAGCCCTCTGTGGCCTCTGAAGACACACACACACACACACACACACACACACACACACACACACAAAATAATCATAATAACAACAACAACAATAAAAGGAAACGAAGAGGTGGTGGTGGTGTCTGGCTTTAATCCCAGCACTGAGGCATATCTCTGTGAGTTTGAGGCCAGCCTGATTTACAGAACTAGTTCCAGGATAGCCAAGGCTAAACAAAGAAACCACTGTCTCAAAAACAAACAAACAAACAAACAAATACACAAATGGAATTAGGTTTGCTCCTGGATGCTATGAAGTCTTCGAAGGAAGCCTGGGTGTGAGGCCCTTCCACTTCCTGCGGTGCAGAGACAGGACCTTGCACAACCAGCGCACACTAAACTCAATTCTGCACATGAGTCATCACAAAAAAAGGAAATTTGTTTAAAAGGCAGAATCAGGCCCCACTCGACAGCTACAGAACCAGAATTTACATTTTCACAGGAAAGTCGGGGAATGGGCATGTTCTTCATAGTTACAGGCCACCACAGTGCGCACTGAATTGACGTGGACTGTAGAGAGTCCAAAAGCAAAGCAAGCATAGAAAACAAAACCCCAAACCTCACAGGGCTCTTGATTTTGAGAATTTCATCCTGGATGTAGCAAAGTCAAAAGCTAAAACTGGGAAGCTCTCCACACTCTGTTCAAGGTCATTCTGGGAATGTCAACAAGACCTTGGGCTAGGATGGACATACGGACAGCAAAGAGCTGTCTTCAGAGCCCACCTGCTGGTTCTAGTATGCATTCTGCTAGATAGCCAGCAGCTTTGCCACTGAGCCACCAAGCTCTTTCTCACGGATGCATTCTGCTAGGAAGCCAGCAGCTTTGCCACTGAGCCATACAAGCTCTCTCTCACGGATGCATTTCTGCTAGGATAGCCCAGCAGCTTTGCCACTGAGCCACACAAGCTCTCTCTCACGGATGCATTTCTGCTAGGATAGCCCAGCAGCTTTGCCACTGAGCCATACAAGCTCTCTCTCACGGATGCATTTCTGCTAGGATAAGCCCAGCAGCTTTGCCACTGAGCCATACAAGCTCTCTCTCACGGTGTTTATTTATGCTCCTTCAAGATTCTCCATTCCTTTTTCCAGTGACTGGTTCAGACAATTCCTTACTCTCTAAATAACAGCAGTGGATCACTCCACATTTGCTTAGCACCTCTGCATCTTCAATTCGGCCCAGTTCATCGGGCCTTTGTACCAGCTCGGAAAGCTTTAAGATTTAGCTCAGAAAGCCTTCAAAGTAGTAACACACCTTGACCTCGGTATCCGACTAAGAATAAAGACATAAAGATGCCAAATTTGTCCCAGCAACCAAACTCTTTAGTAGTTACATGGACACGTCCCTAGTTGCCTTATGTCAAGGCGGCACATGCCTCCAATCCCAGCACTTGAAAGACCGAGACCAGAGGATCTCCAAGAGTTCCAGGACAGCCTGGTCTACATAGTGAATTTCAGGCCAGCCAGGGTTACTAATAAGGTCCTGTCTCAAAAAGTAAAATCAATAAAAAACTCATCCCGAAAGAAAACTGGATGCCAGACACAAACTCATAGCCGAAAGAATGCAAATAGGAAAAGACATCTCAATTTTTAAATTTTTATTTATTTTTTGTTTTTTCCAGACATGGTCTCTTTGTATAGCCCTTGCTGTTCTAGAACTGTCTGTAAACCAGGCTGACCTTGAACTCAGACATTTAGCTGCCTCTGTGTCACTGTGTTCCAAGTGCTAGGATAAGAGGCATGCACTACCACTGCCCAGCTGACATTTAAACTTTTTATTTAGTTTTGAGTCTGGAAAGATGGTCCAGTGATTTAAAGCACTTGTTGCTCCTGCAAAGGAGCTGGATTCAATTCTCACCACCCATCATGTGGCTCACAACCACTGTAAGTCCTATTCTAGCAGATCCAATGCCTTCTGTCTTCTTACCTCCCAGGGCAGCAGGCACACAGGTGGGGCAGATATGCTCATGCAGGTAGAACATTCAGACACAGAAAATAAATCTTCTAACATGTTTTAAGCAGGGCATAGTGGTATACTCTCTTAATCCCAGTGTTCGGGCAAACAGAGATAAGCAGATCTCCATCTAGCCTGGTCTACATATCGAGTTCCTGGACCACCAGGGCTACACCAAGAAATCATCCCTGTCTCCAAAAAGATATGCCAGGGTAGGATGGTACCCAAGGGAAGCCACCACATTTACAGAGGAGAAGGGGATGGGGGATGAGAGGAGGGACTATATGAAGGGGGACGGCGGGGGGGGGCCAGCAATCAGGGCATTAAGTGAATAAATAAATAAAAAGTAAAAATGGTACTGAATAATACCTCGATAATAGCTAGTATTACTCACCTAATGCTACTTTTAGAGAGCCTAAAAATATCAGAAGCATTAAATTGTAAACCTTCCTAGGCCTAGAGAATATATGATATAGTAATCAAGAAGAACGAAACCATCCTGATTGACAGGTAAGATGGGACTCCTCATATATTTTTAAACTTATTAAAATTCATGACAATCCTGGATGTGACCTCTGTATTTACTTCTTCTAAGTTATTTGTTTCTGTATTTCTGTGCTTTCCTAGGAATCACTTTTCTGCCTGGAGATCTCCCTTTGGGACTGGGAAATGGCTGGTTAAGAGTGCTTGCCTGGCTTAAACGCGCTGAGCTGGATGGTGGTGGCTCAGGCCTGTCACCCCAGCACTAGAGGCAGGAGACTCAGGAATTCAAGGTCATCCTTGACTAAGCAGTGAGTCTGAGGCTAGCCTGGGATACTTGAGGCTATGTCTCTAAAAAAAAAAAAAAAAAAAAAAAAAATTCAAATGACACCCACATTTTTTTGATGTAGGCTGTCTTCAGACACACCAGAAGGGCACTAGAGCTCATTACAGATGGTGTGAACCACCATGTGGGTGCTGGAAATTGAACTCAGGACCTTTGGAAGAGCAGTCAGTGCTCTTAACCACTGAGCCATCTCTCCAGCCAGACACTTATACTCTTTCAGCCTTTTGAAGATGACAACGTGTGTCTTTAACTTCCATAGTTCTTTACCTTTTTTTGTTGTTGTTGTTGTTTTTTGTTTTTCGAGACAGGGTTTCTCTGTGTAGCCCTGGCTGTCCTGGAACTCACTCTGTAGACCAGGCTGGCCTCGAACTCAGAAATCCGCCTGCCTCTGCCTCCCAAGTGCTGGGACTAAAGGCGTGTGCCACCACTGCCCAGCTCAGCCATTCCTCGGGCTCTTAATATGCAGCCCAGACTGGCACTTCCAACTCAGGCCCTCTTGTTTCTATATCCTGAGTCCTGGGATCACAGGAGCATGCCACCACATCAGCTACCGGTCCCTGCCATCTCACCCAGTGCTGGATTCCAGCTGTTGAACCTACCACTCTGAGGCTCAAAGCTATACTTCACTTAATAGCTTTCTGCGTTGTTTCTTAACATTGCCCCTCCCTCATGTGTATTGAATATGATTTAGCAAATTATGTGAATTAAAAGACTACTTGGGATGTGGAGCTCATTTCTCTTGTGCCCTTTACCTAATCTTTGTTCCTTAAATTCTGGTTGATTTGGATTCAATTTTTTTCGTTTGGTTGGTTGGTTGGTTTGATTTATTTTGTTTGTTTTGAGACAGGGACTCTGTAGCTCTGGCTGTCCTAGAACTCACCGAGTAGAACAGACTGGCCTCAAACTCACAAAGATGCTCCAGCCAGGATGCATCTCTACATCCAGCTTAGATTTCTTTTATTCTCCCAAAACAGTGTGTCTCTGTGTAGTCCTGGCTGACCTACAACAATTTACTCTATAGACCAGGCTGGTCTCAAACTCAGGAACCTCAGAGATCTGGATGCCTCTGACACCTGAGTGCTGGGGTTAAAGGTGTGCTTATGGATTCCAAATTTTAAACTACCATTTTAAAAAAATGCATTTGAGTGGCCTGCATGCTGAGGTCAGAGGATATCTTGCCGTCAGCTGTCTGCTCAAGGGATAAAACTCAAGTTCAGCTTGGTGGCCAGCACCTTTTACTCACTGAGCCATCTTGCCAGCCAATGGACTCCAGTTTTAGAGCCCTGCTGTATTGCCAAGGATTTAGGCCATTTTCTGCTTTCCCTCAGTGTCTCCTAAGCAAATGGGCAAATTCCTTGAAAATAAAAGTAATAGAAGTGACCCCCCTCACTTCAAAGTGTTTCTTTCTCTCCACAACATTTACTACAGTACTAGCCACACTGACTGCTTTCTGATGCATTAAAGCAGCTGTGAGCGTCTGCATGTGCACGTGTGCTTTGTGTTGCTGAAGATCTTTTACCTTGTTCTCAAAAGGCATCCACACCTGATAATACGGTCTACCCCATCATGACAGAAGCAAAGGTCACAGAATCTGCACTTCCTTTTTCTTTGGTTGGTTGGATTGGGTTTGGTTTGTTTTTCCCTTTGGTTTGGTTTGGGTTTTGGGTTTTTTTTGTTTGTTTGTTTGTATGGTTGGTTGGTTGGTTTTTTTCAAGACAGGGTTTCTTTGTGTCCTGGAACTCACTCTGTAGAACAGTCTGGCCTCAAACTCAGAGATCTGCCTACCTCTGTCTTCTGAATGCTGGGATTAAAGGCATGTGCCACCACTGCCTGGCAAATGCACACTTCTTAAAATGGTAATTCTGACGACTTTATGAGAGACTGACCATAGAGAATAATGAAGCCAGAAAAGGGAGTTAAAAGACAATATTTAGAATTCCATACAAGCAGCCTGTGGTGCCTTGAGCAAGAATATTGATGTTGATAACACATATAAGACCTACAATCACAACCAAGGTTTCAAAAGATCTTATGCATGCTTCATGTAAGTACACACCACAGTAATACTGAGATGTTTAATACAAACATTTACTGCAGATAAATGTTGCAATAGGGACTAATAGGAAGCAATCTGAACATCACTTAACATCAGATTAATTAATTACTACCGTCCATTAAAAATCATGGCTGAGGGGCTGGAGAGATGGCTTAGCAGTTAAGTGTGCTTGCTGCTCTCTCATGAGGACAATGAATTCAGATTTCAGCACCTACCTCAAATGGCTCACATATGCTTGTAACTGCAGCTCCGAAGAATTCAATACCCTCTTCTGGTCTCAGAAGGCACACCACCCACATACACACACACACCACCACCACCACCACCACACAATATAATACATACATACATACATACATACATACAACACACACACACAAATCACACAGAAATATGAACATATAAATAAGAAAAACAAATCATAAAACAATAAACAAAATAAGAAACGTGGTTGAGCCGGGCGGTAGTGGCGCACAGCCTTTAAATCCCAGCACTTGGGAGGCAGAGGCAGGCGGATTTCTGAGTTCGAGGCCAGCCTGGTCTACAGAGTGAGTTCCAGGACAGCCAGGGCTACACAGAGAAACCCGTCTCAAAAAAACAAACAAAAAAAAGAAACGTGGTTGAGAGGGTATCCCAGAGATAGAACCTTTCCTGACTTTCAGCAGATTCTGAATTCTATTCCCAGCTCTGTTTTTTTAAGGGTTTTTTTTTTTTTTTTTTTTACACTATCCTCACATAGACCATGTTGACCTTGAACTCACAAAGAGCCTCTCCTCTGCCTCCTCTGCCTCCTCTGCCTCCTCTCTGCCATCTCGCCTCCTCTGCCATCCTCTGCCTCCTCTAGCCTCCTCTGCCTCCGATCCGCCTCTGCCTCCAGAGTGCTTGGGATTAAAGGCATACAGTACCACTCCTGGTTACCATAAAACTTTTTAAATAAAAGGAGGACTAGGGAGATGGTTCAGCAAAAAAAGGCACTTGCTGACAAGCCTGAGGACCTGAGTTCGATCCCCAGGATCCACATGGAAAGAGAAAATCAACTTCATGTTCTTCAGTTGTATACTGTGACATGTGGATGACCACACACACACACACCACACACACACACTGTAAAAAGTCTTTTAAGAGAAAAGAATGGGAAGATGGCTCAGTGGTTAAGAGCACTGGCTGCTCTTTTAGAGGACCCTATTTAAATCCCAGGGATCTGATGCCCCTTCTGGGCACCAGGCAAACATGTGGTGCCTAGACATACATGCAGGCAAACACCCATACACATAAAATATTTTTTATTAGAAAAATAATTGGAAGAAGGGTTTGGCTAACACAATGGCAGAACTCCTGCCAAGTACCCAGGAGGCTCTCAGCTTCCCAGGACCACAAAAATAAATAAACAATAAAACCTAAAATGAGGAGACAAAGGAATGTTTATTGGGATCACATGACAACAGTTTAAAAAAAATTAGGTCTTAAAAGAATTTATACAATCAATGACCCCACTTATCTTAGAAGTAATTATATATTATCTGTGGGCATTAATACATAGTTACTGTAGCACAACAATATTTTATGTGTGGTAGTATTTTCTCTTGGAAAAATAAATAACAAAATAGTAAGACTAGTTATCTGTAGAAGGGGCACACATCCTGTGTTTGCATTTTGTGCCTGTGTCTTTATGAATTTCCCACATTTATTTTCAATGTTGCGATATTTTTATCATTTAAAAAAAAGTTGTTTTTTAAACTCTTGACACTGTCCTTGACTCGGCCAGACCTGCTTCAGAAGCTGGGCCTGTTGGCTGCCAGGGACCATTCAGGTTCTGCAGTGAAGAGCGATAACTATCTAAATCCTGCCCCCAAGGCTGCTTACCTCCTGTCCTGCCTCTCCTGCGCCCGCCCGCCCGCTGCCCGCAGGCTGCACCGCTGCCACCCCAGCGTTCCTGAGAAGGAGCCTCACTCGCTGGCTCCTGCACCTGTCCCTCACTGGTCTCCGCACCTGCACCTGCACTTGGACATTTTGCTGGGAGCGACAGAGAATCCGAGGGCTGGGAGCCCAGGAAGGCGGCCCCACGCAGGTGGGATGAGGGAAGGCCTGAGCCATTATCTTGTTCCCCGTGCCCACCCCTTGGGTCAACCTCTTCCCAGGACACAAGCCTTCCTTATTAGTTTCTCTTGGCGTCCAAGCTGGTTTTTGTCTTCTAAGGACTCTCAGGTCAAGTATGTAAACCTGACCTTGGGCTCTCCCACAGGGAGCACAGAAGTGTTGTTGGTTTGGGTTTAGTTTGGTTGGGTTGTTGTTGTTTTGTTTTGGTCTGTCTGTGTTTGTTCTTCAAGACAGGGTCTTACCTTCTAGCACAGGCTGACCTTGAACTCCTGGTCTCTGCCTCCCAAATGCTGGGATTACAGATGTGAGTCACCAGGGCTCTGACAAATTTCCTCTTAATCTCAGAGGTCTCATGCAGTCAGTCTTGAGTCACATGCCCAACTCAGCCCATGCCCAGATCTGTAAACACAATGATTTTAAGTGGTAGCCACGTGAGTTTGTTTATAACCTAGAAGTATGTGTTAATTTTACCATTTATTGAAAATTAGAACTGCAAACCTGCTCAGAGGCTTGGATTTGTAATGGCATCCTTAAAGTCTGCCTCCTCCAACCCAAGGCATTTGTAAGGCATAAATGCATGCTTGTGTTTGGGACTATATGGAAAATATGTATATTCTTAAGGAGTAGGTGCTAATGGGGGGGGGGGAGGCTGCAATAAGTATTTAAGAATAAAACAAGCTCACTGGGTAGTGGTGGCGCACGCCTTTAGTCCCAGCACTTGAGAGGCAGAGGCAGGTGGATTTCTGAGTTCGAGGCCAGCCTGGTCTACAGAATGAGTTCCAGGACAGCCAAGGCTATACAGAGAAACCCTGTTTCGAAAAACCTAAAAAAAAAAAAAAAAAAAGAATAAAACAGGCTCAACTTTTTTTGTTTGTTTTTTGAGATAGGGTTTCTCTATTTAGCCCTGGCTGTCCTGGAACCCGCTTTGTAGACCAGGCTGGCCGTGAACTCATAGATCAAGACATGTGCCACCAATGGGCCTCAATTATTAAAACCCCCAACGACTGAAACTTCAGACAGAGTGCCTGACAGAAGCCACTTTGAGGAGAACAGAATTGTTTTGGTTACTGCATTTTGCTGTCAGGTTGGGCTAAGTGGGCTCAGGACCCAGGAGAGGTAAATACAGGCTGAAAACCATCCCTTGTTCTGCCAACTGGGTCATTGTGCTTGCAGGAGCTCAGGTGACCATGACCTTTTGCTCCCACCACCGGGGGGCTGAGATTACAGATGTGTGCCAACATGCCTGGTTTCAAGCACTGTCGAGGACTGAACCCAGGGCCCCTTGCACAGCACGCTCCCACTCCTAACCAACTAAGCTACCTCTCCGGCACCATCAACCTTTAGACTGTATCCCCAAGAGTGGACTTGCTAGATAATTCTATGTTTTAGTGCCTGAGGAATCGCTACATGGCTTTCCATAGACACCACATAATTTTACATTGCCTCCAGGAGGACACACACAACTCATTAACACTTGTTATTTTCTGAGGTTTATATGCCAACCTACAAATGTGTATGAAGGGATGGCAAGGCAGTAGCTACACGGGGGGAGTGGGAAAGGACCCTAGCTACCATCATATATTCCTCACTTTGAATCCTCCGATGTGTTCTTTTGTCAATATCTATTTTAAACCTTAGTATATCAAGGTTGAAATTCTCAGATAAGCCAAGCCTGGACTTGACCATTAGTACACACTATTTTTTTTTTTTTTTTGCATATCACAAATTTGTCCATCAATCCCTCTAATATTTAAAGATAAATATAGAATATAGCTTCTTGGGCTTTTCCTAACATCTGCTAAGTTCTTCACCAGGGCCTGAAGCTTTGTTTTCTTAATCAGATTTCCAGGGGATTTGACACTTGGGAACTTCTGTCCCTTGTCCAGATGTTCATCTCATGCAGACATTGTACCTACAGTTAGCAAGTGGCCAGCCAGTTTGTCTAGGATTCTTCCTCAGCCTAGAAGTCTTTTACCTTCACAAAAATGTCTCCCAAAGAAAGGTGTTTGTTGTTTGTGTCAGGGTCTCATGTAGCCCAGTCTGGCCCCAAACTTGTGATCCTCCTGTACCCACCTGAGTCCTAGGGCTACAGGTAGCTTCACACCCTGCTTCTAAGGTAGGTCTTATCTCCAAGGAGGGAATGAAGGCTTCAGAGCCACCACTGTTAGGCAAACTCTTCTCTAGAACAGATCAGTGCCTCAGAGACCCTGGAATAGCACAGCCAATGTGGCTCCAGAGAGGAAGACAACTCTCCAGCGTGGCCGTCCAGAGCAGGAATGCCTGTCCCATCCCTCTGGAGCTAGAAAGTCAGGCTGCTGAGGAGGTACCTAAGTACAATGTTAGTGTTTGAACCAATCAAGACCAGACCCAGATGCTGGATCTGGCAAGTATTCACGTCCTCCTTGCTTCCCTTTGTCATGTGATGATGATGTCGGTGACACCAACAGGGACCCTTACACGAACCTGTGTTGTTTCAGGCAGACGACACGCATCATCCACTTTATTGCCCCAACAGTCCTATAGAGTAGACGCCATTATCCCCATTTTTTATGAGTGAAGCCACCAAGGCATGGACAGATTAAGTATGTTTCCCAAAGGAACAATGGCCTTTTCCCCTTTAGTCACTACTAGTAAGGACACATGAAGTACACTATGATAGAGTATGGTAATAACTATCTCTTAAGGGTCATCTTCAAAGTCAAGCTTCATAGAAGGCCAAGTGGGAAGATATAAAAGAAATTTAGGAACTTCTAATCATTCCACAAATCAGAATCCAGGGATCACCTAGTCTTGACTCAGTCCCCTCCCTGAGAGACACAGTGGGGACTGGTACCTTTAGGAACACCTAGAAATCCCCAGGCAGAGTTAAAAGCCACACCGATGAAGGATCTGAGAACTTGGCAATTTTATCTTACTAGTTTTTTATGGTGGACCAGCCTTTGAACAGAGAACCTCACACATGATAAATAAACCTTTTACCTTGAAACAAGTTCTCACTAAATTGCTTAGGTTGGCATGGAACTTATGACCCCTCTGCGTCAGCTTCTCAAGTAAGTGCCTAAATTTGGGTTCCAGATTATGTATTGTATGTATGTATGTATGTATGTATGTATGTTTGTATGTATCTTTTTTTCTAATATAGTGTGTCCCAGGCAGACAGATTATGACAAAAATCATTTGGTGTCTATCTGAAAGCCAAGTTTATCTAGTTACATTGTGATTTTATTTTACTAAATCTGGGGCTACCTGGAACTCCCAGAAAAAGAACATGAGAGACTGCCATGACAGTTTACCTGCCCAGACATGTATCCCTGACTGAAGTGGCTGGGTGCCCTGGAATGTCATCCTCTGAGTGCAAAATGCCCCTGGAGACAGGACCATGGTCAATGGGGCAGAATGGACACGCTATGGGCCACAGGTGTTAGTATGCTTTGTAACTAGTAACCTTTTCTCTTTTTCTTCCAGGAAAAAAAAAAATGGCTTTGGGGAACCTCCTGAAAACTGAGAAGGAATGTACCCCAAAACATTTTCCAGTTCCCTCACCTTGGATTCTCCCTTATTCTTGGTTGTTTACAATCAAAAAAGAAACACATGTTCATGTGCTGGCAAGCTGGGTTTGTGAGGAAAGAAGTTTGCCACACAAGCGCACACCTGCATTCCATCCCCGTGCCCCATAAAGCTCTCCCCTGACCACCACACACAAGCCATGCCGCAGTGCCCCTTCCCCCCAGTCACAACACACACAGACACCAGCTAATAATAATAATTTTAAAAGAGAGAACCGGTGAACTGGCTCAGCAGATAGAAGCACAACAGGCCACCCAGTGAGCCTGATGACCTGAGTGTGTCCTCTGCGCTCCCCTGGTGCAAGGACAGAACCCACAAGTCGTCCTGTCCTCTGGGCTCCAGGCATCAGAGCACACAAGAGTGCTCTGTGGCACTTAACTGCCCTCCCAAAATCAGAAAGAAAGAAACAAAGACATTGTCAGGGCTTTTTTTTTTTTTTAATTCCCCTAAAAAATGACTCCTAATAGTGGTTTGATGTGTCTCCCTTCAGGTCTCTTCTCATAAACTTTGTCAGGTATTAATATCATTCCTACAGACAGTTCTGACACTTGAACGTCTGTCCCACAGTCAGTGACTTCTGGGTATGTATACATCGCTATTTTTGATTTTATTTTTTTTTCTGTCTTAATGTTTCTGTTTTTTAGATTCAGTCATTTTATTTTACATATGTGTGTTTGGCCTGTATGTACATATGTGTACCATGTGCATGTTTGGTGTCAACCAAGGTCAGAAGAAGGCATCACATTTCCTGGAACTAGAGTTTTGGATAGTTGTGAGCCACCATGTGGTGCTGAGAATCAAACCAGGTCTTCTGCAAGAGCAACCAGTGCTCTGAGGCTTGAGTCCCTGCCTCAACTTTACAAAAACAAGCAAAACAAAAAACAAAACAAAAAAAACAACTTTTTTTTTTTTTGAGACAGAGTCTCATGTAGTCTCATGACTGGCCTTGTGTAACTGGGGATGGTCTTGAACTTGTCCCGTCACCCCCAGACAGGATTTCTCTGGTGTACCCCTGACTGTCCTGGGACTCACTCTACAGACCAGCCTGCCTCTGCCTCTGGAGTGCTGGGATTAAAGGTGTGCACACCATTCCCTGGCTGAACCTGAGCTTCTGATCCTGTCTCTAGCTTCTGAGTGCAGGGATTTCCGGCAGATGCTACCACACCTGGTTTATACAAGTACTGGGAATAAACCCAGGGCTCGATGCATGCTGAGCAAGCACTTAACCTACTGACTTACATCCCGGGCCCCTCAATATTATTTTAATAATTTTTAAATTTTCAATTGTACATATGGAAGGGGTAGAATACGGAGCATGGCATTTCAACACATGTATACAGTGTTTAATGATTGGATCAGAGTGATTGACATATCCATAAACTTAGATATAACTGATAAAACACTTCTCTGTGTTGAGAATATTCAAAATCCTGTACTGTACAAACTATTTGAAATACATAATTAATCTTGTCGATCATAGTTGTCCAAATGTACTTCAGATCATTCAAAGTTATTCCCCAAACCACGTTATGCATGTTTATACTGGTAGTGGTTGGTCTATTGGCACACTAAGCCCCTCTACTTAATGAAAAACAGTTGCACATGGGCACATCACACCAAACTTAGTGTGGGACTTGGGGTGTCACAGCCCACTTTGGCTCTGACCTATTGGCCCGTTTACTCTTCATGTGATCAAAGAGAGGAATCCCTATGTATTGTTTTCCCATGGTTGGATGGGAAATCCATGACCAGGGAAGCCTTGGCCAAAGGGACCCTGAGTTACTGCTTCTATAGTGAGACCCTCTGATTCAGCCCAGGGCTCCTCAGCTAGCATCCTCACTGGGATCACCTGACTCCAGCAGCTGCCCAACCCCTGGGCAGCACCCCAGAGCCTCCTGGCCTCAAACGGGTTGGGCAGCATTCACTTCCCTGCGCTGTCCTCCCGACCTGCTCAGTCATTAAGAAATGCCTCCACAGCCGGCACAGTGACAGCAGCTGTCAGCCCAGGTGGGTGGCTCCCATCTGTGAAGGCCTTGGGTAGAAAGACCAACACTACTCTCTCAGGTACAGCCAAAATGTGTGTGTTGGGGGAGGGGTGCTGGCTGGGGTGGAGGATGGCTTCTGAGAATGCTGTGAAGTGGAACTGGAATAATGTGTGAGAAGAAGGAGAAAGATAGCAAATGTGCGTGTTGCTGATGGGTGGGGAAGCAGCCGTGGCTGAAACTGCCTGGCTTGCACTAGGGCTCTGGGAGGGAACTCCAGGTGTCTAGAAGTAGCATTCTGTCTCATGGGATGTGGGGTCCTTTGGGTGGGTGACACCTGTTCCTCATCTCTATCCTAGAGATATGATGCTCCTGTAAAGAATCATGGGTAAAGGAGCTTTGTGAGACTGGCTCCATTCAGCTACCTCCATTCAGCCTTCTCACTTCATAAGTGGCCAGAGGGATAACCCTGTTTAGGGGCACTCCAGAAACTGGTGTATCCCCTTTCTGCTGGGATGTATGATTTACTCCTCTCACGAAAGTCTGAAAGGTCCTCCGTGGAGGCCCATCTGAACTCCAGTAGAGAGACAATACATCATATGGGCTGTCAAGGGAGTTGTCCTGAATTCAAGTCCTAGGTCTTCCTATACTAGCATTATGACTTTGACGAAGTTCTATACTTGAAGTCTCGGGTCCCTCGGCTGTAAAATGGAGATAATACCTACCTCCCCAAACTTGTTGTCAGGATCTGGTGAGGAAGGGATTTATTTGCCAAACACGTAATTAGTGTTCAATAAATGGCCGCTGTTATAATTATTTATTATTAGCTCAACACTGGTCTCACTTGAGCCAGGAAGATGTTCCAGCCCTCCTCTTCCCCAGTTTCCTAAAAGCACCAACGTGGATGTCTTTGGTACAGAATGCCTTACAGTGTCACTTACCCAGACTGTGCCATAACTACAGCACACCCCTAGTATTTTGCGTGCTATGCTCCCACACCCCAGCTCCCAAGACAGAGTCAGGTTAGGTTCCCCAGGGAGAGAAAGGAGGGGTCAAAAACACACTGGGAAATGAAGTTGAGAAGGTGTGTAGGGGGTGAGGTGTACATTGTCCAAGCATGAATTGTGTGGCTCTCCTGGGTGCAAGAAACTGAGAGGTCCTGGTGAGTAACCCAGGATGTCTCTGACACTCCCTGAACTGCCTTTTAACTTTTCCTAGAACTCAGAGAAGGAAAAAAAAAAGCTCCTCCTCCCGGATCAGCCTTAGCGTGACTTCTGACTTGGCTAGCATCTACTCAGCCAGTCTATCAACAGTTCTAATAATGTTCTCTGCATCACCCATGGAATCTTTCTCCTCTCTTTTCATCACTTCCAGGTGACCTTGAGTCACACACACACACACACACACCACACACACACACACCCCTCGCCCATCTCCAACACTGAGTATATTAGTTTATAAAACTAGACATTGTGACTGATACTGAAATCCTGTCTTCCTCTTTGATTCACATTGGCTCTCTTACCTGTCTGGAGCCTCATTTCTCAGTTATCCAAACAACTTACAGCACTGAACATCAATCAATCCTTCTTTAAAAAAAAAAAATCTATTAAAACAAACAAACAAACAAACAACAACAACAAAAAAAAACCCTTATAGCCAAACACTGTGGTCCACGCCTGTAACAACAGCATGTGGTGAGTAGAGGCAGGAAGGCTAAGTGTTCAAGTCTATCTTAGCTATATAGCCCAGTTCCGGACCAACCTGGGCTACATGAGACTCTGTCTCCAAGAAATAGGAAAAACAAGTCATAAATGTCCTTTAGGCTTCGTGAAGGACTTCATGACTACTTTTTATCCCTAGAGTATAACCTCAGTATTTGGCAAATTGCTGTTCAATCTGATGGGTGGACAGAGGGGTGGTGGGGATTACCCCTGTATTTCTTGGGAAATACGGTGCAGAGGAACAGTTTAGTTGTTGGTTATCTTTTTTTTTTTTTTTTAAATCATCCTGACAGCAACTCACACATTCAGATCTATTTGGATGTCTACTAGGAAACAAATCTGAGAACTTGGCAGCTGTCCTGCTTTTTCTAGTGCCACCACTTACCTAGTCTACTGTCATCCTGTCAGTTTATTCTAATTTGAGGAGAACTGCCCTTTGTCAAGGGCTGCGACTCTATAGACAAGATGCCCAAAAGGGATTTCCAGGTCTCCTCCTAAGAGAGGACTTAGCCTGTCTTAACAGTGACTCTCCCCTTTGTTTCTGGCACTTCCTGCCTGACATAGTCTTCACTCACTAATGCCACCACCCATTGTGGGAGGAAGGTGCTGTTGTGAGCTGCATCTTTTTGCTTTGGTTTGTTTTCTTGAGACAGGGTCTCACTATGTAACACTGACTGTCCTGAAACTCACTGTGTCACAGGCGTGGACCACCGTGCCCAGCTCTCAACCTCAGAAGGCTAGCCGACTTCACCAAGGTTAACAGGTAGCAAGGGCCGTCATGGATAGTCATAGATAGATAAAGAATTCAACCCATTTCTGCCATCTGAATACTTGACCCCATTTCCCAGCTCAGAGGCCACATTAGCCACCTCAGAGACCAGAGAAACCTCCACAATGATTTTGGACTGCTTCTATGGTCCCAACACCATCCCCCCCACCCCACCCCCTTTTTTTTTTTAAAGAGTTAGGACATTTTCAACCCAACAACAGGGATTTTCAACTAAACAAATGGAGGGGAATCAGAGTGGCTCCAGAAGATTCATGACCTTTATAGATTTTTCCTCCAGCTAGCTAATCCCGTTCCCACTGTGCACCTGTTAGCACTCAGGGTAGCCATGTCGTCCGTCTTCAGTAGATCTTGGGTCATTGCTCTCTGTCACTGAGGGTACCATATATCAATTATAGGAGTTTTGGGATGGGTTTAGGCTCCAGCGTTGTGATTCTGGAGACATGTACACGCAAGTACTTGGACCCAATATCCATCTGAGCAGCTACTCCCCTTCCAAGTTACCCACAATCCTGCTAAGAGAACCATTGGCTCTCCTATTTCCTCTCAGATAGGTTTGAAACCCACCGCGTGTGCTTCAGAGACTCAGTAGCTTAGACTTCAAACAATATGACTCTGACCCCTCATTTGTCTTCTCACCAGGCTCAGATCTCAGTGACTTTGCCCATTTCCAAAATACCAGGCGCATCCTCCAAGAATGAAAATCTACTTTTGCCGAGGTTAATCAGAACCTTCTGACAGCCTAGAGCCTCCACAGAAGGAGCCCAGAAGAATGACTGAACATGGCTGGTAGGTGATTCCTCGAAGCCCAGCTATACTTGCATGTGTATGTTGCAAGCTTTGGGGTTTTTTAAAAAATTGCTTTATAGTTATGACTGCCACTGAGAACACAGTCTTGGAAGTGGTGATAGAGACATGGGATCCACAGATCATCAAAGCCCGGCTGACAGGGAAGGCTGAAGAATAGTGCATGTAGTTCATAGTGTAGAGCCACACTGACTAGAACTGCCTATGCTCCTGGCCATGGATCGCCTTAGGCCTCATTTGCCATGGGAGCTGGGTCCAGCACTGAAGCAGGAAGAGGTGAGCTGGTGACATCAACAGTGCTTGTCATAGTTGTGGTGAGACATCGGGTATTTCAGGTATCCATCCTACTCCACACACTTCCTACCTGTTTCCTGATGCCAGCCCCAGGAGAGTCTATACAACTCTTCTGTGGATCCTAGGCTCTACATCTTAGTTTGATCCAGGTAGGCCGCTGAGGAGAAGCAGAAACAAAGGGGAAGAGGTGGAGACAGGATAAGAGTGGGGTCAGGAAGCGGGAGGAAAAGGTGGAAAAACTCCCAGATGCTCACAACCCTTCACTCTTACATTCCCCAGCTGAGGCCTGTTATCTCTGAAGGGCCATGTCAGAAGGGGGAAGCAAGGACAGCTCGGGCAGCGAGTGCCCTGTATGCTACGAGAAGTTCCGGGATCTGGAGGGCGCCAGCCGGACGCTGAGCTGCGGCCATGTGTTCTGCCATGACTGCTTGGTCAAGTACCTGCTCTCTACCCGCGTGGATGGACAGGTGCAGAGGACTATCGTCTGCCCTATCTGCCGCTACGTCACCTTCCTCAGCAAGAAGAGCTCCCGCTGGCCCTCCATGCTGGACAAGAGCTCACAGACTCTGGCTGTGCCTGTGGGCCTGCCCTCCGTGCCCTCACCAGACCGTGGAGGCCACACAAACCCCCTGGTTATTTCCCACCAGGCCTGGAGACAGTCGCCAAGCCAGGGACCTCAGCTCCCCTTGGACCTGCTGCCCAGCCTGCCACGAGAGTCACAGATTTTCATCATCAGTCGCCACGGGATGCCGCTGGGGGAACAAGACAGTGTGCTGCCCCGACGTAGCCTGGCAGAGATATCTGAGGCATCCCCGGCTCCCAGCGCCACCCGTTCTTTCTGCTGCCGGTCTCGGGCCCTCCTGCTCATCACCCTCATTGCCGTGGTGGCTGTGGTAGCTGCTATCCTGCCCTGGGTGCTGCTGGTGAGGAAGCAGGCCTGAGCAGCAGCAGGCAGAGGACAGGGGAGCAAGGCTCAGTATCTAAGCTGTGCTCCATGCTGTGCTGGCCACGGCTAGGGAGAGGGCAGAGGGTCCTAGTGTAGACCTGGTACAATCAGGCTGCAGAGGGAGGTCCCGGACTCAGAGGACACGGGTGGGCCATATTGGAAGGTTAGGGGCTTTGTCTCCACCCTTTTCATTCCTTGTCAGTGAGGGCTTTGGCATGAGGAGAGGCTAGGGACAGAGATACTCTGAGGCTAACACTGAATGGCCAACTCTCCATTTGTGGCCCCATAAATATCCCCAACAAACACCCCTTCGCTAGGCTGGAATTATAGCAAGCTAGAAGCTGGGTGGCCATTGCTCACCTACAGGGTCATAAACCTTACCAGCCAAGTAACCAACCTAAAGCCAGGTAGACCTAGGCACAAGGAAATTTTGCTGGCCTGTGTCCTACTAGATGAGAGTCCAGTGGAAGGCCTGTCCCAGGTCAGAACTCTTCCACAGAGGATCCTCTACAGTGCCCCAGGAAGAAACAGAAGTTGATACAGGGTCCTAGCTCCAGTTTTCCCACATCATTATGCCTCATCAATAGTGTAAAACCTCACTGCAGGGCTCACTGTCTAAGTGTCGTCTCACTAAATCTCCCAAAAACCGCACATCATCTTGAAAGAGGAAGATGATGATCTCAGAAGCTGTAGCCCAGGATGGGGGTGGGGGGTGGGCATCAGAGAAAAGCTTTTCTGGGTGGTCAACAAAGAGGCCACTGTTGACAGAATAGCCACAGCCTCAGAGGTTTCTGTAAACTGCCAGGCCCAAGGAACAGACCTGATTTCCAGTCTTAGGGTTCTCAGGGTGAAATAGAAGACAAGGGGTGGAGGGACGCCCTCCAGGTGAGACTTGAGTCAGCTGAGATGTGAGCAAATTAACCCCTGGGGGCTCCCACCTTCCTCCCTGCCAAGTCCACCTCCTCATGAGCCAACCATTCATTAGAAGCCACACCAGCTGGGCCAGTTTCCCAGGTGGATTCTCTAGGGCTGAGCTGGGTGAGGAAGGGTGGGGAAGAAAGCAGCTGAGCTTGTCAGCTGTCTCAACAGATGCTGATAGCCAGGCACTGCATCCTGGAGTGGTTGGGTACCTCACTGACAACTTCCTATAAGGAAGGCCTCAGAGTGGGTCTCTTTTGAGGAAGTCCTCAAGGAAGCTAATCCCTTGTCACTGAAAACAACAGGGACTTCCAGCTGTCACAGAGAGGAGAGGTTTGGCATCCAGGGTGTGTCAGTAGTTGAGCCAATCCACAATAGCCACACAGAAGTTCACTAGCTGTGTAGAAGGAAATAATGCTATCCCTCTTAGCTACTTCTCCGATGTCTGTCATGGTTGACATCTGGGGACCATCAGAGAGAGCCTCACCCAACAAGGGATGTTTGCGACTAAGTGGTTGTTGCTTTCAGGGGCCCACCAGTGGATTTATACTTCTTTTAAGACTAAAGAACACAGGTGCTGTGTTGATGTGGAGGGAACGGGTAGA
The DNA here is from genome assembly GCA_021653895.1 of Mastomys natalensis. Classification (NCBI taxonomy): domain Eukaryota; kingdom Metazoa; phylum Chordata; class Mammalia; order Rodentia; family Muridae; genus Mastomys; species Mastomys natalensis. The sequence continues at coordinate 70,938 of JAJTUV010000217.1, forward strand.
TCGGGGGTCGGGGGTGGGGGCGATATTTATTACAGAAACAAAAGGAACTTTGCAAACCTGTGAGTCTGTGTCCGCCTCGGCCAGGCTGTGCTGATAGTCAGTGCCACAAGATTCTAGGGAACTGATTCAAAGCCTTTCAGATCCTGCTGTGTTTGCCAAGGCTCTTCCAAAATACCTGTGATGTTTTCATGTTGTGCAGCTGCAACTGTAGAAGCTACTTCTTTTGTTTTCAAATAAAGGTGGGAAGCCATTTTTAAAATAAAAGTAGATATTTTCTCAGAGTCCAGAGACCTTTGCAATGTGTGTAGACTCTTAAAAATCCCAAAGTCCATAAGACCCTGAGGCGCATTTGTAAAAGAACTATAAATCAAAACCACTCGCATCGATTACCTGTTAGTTTATTAAATCCTGTTCTGCTCCTGAGGCTGGGGTGGCAGGTGAATTGTTAGTGGAAATGCGTATTTTTTTTTTTATTTTGTTATTGTTGTTTGGTTGGTTTGGTTTTGGTTTGGTTTTTGGGTTTTTTGTTTTGTTTTGTTTTTGAGACAGGATTTCTCCCGTGTAGTCTGGCTGTCCTGGAACTCACTCTAAACCACACTGACCTTGAGTTTTCAAAGATCCACCCGCCTCTCCCTCCCAAGTGCTGGGACTAAAAATATGTGCCGCCTCCACCTGGCTAGAAATGCGTATTTGTAAAAGCTGTCCAATGAAGCTGGACACATTATCTCTCAATGTTTCCATGTTGGCCCAGCAGTTTGTGTTCTAGAAATGTGTCTCCTTGGTACAACTGTCTAGATGACTGGTGACATACACACAATATCATATAATTGTGGTTCTATTTGTAATAACAAAGGATAAGAAAGCCCCTAAGTGGTAATCAACAAACAACTAGTTATTAACCTTGAGATCTGGGGCCTTCAGTCCCAACGAGGACTAAAGGATGTAGCAACAAATGGAATGGGTTAGGCACAGAACACTGGGTTCTGGACACTATGATTTCTGTGGAACAAGGAATAAATATTTTCCTATTTGCTTATATGTGCATTAGCTGGGGAAAAATAGACAAAAATAACAACAAATAAACACCCTAATAACAGATTTAACTGTGGAAAGGACAGAGAAATTGATGGGATGGAAGACTTCACTTTGCCTGTTATGTTTTTGGACTTTTAAGTCAAGCAAATGTTTATTCAAAAACTAAATAGAGGGCTTGGAGGATAACTCAGTGGTAGAGAAAGTGCTTAGCAGGACATAGACCCTGGGTTTATACCCAGCAGACACTGGTGAGATCAGCAGACCATAACTAGACTACTGGCAATTTGTTGTATCACTGTGTAAAAAAAAAAAAAGGTTAGTTTTAGTGTATTCTCTTCTTGCCCAGATGGGAATCCACCTCGAGAATACTTAAGGCTGGAGAGATGGAGCTTAATATTTATCCTTGTTAGGGTTTCTATTGCTTCAATGAAACACCATGACCAAAAAGCAAGGGGAGAAAGGTTCATTCAGTTTCCACCTTGCTGTTCAGCATCAAAGGAAGTTAGGACAGGAACTCAAGCAGGGAAGAACCTGGAGGCGGGAGCTGATGCAGAGGCCATGGAGGGGCTGCTCACTGGTTTGCTCCCCCTGGCTTGCTCAGCCTGCTTTTTATAGAACCCAGGACCACCAGCCCAGGGATGGCACAGCCTGCAATGGACTGGGCATTGAGCACTAACTAAGAAAAGTATTTTCTCAATTAAGGCTCCCTCCTTTCAGATGACTCTAGGTTGTGTATGAATTGACATAAGACTAGCCAGCACCCACAAGGTGGCGCACATTCATCTGTAAGGTGTGATGCCCTCTTCTGGCCTCTAGGGGCACTAGGCATGCAGTGTGGTATACACTGAATGTATTCAGGCAAAACATTCAAACACATAAAATAATGAATTTTTAAAATGGAGCTAGAGTTGACACAGTGGTTAAGAGCACTTACAGCTCTACTAGAAAACCCAGATTCAACTTCCAGCACCAACGAGGTGACGCAAAACCATCTGTAACTCCAGTCCCAGGGCATCTGACACCCTCTTCTGTTCTCCTCAGGCACCAGGAATGCATGTGTTACATAGACACATATGTGTACAGACAAAACACCTATTTACACAATTTTTTAAATTACAAATAATTTTTTTTGGTTTTTTGAGACAGGGTTTCTCTGTGTAGCCCTGGTTGTCCTGGAACTCACTCTGTAGACCAGGCTGGTCTCCAACTCAGAAATCCACCTGCCTCTGCCTCCCAAGTGCTGGTATTAAAAGCGTGCACCACCACTGCCCGGCCACAAATAAATTTTAAAAGAACACTTGAGAACTGCCACAGCACTGGTTCTGTGCTTCAAGGGTGTCAAGTCAGCCACTGGCTCTGTAGGGCTGGTTTGTCCCGTTTACAGACATGCCATCTTATGGATAAGAGGCACCAAGAAACACAAAAAATGTTTCATCTTGTCAGTGCTCCTAAATTCTTGTGGATTTCCTTGAGTCTCATCATTCAACGTGTGTGCTTTGATTCCCTGTTCTCTGCCTTCCCTTTATCTTCCTAAATAAATGTATCATTTAGGCAACTATCTTAGGAAAGGTGGTTGCTTAAAGCATAGGGAGATAAATTTTGACAGACAGACAGACTGACAGATGGATGGATATATGGATACCAGCAATATAAACGGAAGGACGAACACATGACACCGGACATGATAACACGTGCCTGGAATCCCAGCATGCAGTAAGCAAAGGCAGGAGGCTCTTGAGTTCATCGTGGCCTGGGTTGCAGAGGGAGACCTTCCCAAACAACAGCACAACTGCAGCTTTTCTCTTCCTTCCTTCTGAGGCGCATACACAGGCCTCTCCCACTGTCACGGGAGCCTGTAACCTCCAGACTTCTCAGTCTAGGCCCACCAGGCAAGCTTAGGAAGCTGTGGATCAGGCCAGATTCTGGAGCTAACTTCTCTGGCTTGAGTTTCCAGAAACAGTGAAAAGCTGATCTAGAGAGACAGCCTCACGCCCTCTGCCGCTCAGCTGAGCAGACTGTTTCCTAAGCACACCATATCCCATCGTCCTGGCTATATTCAATTATGCTTCTTTGTTGCCTGGTTTCTCTTCTTTCTGGGCAAAGTGCTCCTTCAGGGGAGGAACTTATAGAACTAGGTACAGAACTTAGTAGTGAGCCCTACATATAAGATAAGCACTACATAGAAAGTAAAATAAATAAAATTTGTGTAATGCACACCTATACATGCCTAGTTCAATTTAGATGTGAAATTGGGGGTGGAGGGGAATCCCTGCTTTGATGCATCTCAGCTTTATGAAGACCTGCTTCAAAATGACCCTACAGGTCAATTAAAGGATCCTTTTCAGCCAGGTGGTGGTGATGCATGCTTTAATCCCAGCACTTGGGAGGCAGAGGCAGGCGGATTTCTGAGTTTGAGGCCAGCCTGATCTACAGAGTGAGTTCCAGGATAGACAGAACTACATATAGAAACCCTGCCTTGGAAAACTAAAATAAATAATCTTTTTCAGTCAGGTTAGGAGGCAGAGAAGAACCATGTGAGCCAGACACTGGAGAGATAAGCAGACCATAACTAGACTGCTGGCAATTTGTATCACTGTGTAATTTGTTTAACAATCTTATCGCTGTATGAAGTGGCTGTGTTGTCCAAACCCAGACCTACAGGTTTCATTCTGATGATGATTCAGAATTGCCAGACTGGGGAAACCAAGGAGGCACGAGCCAGGGCAGGATGTCCTCAGAGAATGTGGGGAGTCCTGGAAGAGGAGAGATTGTTAAGGAAACTAAAAAACACTTCCTGAAAGCAAGCTGGTGAGTCGGAAAGGAGGAAGGAAGGCGAGGAAGACAGGAGCTCTAGGCAGCTCGCTATGGCCCTGTGACCTCTGGGCTTCCCTCTAAAAGGCACAGAACCTAGTTCCTGGAAAATGACATTTGCCTCTCACCTCCAATCTTCCCTCAAGTTATCCTGCTGCCTCGTGGAGCTAATTTTAACATTCTTCAAAACTCAGTCAAGGGCGACCTCACCGCACAAATCTCCCTGATCCCAAAGCTGAAGGAAGCTGGCTCAAGTTTCTTGTGACCCAAAACTTGCTGCTTCCTCTGCCTATGTCCCCTCTTAGACCATGACTTCCTGCAAGCACAAGCCTGGAATTATTTTGTCACTCCAGTGTTCTAGGCTAGCCCATGAAGGATGTACCATAAGCATTTGTTGAATAGAATTGCTGCAGATTTTGTTCATTTATTCTTTTTATTTTCTTTCTTTTTGTTTTGTTTTGTTTTTGTTCTTGTTTTTCAAGACAGGGTTTCTCTGTATATCCCTGGCTGTCCTGAAACTCACTCTGTAGACCAGATTGGCCTCAAACTCAGAGATTCTCCCTTCCTCTGCCTCCCAAGTGTTGGAATTAAAGGTGTGCACCGGTACACCCAGCTTTCAAATTTTCAATGACATATAAAATTGGGGCTCTTTCTTTTACAGAATATTTGACAGCACACTATTTTAAAATCATGAATACAGATGACTCTATTTTGAACCCTCAAAGGTATGGTTTCTCGCTATTCAACTTGACAGTAGGTTCCTACAAACCGAGCCATATCGTTTCCAAGGGGGCCTGGAGAGCCAGTCTCAGGGGTTCTAGACTCCGCTAGAAGTCATGGGTCCTGTGTTCCCTCGCACCTTCCTGGCTCAGTTATCCACTCTGTAAACTGAGGAGAGTACACCTGCATCAGCCTAAAGACGTTAGCCATGTAAAAGCGTGTAGAAGAGTGTGCTGTGCCTAGGACTCAGCAAGTTCCCTGTGTCTTACAAAATACATGTCTCCTGTTAGCATGACGTCCGTATTATTCATTCGACAGAAACCGATGCGTCAGAACCCATTTGCAGGGAAGGGGACCCCCTTGTCCTGCCTCCATCAGATCTGGAACAGAGGGGTTTATAGTTTTAAAGGCGCTACGCCTGGAGCCCGAGAATGGGAGGGTGAGGTCCCCCAGGTCCCCTCATTTCTCCATCATGCTGGCCTCCCGTCTCTAAGCAACCCTCTTCATCCCCAGAGCACTGCCTTCCCCAGAGGATTAAGCCTAGTACTCACACCTCCAAGGGATGACGTCAGGACCCCCTCACAGTTCCCCTCCGAGCCTCTAGATGTCGCTAATCTTCCATTCCTAGTTTCTTCTAGCTCAACCTCCTCTCCCCTTTCGCTCCGAGACTCTCGCGAGATCTCTCGGCAACTTACAGAACCGGAAGTCGCGTGTAGATCTCTTTCCTTTTGCGGCCATCAGTGGATCGCAGCCGGTGAGTTTTCGGCGGGCTGCCGCGGGGAATCCGCAGCCATCCACCGCGAGGCAATGGGGCTTTTTCTCCCGAGGCCCCGAGACAGTCTTGCTGGCCCGGCATCATTGCTGGAATGGGCTAGATCCGTGTCTTTCCTAGCCAGGGACCGCGGGGCCGGAGAGGTGTAGGGAACAGATTCGTGGACTCCAAGGCCGGCGGGGGCCTCTGGAGATGTAGTTAACTAAGTAACAGCCTCGAATCATCTGTGCTGTTAGGCCTCTCGCCGATTGGGAGGGTCTGGAGATCCGCCCTAGTTTCCATGCTCAAATGGAGCAAAATGCAGAACACCGGAGTGTGTAAATGAGAAGGTAAAACCCGACGCTATATAGGACCCTCATAGGGTGCTTACGTTGGAAAGCCAAGCTTAAAAATAAGAGAGCTGTTACTAATGGCAGAATCTCCACCTTGAAAAACCGCAATAACCTTTTCAGAGATAGGAAGGTCTGACGGGTTACTGAGCATGACATCCTCCTGTGAACGTTGTGTGCTTTCGAAGTGGAATTGATGCTGTTTGGGGAACTGGTTGTTTTGGGAACTTGGAGCATGAAAGGGTCTTTTGTTGTTTTTAGCCAAAATGAAATTCAATCCCTTCGTGACTTCTGACCGAAGCAAGAACCGCAAACGGCATTTCAATGCACCTTCTCACATTCGGAGGAAGATCATGTCTTCCCCTCTTTCCAAAGAACTGAGACAGAAGTATAATGTTCGCTCTATGCCCATTCGAAAGGATGATGAAGTTCAGGTATGTTTCCTTGCTTGGTGAGTCGATTTGCGATTATTGGAGGGGGGGGGGAAGCTCAGCAATTCTGTTGAAATTTTCTTGTTGAAACACAAGGCCACAAGACTCCTCAAGTAGATTCCCTGCCGCCTTCAATTTAATCAGACCTGCATTTGATGTTTGAAAGGGTTGCTTTGCATCAAATGAAAGAACTGGAAAGCAGTGTGGTTTTTTTTTTTTTTTTTTTTTTCTAGACAGGGTAGCCCTGGCTGTCCTGGAACTCACTCTGTAGACCAGGCTGGCCTCGAACTCAGAAATCCGCCTGCCTCTGCCTCCCAAGTACTGGGATTAAAGGCGTGTGCCACCACCGCCCAACGCAGTGTGTTTTCTTTTGGTTAATGTATTTATGTGGGATTAGTTCTATTGGGGTGAGATTTTCTGTAGCTGTATAGTTTATAACTAGTGATTGGTAAGTTGTAGAAGTCCCCGACAACACTTTTCTTCTGGGGCAGGGTTTTTTGTACAGCCTTTGGCTGCTGTAGAGTAGGGTGAGCTTGAACTTACAATATAGAGTGCTCAGATAAAAGGTGTGCACTGCCAGCCTGACACAGCTTAACGCTTTTAAACAATACTTAATAAAATGAAACATTTCCCTTGTAGGATTGGTGTGGGTTGAAAACAGCTATCTGATAGGAGCAGTCTTGACTTGGTTTTGTTTTTTAGAAAGCCTGACTGGTGGCTTTACCTTTTAACAGCAAAGAAAAGCTTTCTTTGCTATAGGCGAATGACCTGGGTTATTTTTATTCTTTAAAGACTAGCTGGGCAGTGGTGGCACACGCCTTTAGTCCCAGCACTTGGGAGGCAGAGACAGGCGGATTTCTGAGTTCGAGGCCAGCCTGGACTACAGAGTGAGTTCCAGGACAGCCAGGGCTACACAGAGAAACCCTGTCTCGAAAAGTCAAAAAAAAAAAAAAGACTAAAAGACTTGGGGTTGGAGATTTAGTCCACTGTTTGTAGTGGTTACCTTGTATGTATTGGTCCTGGATTTGAGTCTTAGTAACCCCATCCCAAAAAGGGAAAGTGTGTGGGTCTGTTCGAAGTACACGGTGTATAAATGGTTCAGAAGGTCTGGTTTGCTGTGTTCTACTCTTGCCCTTGCTCACGGTTTTCCTTAATTTGCATTCAGGTTGTTCGAGGACACTACAAAGGCCAGCAGATTGGCAAAGTGGTCCAAGTGTATAGGAAGAAATACGTCATCTACATTGAGCGAGTCCAGCGAGAGAAGGCTAATGGCACAACTGTCCACGTGGGCATCCACCCCAGCAAGGTGGGCGTTTCTGCAGGAGGGAAACCACTTGTTGTACATAGTGATCGAATATTTACAGGGCACCTGCGAGTGGCCCTGTGCTGGAAATGTATCCTAAAGCATCGAGGCGTTTAAATTTGGGATTAACTGAAATCAGTGTCCTGAATGTCACTTTGTGTTTTTCCTAGAACACTTGGCTTAACAATTAATATTCTAAAGTCTGGGAAACGGGGTGCTTATGTGATGAATAGAGCTTCAGCCCTATTTATTTTGTGGGTTCAATGTAATTAATTGACCCAGTGACGCCGACGCCATTTAGACCATCCCATAATATATACCTGTCCTAGACTTACTTTTCGAGTCAGTTATCCCAGATTTGTGATTGGACTGTTTAATATTTGAATAATGTGCACAGCAACTGCTTACAGGTTTTCAGACTTACATTATTGTTAAAAAAATGTCATTTCCAAGCTACAGAAAAGCCAAAATAACCTACATGTCAGTATCAAAATTGTGCCATGATTTCTCTTCCCTTCCCCACTACATAGTACATATCAAGTGTGTGTTTGCTTCTCTGTGTGTGGTGCCCATGGAGACCAAAGACATGTAGGTCTGTTGGCCCTCCAGCCCAGCACACACCTTAGTGAGCTCTTGGGTTTTTTGGTTTTCTGGTACTCAGAGGAGATCTGCCTATCTCTGCCTCCTGGATGCTGGGATTAAAGGTGTATGCCACAACACACACCACACACCTCAAGTGAAGTATCTCTTTTTTATTGTTGGTTTGTTTGTTTGTTTTGTTTGTTTGTTTTTGTTTTTTTTTTTTGTTTGTTTTTTTTTGTTTTTTTTTTTTTTTTTTTTGTTTTGTTTGTTTCTTCGGGACAGGGTTTCTCTGTGTAGCTTGGGCTGTCCTGGAACTCACTCTGTAGACCAGGCTGGCCTCGAACTCAGAAACCCGCCTGCCTCTGCCTCCCAAGTGCTGGGATTAAAGGCGTGCGCCACCACCGTCCGGCTTAATAAGAACATTTTCATTCTGTAACATGCATATTCTGGTTTTGTTTGTTGGCTTGGTTTTTGCTTTCTACCACTAACTCAATGTTCAAGGTCAGTTCTTGGTCCTTGTGCAGTGTGTGAGAAGATTTGACTAGATGGGCAAACTGAGCCTCTGCTCCAAAGTTCTTGTGTGATCATTTGTATAGGCTTTTAGGAAGTAACATTTAGGTATCCACCACCCTTGGCTTTTTCTGCAGGTGGTTATCACCAGGCTGAAGCTGGACAAGGACCGCAAGAAGATCCTGGAGAGGAAAGCCAAGTCCCGACAAGTAGGAAAGGAGAAGGGCAAATACAAGGAAGAAACGATCGAGAAGATGCAGGAGTAAAGACATCTCGTGCACAGCTTTCATTAAAGACTGCTTAAGTAGTCTGGTCTTGTGTGGTGTTTTTCAAGTACCTTGTTTTCTACGGCTTACTCTACTTTTGGTCTGGAAAGGACAGCCATCTGGAAAGATGGCCTGATAGCACTATGACAAGTTATGTGGAATTAAATGGGTTTTTTGTTGTTGTTGTTGTTGTTTGTTTCTTAATAATTTTGTGGAATCCGGAGCTATAGTGAATTTTATACTTAATAGTTAGCCTTGGCAGCTTCAGAGTCTTACAATAGCCCTTATCCTGAGGGTTTTACTGAGCAGGTTTATAGGAACGGCCCATTGAAAGTACTCCTAATGGACTGGTGTCTAGAAAAGGCCCTTAGGAGTCCCGTTATCCCACCTTGCGAGTCCTAGAGGTTGTTCAGTCTTACGGGCTGGTACCATCTCGTAGGGCCTAAACTATTTGAATGAAATTCATTGGAAAAACCCTGATACATAGCTACATTTGTGTGTATATCTGTATACCAAATTCCTGCAGTGTCTAAAGAAGCCAGAAGAGGGCACCAGATCCCCTTAAATTGTGGGTGCCCAGACTTGAGCTTAGTTCCTCTGAAGGATCGGCTGCCCATCTTAACCTGCTGAGCCAGCTGGAAAGCTCGAAAAACAAAAACAAGCACATAGGCACATAATTTCTCTTGAATTAATGAGGTTGGGAGCTGCTGGATGCAGGTGCTAGGAACTGAACTCTGGTCCTCTGCACAAGCAATGTGTAGTCTTAACTGCTGAGTCAATGCTCTGGCTTCCAGTATAGATTTTTTTTTTTTTTTTTTTTTTTTTTTTTTTTTTGGTTTTTCGAGACAGGGTTTCTCTGTGTATCCCAGGCTGTCCTGGAACTCACTCTGTAGACCAGGCTGGCTTCGAACTCAGAAATCCGCCTGCCTCTGCCTCCCAAGGGCTGGGACTAAAGGCGTGCACCACCACTGCCCAGCAGAAACTACGTGCTCTTACAGTGACATGCAGGAAGAATTGTGTGGTCTGCTTGAAATATTTAAATGTAGGTCGGTCAGCATTGGCTGGATCTTGGTCTGAGTCTGCTTCATGCACACCTCAAAAATATAAAATCCTGTATTCTTGGCACATACTGGAATGCACTTGGTCAGTGCATTCCAGGAAGTGACTAATCGCCATGGAAACAACAGGTCTCTGAAGCAAAACAAAAAGTTGGCGTGAGGTCACTGCTCTAGCTAGCCAGAAGGGCAAACTGTGGGTTACAGTTCAGAACCCAGTCCATATACTGTTTTGTTCTCAAGGCCTGGAAGAAAGTAGCTCAGGAAACACCGCCCATGAGCTGGATTAATTAATGGTGGCACATGCCTTAATCCCAGCACTCAGGAGGTAGAGGCCAGCGAGGTCTACAGAGTGAGTCCTAGTACAGCCAGGGTAACACAGAAAAACCCTGTGTTAATCAATAAACCAATCGATTAAATTGTTCTGCAGAGATATGCAAAGGGAAAAGGGAGGGTTTTTACAGCCTTTTACTCTCCACATCTGTCTTCCTCCATGTCCCAGAACTAAGTAAAAACTTGGATCATCCTTCATGCTGGGCCCCTCCTGTTTGGGGGACACTAACAGCCCCAATGTTACCTACTTCAAAGAGGTGTCATGAGAAACAAGTTCAAACATGTGAAGGGATTTTACCCACCAATAGTGGGCTCTCATGATCTGCCTGCTGCCAGCAGATTTTACCTTCAGTAAAGAGTTGAGGAGTTTTGTTTGTTAATTCTTATAAATAAATTTATTTTATGTGTAGGGATGTTTTGTTTTGTCTGTTTGTGTGTAGGTACACCAAACACACCGGTGCCCACAAAGACCAAAAGAGGTTAGCAGGTCCTTTAGAACTGGAGTTATAGATAACCAGTCCTGGCCATTACTTTTTTGATGAGCCAATGTGACTATGTCAAGGGAAGCTGCATTTTTTTTTTTTGGGGGGGGGGGGATAGGAAAGGACATCATTTCCCAGCTTGTTTTTAGTGTCCAAAGTCTGGTTCTGTCCCTGGCCAGTAGCTCACATTCCATTCTCCTTCCAAGACATTGTCCTTTGTAATAGCAGGGTACAGGAGGCCCATGTTACCAGGACAGTTACACCCCTCCCTTGAGCTGACCTTCTACCTCCTGGTTGCTTCCCAGCCCTGAAGATACAGCCACCATCTGAGCTGCTGGGTGAGGGGGTACAGTGAGCCCCAGTATCACTTTCTTTCCCAGGAGCTTTGCAGATGTGGGCATCTCTTTCCTTGACTTCATGCTGGCTGTGCAGAATGGGAAGTGGATCCCTCACACACACCCATACACACACCCGAAATGACCTTCACCGTTTATTATCATCTTGGTTCTCAGGCTCAGGAATCAAGATCACCCACTGATCCACGCCATAGGCTCCTCTCAGCTGGAGGATACATTTTGTCCTCACAGTTTTGTTTGTTTGCCTTTCAAAAGCTTTACTGTTGTGCTAGGCATGGTCTTGAACGTGATCCCAACATTTAGGGGGTGTGAGAATCAAATGGGTTCAAATCACTTGAAAGTTTCAGAAGACCGTAAGAATGCTTGCTTCAGCGGCACACATTACATTACTAACACTGGAAGGTCACAGAAAAGTTCAGTGTGGCTCCTGTGCAAGGGTGACATGCAAAGTCATGAAGCAGTCTGTTAATCTTTTAAGACTTATTTTATGAATGAGTGTTTTGTCTATATGTATATATATGTACCATGAGTGCCCAAGGAGGCCAGAAGATCTGGAACTGGAGCTGACGGTTGGTTGTGAGCCGTCATGTGGGTGCCGGGACCTGAACCCCGGTCCTGCCAGAGCTACTGCTCTCAGCTACAGTCACCTCTGCAGCTCCCACTCATCCCTATTAATGATCCTTCTTGTATAAGTATATCAACGGGATGAGGACCTATCCAAAATGACTTCATTTTGTAATAATTATCTTCAAAGACCTTTTCTAATGTTTGGGGTTTTGGTTTGATTGGTTGGTTTTTTTTTTTTTTTTTTACATTTATTTGAAGCACGCACACAAATGTGTACGTAGAGGTCAGAAGACAATTGTGGACGTTGGTTCCCTCCTTCTATCTTTTACTTTTCTATTGCCTTGAGGAGACACATGACCAAGGCTTGCTTATAGTTTCAGGGGGTGAGTCCAGGAGCACTGTAGCATGGAGCATGATGGCGGGCAGGCACGGTGCTGGAGCAGCAGCTCAGAGCTTACATCTTATGCACAGGCATAAGGCAGAGAGAAAGCAAACTGGAACCATGTGGGCTTTCGAAACTTCAAAAGGTTGGATTCCTGGGTACTAGAAAGTTAGGACTTGAGCATCTTTTGGAGGAATAGCTCAGCTCTCAGCAGAAACACGGAGGATGCCAGGGGAGGGGCGTGTTGAGGGCGTGTGTTGATCCGGGTTAGAAGGCAACAATTGTTTCAAAGTAATGACTCAGCAACCCCTCGGCCCAAGTAACGCTTACAAAGGCAGGACCTTTTGTCCTAACAGAAACCAGGATGGGTCCACACCAGTTACATGCATTCAGGGGAGCCTCTATTCTGTACAAAGGAAGCAAGTGGCTTGTCTTGAGAAGCATAGATCCTATACACCTGACTAAGCAGACTCTTCAGACTAGTTTTACAGTGGAAGTCAGAGGCTCTTCACATGTACAGAAGTTGGGGAAGGGTCACACTACCTTTCTGGGACCATTTGTTCATTATGAAGATTTTCTTGCTTAATCTTTATAGAACTCAAATTGACTATGAAAAAAAAAATGGAAAGTGTGCTAAAGATTTTTGGTTTTCACTGGTGGAGTAAAGAGCCTGTGGCATGTTTTCTCACACAGGGCTTAAGCTCTGGCTCAATTAAAGTCTTGGTCTATAACCAAGTCCTGTCTCTTTTGTAAAAGGCATGATAGTCGCTCCAAGTCTCGGGGATATAATGGGGCTTTTGAGAGGATAGTAAGTTTGGAAAGAGGTTGGGAGAGGTCACTTCCTCCTCATGACTAGCAAACCCTTGGTAAATTCTCAGCTCTCAACAGGAAAAGAGGCAATGGAGGCAGGACAGCAAACACCAGTCTGCTCAGTCTTGTCTGGGCCCACTGGGGTGGCTTCCAGTGCCCTTACACCACAGTCCTGCCTGCTCACATGCACAGCCACTTACTAGGTCACAGGCTGACCCTTCATGTTTGAGCACACTGCCTTCTAGCTCCTAAGAGAACTACACAGGGCTCCACTGCCCCCAAAGTTAAGGGTGCCATGGGAAAGAACTAAGTTTGCCTTTCAATGAACTTCTGCTATGCACAGGGCCAGGGATGTGTGTCATTCTCCAGCGAGTGTCCTGGTCCTTGTGTTAAAATGCTTCATGTACTATAAAGAGGGCAGGCAAGAGTGCTCAGCAGGTAAAGGTGCTTGCTGCAAACCTGACAGTGTAAGCTCAATGCCAAAGAACCATTTACAAGTGGAAGGAGGGCCTAGGCTGTGGTGGCACATGCCTTGAATCCCCAGCACTTGGGAGACAGGGTGCTGGTGGTGGATCTCTGAGATCAAGGCCAACCTAGAGTGAGTTTCAGGACAGCCAGAGAGGGCTACATGGATACACAGAGAAACCCTGTCTGAAGAAACCAAAGGAAAAAAATAAATAAATAAAAAGGGGTGGTGGGAGGAGAACAGACTGCAAAATTGTCCTCTGACCTCCACACATATGCGGTGTCATGCATGTTCCCCTCGCCACCCCACAATAATAACAATGGTTTTTATTAAAATTTTAAAGGAACTGTAAAGAGCCACGCTGATACAAGATGATATGTTGTACTTATTGCTCTCAAAGATCAGCAGTGCATTTCCAATTGTTAAATACAATAGTTCCTTTCTCATTCTTTTTGAAGTTTTAAAACATTTTAAAATTCTTATTACTTAATACCATAGGTATTTTCCCTGCATGTCACCTGTGCATGCAATGCGGTTGCAGAGACCAGAAAAGAGCATCTGATCCCTTGGAACTGGGGTTACAGATGATTATAGCTGCCTTGTGGGTGCTGGGAATTGAACCTAGGTCATCTGTATTCCATAAGGCAGCCTTAACCACTGAACCACCTCTCCAGACCAGTTTATGTCATTTTATATCATGAATAGAATATGCTTTTCTGTAGCTTGAGGGGAAAGAAAGAATATTTTCATCTTGCATGTCTCAAGGTCGATTGTCAGTGTTTTCTTGAGACTTAAGAACTGGGATGTGTTTAGCTGGCACTGGGGAGAGAGAGCAGAGGAGCCAACCAAGGAGCTCAGACCCCTGCCTGGCTTCCAAAGGATCTTTTTTTTTTTTTTCGAGACAGGGTTTCTCTGTGTAGCCCGGGCTGTCCTGGAACTCACTCTGTAGACCAGGCTGGCCTCGAACTCAAAAATCCGCCTGCCTCTGCCTCTGCCTCCCAAGCGCTGGGATTAAAGGCGTGGGCCACCACCGCCCGGCCCAAAGGATCTTGAATGGTTTCTGCACACCAGTGCAGCTGGAGCAGCAACTAATCAGAGCAGAGCATGCCAAGAGCTGAGTTCAACTGTTGAGCAACAGTCACCTCTGCTCGCTTACTTAACTGATATAGACGTGATAACGCTCTACCCCTCCCCCCATTTTAGTTTAGTTAGCTGGTTGGTTGGTTAGTTAGTTTTGAGGCAAGGTCTCTCTGTGTAATCCTCGCTGTCCTAGAACGTTGCTATATAGACCAGGTTGGCCTCAAACTCACAAAAATCTGCCTCTTGAGTACTGAGTTTTTTTTTTTTTTTTTTTTTTTTCGAGACAGGGTTTCTCTGTGTAGCCCGGGCTGTCCTGGAGCTCACTTTGTAGACCAGGCTGGCCTCGAACTCAGAAATCCGCCTGCCTCTGCCTCCCAAGTGCTGGGATTAAAGGCGTGGCCACCACCGCCCGGCGAGTACTGAGATTTTTTTTTTTTTTTTTTTTTTTTTTGAGTACTGAGATTTTTAAAGACCTTGTCTGGCTCTATTTTTTATTTGTTTGTTTGTTGTAGAGAAAATCGTTTATAAACATCACCTGTCAATAAAAAAGCTGATGGCCAATGAGCTGAACAGGAAGTAGGAGGTGGGACACTGGCTGTCCTTCCAGACAGAGGATGTGGATTCAATTCTCAACACTCACATGGTGGCTCACAGGGTCTATGACCCTAGCTCCAAGGGCTCTGTTGCTCTCTTCTGATCTTTGAAGGCACCCGGTACACACGCAGTGCATATGCATACATTCAGGCAAAACATCCATGCACCAAGAATAAAAATAAATATTTAAAAAAAAAAACAAAGCCGGGCAGTGGTGGCGCACGCCTTTAATCCCAGCACTTGGGAGGCAGAGGTAGGCGGATTTCTGAGTTCGAGGCCAGCCTGGTCTACAGAGTGAGTTCCAGGACAGCCCGGGCTACACAGAGAAACCCTGTCTCGAAAAAAAAACCAAAAAAAAAAAAAAAAAGCAAGAGCCTACTTAGGATTCTCACTCAAAAAGCTGATTGACAACAGAATGAATGTTGCCTGAAATCCTGTTCAGAATCTCATTCCACTGAACTTAGATTCTTTTAATTTGCTTTCTTCTCTTTTGTTTCTTGTTCCTTTTTATTATCTTCCTGCTAATCTTTGTTTATCCAGGTTCTGGCTTTTTTTTTTTTTTTTTTTTTTTTTTAACCCTACAATTAATTACCCCAGACGCCTGACTCCTCGGAGTTTTCCAAGCAAACAAAGCAGGCAGGAAATAGGAGCTTCCTGAGAAAAGCAGCTTTCTCCGGTAGGTCAGAGTCCGAGAGGGGCTTTGCCTTGGAACCTGTTTGTCTGCAGCTGCTCTCCCTCTTCACAGCTGATTTATGATTCGAGGGAAGAGTTGGGCACATTTCAACGTTTCCTTTTAAAACTCGATGCTGATATTTTGCTTTCTTGGGTTGCCTTTGAAATTGCTACTTTTCTGTTTCATTATAATGCCTACGTTCCTTCGGCTGACCCTCTGTTTCTCAGAACAACTTCACACTGGAACCTTTAGCCTAAGATAGCTTTTTCACTGTTAGGCGCTTCCTGCCCTTTTGGAGGGTATGTGCTTTACCAATACTCTGCCTGTCCTCTAAGCTTGTACAAATGCCCTGCATTGTGTCTTTGGTCGGTCGCTGACTGAGTCACCTAGTAGTCTCCCACCCCACCTTGAATTCACACCAGCACTGTCTTTCTCCTGAGAAATGACTGCCTTAACTATAGAGACCACAAGGATCTTGGTCTGCACAAACCCACATCATCTGAAATGACACTGTGAAAATAAAAAAATTAAAAACATCTTGAGACATAGAACAAAAAATTCATGGTCAGCAAAGACCACCAACAACTTGTTAAAATTAGTCATAATAATAATAATTTTGAGCCCCTTCAGGGGCAGAGTGACCAAAAACGAAAAAGAAACAAGGACGCAAGGACATACAAGTCTAAACAAGCAAATGAGTAATGGGTCATCTGGTATTCTTGAGTCTGAGGTTTCATGGTCAAAAATAACTAGTCTATGCAAATTGCTGATGTTCAAAATATCCAATCATGTGTAACCGCCCCAAATCTTCCCACTCTTCCCACCTCTACATATAAAAGTTCTTTCTGGGGTCGTGGTCGAATCCTCTGTCTCCTGCATGAGACACGTTTTGAACTGAGGGCCCCTCGATATTAAACTGCCTTTTGCTAATTGCATCAAGACTGGTCTCTCGTGTGTCCTTGGGTGGTGAGCGCTTATTCTCGGATCAGAGTGAGGGACTCCCCCTTGTGAGGTCCTTTTAACACAACCACCCTTTAGTCCCTTCAGTGAGGAAGACCAGTCTGGATGACTAGAGATTACCACCCCTCTTCCTCTCCATATACACAGGAGTTCTGCTTCCTGGAGGGACCCTGAAATCTGTCAAAGGACGGAGATGGGTCTCAGGTGGTAGAGTGCATGCTTACCATAGACAAAGCCCTAAATCTAATCCCTGGAAATGCATAAATCTGTAATCCTAGCACTCAGAAAGTAGAGGCAGGAGTTTCAGAAATCAAGGTCATCTTTAGCTACATAGCTAGTTTGGGCCAGCCAACTCCCCTTGTACCCATTCCTCTCTAGCCTGTCAGTTTCATGAACTCAACACTAAGAACCACCAATCATGTGCCATGTTACAAAGACTGAAGAAACAGGCACAAAGCAAAGACTCCTGTCTATAAAGAGGTACCTAGGGAGGGCTCTCCACAAATTTCACCATTGAAAATTCTCCACTCTGCCTACTTTGAAGATTTATTTTGTGTGTGTGCACCACATGTGTATGTGCACAGTAGGCCCACCCATTTCTGTGTATCTGAGTGTATGTGTGTGCACACAGGTACCTAATGTATGGATGTGTACCACGTGTGTGCAGTGCCCACTAAGGCCAGAAGAAGGTACAGATCTTTTGGAACTGGAGTTACAGATGGCTGTGAGCAGTCTGATGTGGGTGCTGGGAACCCAAACTGGCTGGGTCCTTCACAAGACCAGCAGGTGCTGTTGAACACTGGGGCATTTCTTCTTTCTTCTTTTCTTCTTCTCCTCCTCCTCCTCTTCCTTCTTCTTTTTGAGACAGAGTTTCTCTGTGTAGCCCTGGCTGTCCTGGAACTCACTCTGTAGACCAGGCTGGCCTCGAACTCAGAAATCCGCCTGCCTCTGCCTCCCAAGTGCTGGGACTAAAGGAGTGCGCCACCACCGCCCGGCCCTTTATTTTTTTTTTTTTTTAAAGCCTATTTATCTCACTCCATGTGTGAGTGCATGAAGGTCAGAAGAGGATGTGGGAGCCTCTAAGAACTGGAATCGTGGATAGTTATGAGCCTCCAGGTAGGTACTGGGAATAGAACCTGAGTCCTGTACAAGAGCAGTCAGTGCTCTTAACTGCTGAGCCATCCTTCCAGTCCCAGAGCATTTTTTAATACTTATTTAAAATGAAAGTCCTATGTTCTAATATTAATGCTTCTTGAAAACATCATTCTAAGCCGGGCGGTGGTGGCGCACGCCTTTAGTCCCAGCACTTGGGAGGCAGAGGCAGGCGGATTTCTGAGTTTGAGGCCAGCCTGGTCTACAGAGTGAGTTCCAGGACAGCCAGGACTACACAGAGAAACCCTGTCTCGAAAAAACAAAAACAAAAACAACAACAACAACAACAAAAGAAAAAAAAAAAAGAAAACAAACAAACAAAAAAAAAGAAAACATCATTCTAGTTGAAGTTAATCAAACACCCAACACCAAATACTGCATGTCTCTACTTGTATGTGTTGACTCAGAGAATGAAATGATGGATGCAGGCAGGGCAATGGAGGTTGCTAGGAAACAGATAAAGGAGAAGGTGAGAAGCTGTGTTGAATGGGTAGAGCATCAACTTGCAGAGATGAAATGTGGTCTTGATGGTGGTGTTGGCTGCAGCACCTGGGGAAGCACTAAACGCCGCAGACCCTCACACACCACAAAAGCCAAGATGACTAAGTGCATATTTTACTACAGTTTCTGTTCACAAATCCTTGGGTCTTGGAGGGTCACAGTGGTGGGCTTGTGTTGTTTTGTTTGACATGGCGTCTTACTGTGTTAGCCTGGCTGATATTGAACTCACTGTCCCCAGTACCTAAAACCATAGAATGTCATCATCAATTTTAAAAATTCCCATTTTTTTTCTTTTTTGGGTTTTGGAGAGTTTCTTTTGTGCAGTCCTGGCTGTCCTGAAACTCAGTATGCATACCAGGCTGGCCTGAAACTTGCAGAGATACAATTGCCTCTGCCTCCCGAGTGGAGTGCTGGAATTAAAAACGTGTACCAACAGCGGCTGGCTAAATTTGCAAATTTTACAAGGGGAGTAAAAGGTCTTCTCCCTGGTTAGACATCTGAAGACAAGTGGGGTTGGTCACCAGCAGTTATACCAAAGTCAACCACAAAAATTTGTTTTTTACCAGGATTCTACCCAAACTATGATAGTCCAATCTAGAAATATGATCTAGAGATAGATGTTCAGTGTTCCACCAGTATTCAAAGAACTTAGGCCTCTCTAGGCTAGATAAAGCAGCCTTCCTTGAATGGATTATCTAAGGCCATCTACTGAGGGAGATGTCCTGCCAGTTCTTTTTTTTTTTTTTTTTTTTTTTTTTTTTTTTTTTGGTTTTTCGAGACAGGGTTTCTCTGCGTAGCTCTGGCTGTCCTGGAACTCACTCTGTAGTAGACCAGGCTGGCCTCGAACTCAGAAATCCGCCTGCCTCTGCCTCCCAAGTGCTGGGACTAAAGGCGTGCGCCACCACCGCCCGGCTTGCCAGTTCTTTATGTAGAAAAAAATAATTTAATTGTAAATGATGTGTGTGTTAGGGGTGGTCAAATAATCTATACAAAATACATTTTAGCCAGGCGGTGGTGGCACAAAACGTTCAGGAGGCAGAGGCAGGTGAGTCTCTCAGTTTAAGGCCAGCCTGGTCTACAGAGTGAGTTTCCAGAACAGCCAGGGCTACACAGAGAATCCCTGTCTTGGAAAACAAAACAACAAACACACTAAAGAACACACTAAACAAAAATACAAAATGAAAAAGGAGCTGTATTTACAGACACACACACACACACACACACAACACACACACACACACACACGTCTCTGAGTGCCTGCTTTTGCTCTGTTGTTAGTTTTCAAAGCTAGGGATCAAACCCAGGACCTTTGGAATAGCAGGCAATGCTCTACCACTGAGTTAAATCCTCAGCCCTTAATGATATTGTGGGGTTTTTTTTATTTTCAAAATTAGATCATAAAAGGCACCAGGGTTTCCTCCTTCCTCTCTACTAGACTGTTTACTCTGGGCACAGTTAACCATGGACAAACAGAATCCTGTAGCAAAGAACTGAGGCTTTCTGCAAATGGATGTGCATGGCTCCTCGTGGAAGCTGGTCCTCCAGCTCCAGCCATGAATGCAGTCCCAGGCTACTTTTTTTTGGAAACAGTGTCTCTCTATGTAGCCCTTGTTGGCCTGGAGCTTGCTTTGTAGACCAGGCTGGCCTCAAACTCAGCCCTCTTTGCTTCCCAACTGTTGGGATTAAAGATGTTGGACATCATACTTTGCTTCCCAGAAAACATCCTGACTGTAACCTTATGAGAGACCCTGGGAAAGGGCTGTACAGCTATGGCAACCCCATTCCTTGATGCACATTCATTCCAAGGAGATGGACTTAATAAGCCAAGGCGGTGTCTACATTCCCTGATAAAGGCGTTACTCACAGCAACCAAGACACCAAGTCTACCTTAAATGCCTATTAAGGGGAGCTAATAGAAAGAAAACATGGTGCGTGTCTAGAATGGGATATTTGTCCTCTGTGTTATTATTTTTTATGTTCATTGTGTATGTATGGGTGTTTTGCCTTTATGTATGTCTGTGTGTCTGGTGGCTTCAAAGGCCAGAAATAAAGGCACTGGATCCTTGGAACTGGAGTAATCCCCCAGGTAACTGTGAACCACCATGTGCGTGCTGGAAGTTGAACTCAGGTCCTCTAGCAGAGCAGCTAATAATCTTAACTGCTCTTCTAGAGGCTCCGAGTTCAATTCCCAGCAATCACATGATAGCTCAAAAAAAAAAAAAAAAAATCCATCTGGAATTGGATCCGATGCCCTCTTCTGGTGTGTCTGAAGACAGCTACAGTGTACCCACATACATAAATAAGCTGGGCAGTGGTGGCGCACGCCTTTAATCCCAGCACTTGGGAGGCAGAGGCAGGCGGATTTCTGAGTTCAAGGCCAGCCTGGTCTACAGAGTGGTTCCAGGACAGCCAGGGCTATACAGAGAAACCCTGTCTCGAAAAAACAAACAAACAAACAAACAAACAAAAATCTTTTAAAAATAAAAAGGGGCGAGGGGTGAAGGCTTATCAGCCTTTAAAAAGTAGGAATTCCTTTAATCCCAGCACTTGGGAGGCAAAGGCAGATGGATCTCTATGAGTTCATGGTCAGCTATGAATTAACTCTATTAGTTCTTAATAGGACCTGGCCAACCCCCAATAATTGAGACTTAGTCCTAGTGATTTATTTAATCAGCTTTATCACAATTACTGGGCGATTACCCTTAATCTATTTTTCTACACTAGACTGACTATATCCCAGCTGTGTGCCCCAAGTTCCTTGCTTGAAACTCCCCCAGGCTGCCTTTTTTTCCCCATCGGCCTGTCCTCAAGGGGCACTTCTTTCAGCCCCGTGCTCCTGGTCCATCCCGTCTAGTATAGTGGAGATCTCCAGCTTTCTCCTCCTCTCTCCTTCTTCCTCCTCCCATTCCTCTCTCTTCGTGGTCCCTAACCTTGACACCCCCAGCCCAGTAACTGAAACCCCCACCTACTTCTACTCTCCCCAGTAATTGGCTATTGCCTCTTTTAACCAGTCAGAGATTGGCAGCAACGTTTATACAACATCACTTGGTGTAATTCGAATCTGCTACCTTGACTGCAACCAGATCTTGGGGGCCAGTATTTAACGTTTAAATACAAAGCATCACCAGACCAACCCCCATCAATGTGGATCTCTGAGTTCAAGGTCAACCTGGTCTATATAGAGAGCTCAAGATCTA
This sequence comes from Mastomys natalensis, assembly GCA_021653895.1. Lineage (NCBI taxonomy): Eukaryota > Metazoa > Chordata > Mammalia > Rodentia > Muridae > Mastomys > Mastomys natalensis. The sequence continues at coordinate 92,305 of JAJTUV010000217.1, forward strand.
CATAGATCAACTCTGTCTCAAGAAAAGGAAGAGGAAGAAGAAGTCCTGTCATTTACAACACCAAACTCAGGACTTAATGACCAAACTCAGGCTTGACGGCAAGACCCACTGAGTCATCTATATGGGCCCAAGAGGTATAGCTTTTCATCAGAAAGAAGGAATAAATTCAGGGGATTAGCACAGTTGTAGTACATGATTACTATTGGCTCTGTGTGTGTGTATATAAGTGTGTGTGTGCGCACTAGCTTTGAACTTGGACAATCCTCCTGCCTCAGCATGTGGAATGCCAGGACTGCAGGTGGTGGTGTGACCACACCCGACTCAGTGTATATTTGTTTTTTGGTTTTTGTTTTTTCGAGACAGGGTTTCTCTGTGTAGCCCGGGCTGTCCTGGAACTCACTCTGTAGACCAGGCTGGCCTCGAACTCAGAAACCCGCCTGCCACTGCCTCCCAAGTGCTGGGATTAAAGGCATGCTGTCACCTCCGCCCGACTTGTTCAGTGTTTTTTCTTTGTTTGTTTGTTTTTGTGAAAAAAAATTCTTAAGTATAAGATTTTAGATGCTTTTTCCACATTAAAAAAAATTAAGTATTTGAGGTAATGCAGATGCTAATGAGCTCTTTGAGCCAGTCCATATTATAAACATGCTTCAAAGCATCATGGTATAGGATACATACATACACAAGTTTGATCTGTCAACTGAAAAAATCCAGATTCCTGTCCCTCAGACACCATGTAAATTAACCTTTATTACTCCAAGGCAGTAAGTCAGGGATAAATTTTACCCATCAATGAATAGCTCATAAACTAGATCTTACTATAAGAGAGAGAGATTATATATAGACTTGGTGTCCCTTGTACCTATGTTGTCTGGCTAGCCCTCTAGAGAAATATGTTTGTGATCCTGCAAAACCTGCAGTCACTTTCCAGCCAGATACATCTGTGTAGTTTGGCTGGTTATATTTTATTTTTGTTTCGAAGCCATAGTCTCATAGAGCTCAGGCTGGCCATCCTCCTGCCTCAGCCTCCTGGCATTATAGGTATGTGCCACCAAAGCCTGGCTAAATTTACTTTTGTTTTTTGGTTTTCAGTGCTGTTACATCAAACCCAGATTCTCGTGAGTGACAGGTAAGTGACTGTACCATGGAGTCCTTCCTACGTATGCACAGGTGCATTATGGCAGAGGCTGCTGGATGATCGGGCTCCAAAAGTTCACAGGCAGGAAAATCTGGGAAACAAACACAGCGGGTTTTGTTTTTCTCCCTTCCTCTCCCTCCTCTAGTTCTCCTCGACAACTGTCAGACAGGATGAAGACATGGGCAATTTATTCCACATCACCTGAGCCACAGACAAGGCCAAGTTGAGGAGGAGGAATGCAAAGCTGGTTCCCAAATCCTCCTTGGCTCATCCTTTGTCGTGATGAGGACAGTCCTAGTCAGCGGTGGCTGGGAGGGGTGGTAAGACGGCTGTATCTGATCTTAATGGCTTCTGGTTCTCCTGGTTGTTGGAGGTCTGTGAAGTAGTTATCGGAGACTCCGCCGCTGAGCTGCTGCTAGGAGTGTTGATGGAGGAGCTGCTCATAATTAGGCTCCAGAAGTTTTTATGGTTGAGGTAGCAAAGGATCCCTGGCGGCGGTGTTGGGGGTGGGGAGCAAGAAAAAGAGAGGAGAAGCTGAGAGTGGTATGGAAGGTGACAGGTGAGGTATGCTGAAGGGACGGTTAAGACCTTGCGGACTTCCGGGGGTGGGTGTGGGTGAGAGGGGTTACCTGCCTCTTCCAGCCACACAGTCTCTGCCCTTCCTCCCCCAGGGTCTCTTAACCACTTACCACAGGTGAAATACAGGATGAGCACCAGCCAACCAACGAAATAACTCCAGCCGATGGGAACCGATATATTCTTCTTCAGCTCGTAGATCCAGAGGTTAACAGGGAACAACAGGAGGGTGAGGAAAATTAAGATGACTGGGAGGCAGGAGTGGAGAGATCTTATTCTCACCTAAGAATCGCACAGGGGGTCTGCCTCATCTGCCGAGCTACAGCCACAAATCACTCACGCTAGGACAATCAACCCCTCCTGTCTCCAGCAATCAGAAAACACGGTACTTCCGCTCTCACTTCCCTCCCCTCCCCTCCCCTGGCCGCCCCCAACACTCGCTCCACCCCTGCCCCCCTCTCCTAGAGAAGAGGGAGATGTGCCCAGGACCATGTGGGCTAGGGAATTAAGAACCTTTTTCAGAGCTGGGGGGGGCACCTTCACAGAAGCTCAGGATGATCCCAATCAAGCCAAAGAAAGGCATCCTCCGCAGGCAGGGCAGGTACGGGCAGGTGCAGCCAGGTGGTGAGGACAAAACCCAGCCTACGGCCAGGGTGAAACTTATCTTAGCCACCCCAAAAACTGGATGGACTGTCCACATCTTAAAATTGTCTGGGGGGGAAATGACAAAAAATAGGGAGGAACTCAGGATTCACAAAAAATGAAACAGTCAAGTGAACAAATACGGGGACACTCAGGTTGTCCGGAACCAAAGAAATCCCGCGCAGTTGAGATTAGGGAACAATACTTTCCCTCAAGTAAGATTCCTGATCTGGAGACTGAGAAGGCTAGGCGGACTCCATGACAGACTTCAGATTGGCAGCTAAGGAGACTAGGCCTAAAAACTGGGCAAGCCCAGGCAATTCAATTACTAACAGGAAAAAAAAAAAAAAAAAACCAACCAGGCTCCAGCCATCACACTTAGCTAATGGAATGTCCCAGCCACCTGGCCTGAAGCAAGGACAATGGGTCAGCAGCAGTTTCCAGACTTCCTCAGCTACTTCCTCAGTAACAGTCTCCAGACCTCCCCAGCAAGTTTCCAGCCCCCACACCCCAGCAATGGAATGTCTGTCGCTAGAGATGGACCCAACAGATTAACCTAGAGCTCACCTACTCCAAAATTCCCTAATGTGCTTTAAATCAACCCTGCAAGCTCACTTGGGAATGGGGAGACCCCAGCATGTTGGACTTCTAAAACTTTCTTTACATTTACATACTATTTGAGTCCAAGGTGTCAATCTTCTTTGACTCATGGACCCTTCCAAGACTACTTGACAATTCCAACCACTTGAATATATGGATTAAAACATAAAAAAAAAAAAAAAAAAAAAAAAAAGCCAGCGTGCTGGCTCATACTTCTGAGTTCAGCAACGGCTGAAGTAAGATGTTAGCTATGGTTAAGGTACATGGTGAGTTACAAGCCAATCAGGACTACAATGTAGTGTTTCAAATAAATAGAAATCGCTAGATATGGTGTTTCACACCTTAAATCCCAGCATTCCAGAGGCAGAGATAGGCAGATCTCTTTTAAATTCAAGGCAGCCCTGGTCTATTTAGCAAGTTCCAGGACAGCCAGGGCTGCATAGAGAAAACCTATCTCAACAAATTAAAATAAAAAAAAAAAAAAAAAAAAAAAAAAAAAACAACCCAGTAAAAGTAAATCGAAGGAAGGGGAAAAAAATCAAACCATAAACAGCAATTCTCAAAAGAAAAATATGCCCGGCAGTGGTGGCACATGCCTTTAATCCCAGCACTTGGGAGGCAGAGGCAGGTGGATTTTTCAATTCGAGGCCAGCCTGGTCTACAGAGTGAGTTCCAGGACAGCCAGGGCTATACAGAGAAACCCTGTCTCGAAAAAAAAAAAAAACCCAAAACAAACAAACAAACAAAAAAGTCATAAGAAAAATATGCAAATTGTCAATGGACCTATGAAAGCTCTAGTGGCTGTTTCTTTTCAAAAGAAGAAATCTTGCAAATGAGCTTATAATTTTAGATCCAGGGGTCTGGAATGACCCTGAGATTGACCTCAAAACCTCTTCCCACATCTCCCCTACAATCCCAGTGCAGAGCGGTCAGCTCCTTTGGAATGAGTCTAATTTCATTAATGGCCATGGCGCCACTCCCCACATCTTCCAGTTTGCTCCTTTTCTGGCATGACTGCACGCTTTTCAGATCCGCTACCCAGTGTTTTTACTCCCAGTCTCACTAGAATCTAGCTAAAAGCCAGATTCTTCCCAGAGACTGTCTCCAAAGGCTTCCTTCCCAGTCCAGAGATAGGTTCAGGAATGAACCCCACGCTTTGGTAACCAGTTTTCTGTATTAGTTACCTATTCATCACTGTGGCTAAGAGTACCTGACAAAATGACTTAAAGTGAGAAAAGCTATTCTGGTCCCTGGCTTAGGACAATCAGTCCATGGTCCCTTGGCTCCAGATAGTTGGGCCATCACAGTGGCAGGAGTGTGTGGCATAAGCTGTGGAAAGGCAGATTGGAGACCGGATGGACCCAAACTCACCTTCCCATTGTCTGAGCTGGGCAGCTTTTAGCTATGCAGATGTACAGGAGTCCTGTGGACATACTGTGGATGGAGGTGTAGACTCTCTTGGTGATGTTTTGGGGGTAGCGCTGATGGAAACGACTCCTAGAGGGGTACAACCATTTTTTGGAGAAGACCATAAGCAGCAGCAGGAGGAAGGCCACCAGGCTGAACTCTGAGGCCACCACCTGGGCCATCCAGCGGGAGCTATGTGTCATTTTCCATTGAAGGGGCAACAGGGAGCTGCGACGATGCTCCATGTGTGACTGCCTGTTCCTGCTGGAAGAAGGGACAGAAGTCCTTCCTGTGTCCTCTGCTCTGCCCAGCTCACCCTTCCTCCATCCTGGTTCACGCCTTGTCCCCTTCCACACTCACCTGGTCCTTATCCTCTCAGATTCTTCCTCAGTCGAGTCAGGTTCCATCACAGGCCTAGTGTCTGAGCAAGAATGGGGGGACCTCTTTCCAGGCAGCTGAGCTCCAGATCCAAGAGAAGGCCCGCCCCATTCCGAGGAGCAGACCCTAACTGCCATGGAATATTGCTAACAGAGAGATGGGGGATGGGTCGTGAACTCAGCTCCAACCCTTTCTCAAAATTCTATTCCTCTGGCTCCAGCCCCTAATGTGGATCAGATGCCTCCTGCTGGCTGCTACTCCCCCTTTACCCAAGGTGATGATCTCTGAGAGACCCCCTTTCTCTTAATCCCAAATGCTCACTGACAGGGAAGAGAAGGAGAAAGATGTGCCCCTAGGAAAAGACCCAAATACCTTCTTGCATCTCTGTCATCCTCCTATGTTTCCCCCAAACATACATCAACTACTTCATGCATACATACAAACATACATACTACTGCTTCGCCAGCTTCTCCTCTGGTCTCAGTTCTAGTCTCCTCACTCCCTCCTCTTAACTCCCCCTTTCCCTCCACAGGTACTTCTTATGTAGTTCAAGCTGACCTTGAACTCACTATGTAGTTCAGGATGACTGAATCATATAACAAACAAATAAATAGGAAAGGAGATAACTGTTCCTAGGAATGGTGGAGGAGAAAGTTTATTGTAGGTAAGTGGAAGAGCATAGCCAGAGGCAGGGACATCTGGAGAGAGTCAAGAGGGAACATGACCCTGAGCCATGTGGGGAGAGGTGGTGTGTGTGTGTGTGTGTGTGTGTGTGTGCGCGCGCCACACGCACAGGGTAGAAACCAGGTGCAGCAGCCAGGAGGTCCAAAAGAGAAAGGGTAACCAAGATGGCTGGATTATATAGGGAAGGGCATCTGGGGGAAACAGATATTGCTGTGGAACAGAGAGATGGGGGATGGGTTGTGAACTCAGCTCCAACCGTTTCTCAAAATTCTATTCCTCTGGCTCCAGCCCGTAATGTGGATCAGATGCCTCCTGCTGGCTCTAGCCCCAGAGCTGGAGGAGTGTAGGATAGGGGACAGGGTGTGCCAGCCAGGAGGGCCCTGTAACTTGTAAGTACTGAGGGATGCTGGGAGAACCTGTTGGTGCAGCTTTGATATGTTAAATAGGAACCTCAGCCTTTTTGTCCCAGGTTTGAGACCGAATGGTGACCTCAGCAATTTACTTGCCTCTGCCTTCCAGGTGCTAGGGTTTTACAGGGGAGAAACCATCCTTGGCTTTTGAACTTTTCTTCACATCTTTTTCTCTCAGTACCTAAGAGGGTAGACATAGAATGAAGACAGACCTGGAGGCGCCACACAGACTGATTTTTGAAGGCTCCTTTAAAAAGGGTAGGGGCGGGGTTCTGATGATCAAACTCAGGTTGATAGGCTCAACAAGAGCTTTTACCTTCTGAGCTATCTATCTCTTGGCCCCTGTTTGTGTGTTTGTTTGTTTAAGACAAGGCCTCAGTTGTGTAGCCCTGGCTCTCCTGGAACTCACTATGTAGACTAGGCTAGCTTTAAACTCACAGAGACCCACTTGCTTCTGGCTCCCAAATGCTAGGATCAAAGGGGTGTGCCACCACCACCAGGCTTTGCTTTGTATTTTAAAAAAGATTTAATGTACTGATCTTTTGGGGGAGAGGCTCTGATGTGTCATCTCTGTATTACAACTTGATCTTGAAGCTTCCATGGCATTAACTGGTTCTTCATGGAGAAGCTGCAGAGGTTCAAGAAACAGGCCTTCTGAGGAGTTCTGAGGCACATGCAAGCTCCTCTGGAATGTTTAACAAATAGGCACAAGATTAGAGGTATCTGTGTTTGCTTCTGTGGCTATTTTTTTCCTTGTCTGTGTGCAGTTACACTCTTGGACTTCTTTCTTTTTCTGTTCCTGCCATTGACTCCGGTACCCACATGTGACTCCTTGAGCTCCAAGTGACACCCTTCTGCATGCTCATGATACAGCAATGTGCTTGCCAGGTGTTCTCAGAGGCCAGAAGGCATCAGATCCCCTGGGACTAGAATGACAGATGGTGAACCACTACGAGTATGCTGAGAATAGAACCCAGGTCATCCTGAAGAGCAGCTAGTGTTAATTGCTGAGCCATCTCTCCAGCCCATAATTAAAAAAAAAAAAAGTTTTTAATTAATTGTTGTTCCGTGGGTCAGCAAGATAGCTCAGTGTGCAAAGACATCTGCTGTCAAGCCTAGAGACCTGACTTTGATCTGCATGGCCCATCTTAAAAAAATAAAGGAGGCTGGAAAAATAATCAGCGTAACACACACACACACACACAGAGAGAGAGAGAGAGAGAGAGAGAGAGAAATTTAAAATTTTTTAGAATTGCTTTTCAAAAGATAACTGAAACTAGTTTAAGCCAAGAATACACCTGTCATCCCAACACTTGGGAGATAAAGCCAGGCGACCAAGAGTTCAAGATGATCACAGAGTATGTAATGAGTTTAAGGCTTTCCAAAGTTACAGGAGACCTTGTCTCAAAAGCCAAGAAAAACCCAGGTGTGTTTCTACACATCTTTCATTCCAGCACTCAGAGTGCTGGAATGAAAGATGGAGGAAGAGGAGGGTGGACCTCTGAATTGGAGGCCAGCCTACTCTACATAGTGAAGTGAAGGGGAAAAGTGGGAAAGAAAGAGGACAGTTCAAGAAAGGAAGTGTAATCTTAGTGGCTTCCAGCTCAGCAGCGGAATATTTATGTAGTCACAATATGTAAGGTAAACACTGGGTGATGGATTTCCACTCTTAGCATCAACAGACAGACAAAACTCGGAAGACGAATTAAAGACAGCGCACTAGCAGTAAACACAGCAGCCTCCACTTTACCGAAGGAAAACGTCTGAAAGAGTAAACAAGATAATAAAGGAAGGGTGGCACATTCAGGATTGGCAAATAAATTCCCTAAATTTCTCAACCCTTCACTGGAATAAGTAACATAGTGTATAACAAGACCTGGAAAAGATTTCTGTAAAAGTCAAATAATAAATACATAGGCCTTTTATGGGCTGGAGAAATGGCTCAGTGGTTACAGCTCTCACTATCTTGTAGAGGATCCAGGTTCAGTTCCCAGCACCCACACAATGACTCACAATTGTCTGTCAGGGAATCCAATGCTGCTTCTGTCATCCACAGATACTATCTGCAGCTGGCATATGAACTGTATACAGCTATGTGCTCAGGCAGGGACATACACATAATTTATATATTATATATACAATTACACACACACACACACACACACACACACACACACACACACACATTCTTAGGCTTTCCAAGTCAGCCTCTACAACTACTTAACTTGGCTAGTGTAGTCTAGAGGTCATCACAGACAGCTGTTCCAATACATAAAACTTTGTTTTATAGCCTGGGGCTATACCTTGTTCTTCCCCAGTCCCTTGTGTCACCCACAGCTACCCAGTGGGATTAGGCTCCAGTTGTCCTGGTTGTTTCAGGTTTGATAGCCCTTTCCTGTCCCACTTCCTTAGTCTTTCTTTTTTTTTTTTTTTTTTTTTTAAGTTTTTCAAGACAGGGTTTCTCTGTGTAGCCCTGGCTGTCCTGGAACTTACTCTGTAGACCAGGCTGGCCTCGAACTCAGAAATCCACCTGTCTCTGCCTCCCAAGTGCTGGGATTAAAGGCTACACAGAGAAACCCTATCTTGAAAAAAACCAAAAGGCCGGGCGGTGGTGGCGCACGCCTTTAATCCCAGCACTTGGGAGGCAGCGGCAGGTGGATTTCTGAGTTCGAGGCCAGCCTGGTCTACCGAGCGAGTTCCAGGACAGCCCGGGCTACATAGAGAAACCCTGTCTTGAAAAACCAATAATAATAATAATAATAATAATAATATAATAATATAAAGATCTGGTTTCCCTGTGGGTTTATTTTACCTCTTCCGCCTCCACACAGGGACCTCCCCAGCAACCCCACATCAGCCTCACATGGCCGATCAGACAGGAGCCCCAACATTAATAGTTGACCTTGCAGCAAATTTTGAATATAGTGATTCCTTGCTATCCACAAAGGTTTCCAGAATCCCTTAAGATACCACAACTTCCCAAGTTCTCAAGTCTTTTATAAAATTTCACAGCAGAGTGTTGTCATAGAACCTACACACTTCCTTCCATACACCTATACCACATCTAGATTACCTATGGAACCTAGCACAGAGGAAACATTATGCACATAGTTGTGACACTCTGTTGCTTAGAGAGTAATGACAGGCCTCAATATGTTTAGTATAGATGGAAAATCTCCTCCCTTAATCTTTTCAACCAGCAATTGGTTGAATCCACAAATGTAGAGCTCCTGGCTTAGGACCTTGTGGATAGAGAGATGTGGCTTATAATTTAAGGGTGATCCAGGAAATGGGAAAGTCTCACCCAGAGTAGGAACAGAGCCAAGGAAATGACAAAAGCTTCTTCCATGACCTTACACAACACTGAGATTAAACTCAGGCTCTCATCTGAAGACTCCAAACTCTTCACAAAGGAGCTCACTGGACTACAGCTGCATCTCAGTGGCAGGGAGCATGCCCAGCATGCCAGACCCTCAGTTAGATCCCCAGCACTGGGGATGGGCTCATTATACATGGAATACTATACAATCTATCCTTCAGTTCTTATTTGCTTAAGGATTCACGGACAGGGGAAGCAGCATTTGCAAGCTTCAGAGGCAAGGTCTATGAGCCCTCTCCAGCCTGGCCCCAGCACCTTGTTGGTCAGCCAGGCCTTGATCAAGGCCATCCTCATCTTCAGCCAGCAGCAAGTCTTCAGGGAGATCGTCCATCTGTTATCTAAGCAAGATGGTAATATAATTTCCTAGAAAGAGGATTCCAGTGTTCTGGCTTCCGTTGTGTATCTATCCCCACAGAGCTAAATCTTAGTAATTGGAGGGTCTGACCACAAGCTGACTTATAGTCGTTATATTATGCCGTAATTTGTCTTGTGCATGGCTTCCTCAGAAAGTGAACTTGGCAGTTTTAGATCTAATTCAAGTAGTTGTGGAAGTATTAGGCAAGTGTTTTTTTTTTTTTTTTTTTTGAAATGGACTTAGCATTTCACGTAGACAAGGGTCACGATACTTTTTTAGAAATGGTGATGGGAGGGTGGCATTGGAGACAAACACAAATGAGACTTACATACAAACTGGTGCATAAAATAAAGTGGCGACATCTGAGGCGAGCTTAGTGGAAGATGCAGCCCATGGTCCAGCTGTAAAGAATATGAATAATATAAATCTTCCCCAGATCCCAAGCAATAGTAACATTAATGACATAGGCATAAAAGCGCCAAACCTGCCCTCTGTTAGGTTACTCCAGGGGACAATCCAGGAGAAGTCATCTAAGTTTACCTAACACTGAGAGAAAAGTCTTAACTTTGCTCTTGGTTTTAAGGCTTAGTAGAAGCTGCATAAAATCAGCGTGGAAGTTCTATGTTGCTTCTTTTGCTCAATGGTTTTAAAAGTTTTCAAGTGTGTGTGTGTGTGTTTCTTTTTAAATTGTATTTAATGTATAATTTTTTAAATAATAAAATGTTAAAATAAATAAGTAAATTGTATTCCTGTGCCCACATGAAGCCATGTCTCTATGTATTGGCTAGTATAGTATTTTTTAAATGGTATGTTTCTTTAATTATGTACAACACAGGATGTTGATGTTTTATAGAGATTGCAAATGCAGCATTCTTTAGTTCTATCTGGTGTTTGTCATAATTGCTATTTAAAGAATAGAAGAGTGTATATTACATGAGACACGATCTTTTCCTAGTTTGAATAACTTCCAAGGTAACTGAAGAAAAAGAATCACAGGTAAACAGAGTATGATGATAGACGCAGGTAGCCTCAGAACGGGGGGAAATGAAGGCAGAAGACTGTAGGTTTGAGGCAAGCTAGACTACATATACTGTGTTCCAACCCAGCCTCAGACAAGGTGGAGACTATGTTTCAAAACACAAGACTTGGTGTGGTGACACATGCCTTTAATCCCAGCACTCCGGAAGCAGAGACAGGTGGATCTCTATGAGTTTGAGGCCAGCTTGTTCTACATATCAAGTTCCAGGCCAGCCAGGATTACATAGTGAGACTCTGTTTCAAAGAAACAAATAAAAATAGCTAATATTTGGCTATTTATTAAACATCAACTGTGTTTGAGCATTGCTTTCAGCACTTTATGCGTATTCTTTTTAAGCCTCTCAATAATCCTGTAACATATACATATTGTCATCATTATTATGTGAATAAAGGAACTGAGGGGCTAAGTTGAGAAGTCAAGCAATACAGCTTACACACTGTAGAGTGAGTGTTGGAACACAGGTCGGCCAGCTCCGGGGCTCAGGTCTGATAATTACTGCCTTAGCATTTAGGTTGTCATGGCCCTAAACCACCTTTCCTAAGTTCTCCCACTTGGTGTTCTTTATGTGTATCTTCAGAGATTCATCCCTGCAACAGACTAACTACCACAAAACTGCTTAGAGAATCCCTGCGTTCTCAACTTAAGTAGATGGTAAATTAACAGAATAGCATCTGAGTTTGGTTCAGTGAATCATGGGACCAGATTGGAGGAGAGGCAAGATCAAGTTATTTTACTGGTTTTGTTTGCCGACACATTCTCATAATGTATAATCCTGGTAGCTACAAAAATAGCAAGAGGCCAACGAATAAAGGACAGATCTATGTAGTAGAGTTGGCCTACTGCTGCTTGTATTCTAACGTTAATTACATTTCCTCCCCACCCCCACCACAGCCTCCCCCCCCCCAAAAAAAAAAAAAAACCAAAAACAAACAAACAAACAAAAAAAAACCTGTTTACACAAGTGTCTGTATTTGGCTTCTGGGAACCTGCCCCCAGTTCGTTCTGATTGGTAAATAAAGATGCCAGCAGCCAATGGCTGGGCAGGGCAGACAGAGGCGGACTTTAGGATTCCTGGGCTTCGGATTGGGAAGAGAGAAAAGGGAGATCTGCCATAGCGGGAGAGTGTGGAAGAGAGGAGAGACGTCATGCCTGAGAGTGTGCAGGAAACAGAGGCTTGGCCGCCTTGTAAAGGAGCCGGAGATCCCTTTAGGTCCAGAGCAGCCAAGGTAGAATATAGAGTTTAGTAAGTAATAACTCAGGATTATTGACAGGAGATGTATTAACCTCATGGCGGTTAGGCAGTGGCCCAGCAATTGAGCTGATTAAGGTATGTCAAAATATAAAGGCTGTGTGCGTATCTTTCACTCAGGAACGTAAAGCATTAAGGGGGGTAGCGAACCCGCTGCCAGGATTTATATAGTATTTAATTCAACAGATTTAAGTCTGTACGAAATGAAATTTATTGGGAGGTAGGGAAGATTTGCTGACAGAATCAGATTCTGAGTAGTAGCTAACATAAGCAGATCACTGTGAGGAAGGGTGTATATTTTGGTTAGGACAAAGTGTTTTTATCCAAGATCAAGGGTACTTGGTTTACCTTAAACCAAAGGAAGAGTTAAGCACATGCCTGGTGCAGGTCATAACAACTCCACAGACTTTTGAATAGGCATTTAGTGATTGAAGTGTGTGTGGGTTGTGTGTGTACACACAGCTGTTTTTATCTGTTTATAGTTTACCAAGAAAGCAGACTCGGTTATGTTGGAGAAATTCTGTGATTGACTTGCCTTGCTTGGCTTCCCATGGTGTGACCATAGCATCCAAATAAACCAACTTCTTCTTTTGTTTGTTTTGTTTTTTTGAGACAGGGTTTCTCAGTGTAATCCTGGCTGTCCTGGAACTCACTCTGTAGACCAGGCTGGCCTCGAACTCAGAAATCTGCCTGCCTCTGCCTCCCAAGTGCTGGAATTAAAGGCGTGCACCACCATGCCTGGCAAGGGAAGCTTTATTTGAACTCACTGGCTATGCTTGCTCGCCCTGGTGCTCTAGGGCTGTGACAGAGCAGAGGGTGCATGCCAAAGGGAATCTTCTTACCTCCTGTTGGAACCAAAAAGAAAATGGCCGAGGTTCCACTCTTCCTTTCAAAGGCTGTCAGTGCCCTAATTTCTATTAGGTCCCACTTTCTAAAGGTTTCTCTCACCAACTAATCTTGACTAAGCCTTCAATACATGCCATTCAGGGGACATTTAAGAACCAACCCTGTGCGATATGGTGGCACGGGTATGGAATCCCCATATTCTGAGGCTAAAGTGGGGGATCACTGCCGTCCTGAGCCCCTAGTAAGATTCAAATACACAAAACAGATACGCTCTGAACCATTACACAGCTTGAGCTCCTAGTAAGATTCAAATACACAAAACAGATAAGCTTTAAATCACCATAGTTATATCAAGTAGAGTCAAGCAGACAGTGCAGGATCTGGGTTTTCCTGTGAAGACTCAACAGGAAAAGTCTACTCCCAAATCCATTTGTTCTCCAGCTAACCCAGTAACAACCGTGCTGCTTATCACGTTAGCCACTCATGAGAACCTAATCACTAAGCTGGGTGTGGTGGCGCATGTCTGGAACCCAGCACTTGTGAGAGAGAAGCAAAACGATACAGAGTTCAAGGCCAACCTCACAGAAAGTTCGAGGTCAGCTGGCTGAGTGCACACACACAAGCCCACACACAGTTCCATCACCAAATGCCTATTCAAAAGGCAATATGGCTATACAAAGGCAAGGATAGCAAGAGCTGGGAATCATTGACGTCTACTTATACTCACTAAAAAAACTAAAAGTTTCCTCAACTTGCCTTCCTTTAGTTAGACCTTAATAACCAATTGTTTTTTGTTTTTTTTGGAGCGGGGGAGGAGTGTCCGTGGGCTGGCCTGATATTCTCTATACATACCAAGGTGGCCTCAAACTCACAGAGAGTCTCCTGTCTCTGCCTCCCTATTGCTGGGGTTAAAGGCACACACAACCATACCCAACTTTTTAGGGTTTTTATAGTTGTGGTTCGTTTGCTTTTGAGACAGGTATCCCTCTGTATCTAAACCTGATCTCAAACTCATGGCAATCCTCCTGTCTCGAGCTCCCACATCCTAAGATTACAGGCATAAGCTACCAAACTTGGCCTGACTTTTATAAATCTTTTTTTTTTGTGTTTGTTTTTTCGAGACAGGGTTTCTCTGTGTAGCCCGGGCTGTCCTGGAACTCGCTCGGTAGACCAGGCTGGCCTCGAACTCAGAAATCCACCTGCCGCTGCCTCCCAAGTGCTGGGATTAAAGGCGTGCGCCACCACTGCCCGGCTATAAATCTTGCAGAAATATATGCTCATGTGAATCTACTATTAGGCTCCTCCAGTGCAAGTCAGGAGGCCTGACGCTTAAGCTATAGGAAGCCATATGGGTTCTGGGGGTTGAACTAAGGTTGTCAAGCTTGGTAGCAAGCATCTTTACCTGCTGAGTCATTTTGCCAGCCCTGAGTTTGTATCTCATGTTAAAGAGGGAAAGGGTTCTTTCTGATATGGCGGTTCACGCCTATAACCTCAGCAGTTGGGAGCTTGAGACAAGAGGACTGGAAGAGTCTGAGGCCAACCTGGGCTGTGAAGTAAGACCATGTCTCAAAAACAACGTTTTTAGAGACAAGGGAGAGCTTGGTGGAGAGGAATGCCCATTGAGAAGCAGATGCAGATACACCAGGTCTGTCTCCACCACTTCTACCTACAACTCCTGGCCCACAGTCCCCTTGTCACATCCCACAGCTTCTTTCTTGTCACCTGGGCCAGATGTCATCTCCTCCAGGGTCTCCCTGTCTCCCTCATCCCACACCATTCTGTCATAGCCTTTGGAGAGTGTATTTTCTTTGTAACACTTTGTCCTAACTTCATCCTACCTACTAATGTGTTGATTTCAGAATCTACTCAAATCGATATAGGCGCCCTAAGGTGAAGGGTGCTTCTTACACTGTCTTTTCATCTCTCAGAGCTGTGCTTGGCACATAAGAGACTGTCAATGAGCAGGCACAAAACGGAATCAGACACTTGACTGGTCAGTGAAAGGCCTTTGTTGTTGACTCTCTGTTCCTTTGACCTTGTACTGTACCCTCTAACCAGTTCCAACCATGGCAGCCCCACCCTGCCCTCTTCCCCAGCCTCCAACAACCCCAGCTACAGCTGCTGTACTCCACTGCAAGCATGGCTCCCCTAAGAGGCTGTGCAGGAGCCAGCACACACCAGGCAGGCCTTGTAAGGCCTTGTACCTGCTCTCTCAACTCTAGTTCCAGTGGAGTAGACACCTGATCTTGGCACGGGCGCATCCAGCACTCTGCCCCCACATAAAACTGTGTGTGTAAACCACTGCTCTTTCCAGCTTTCAGGAGGCTCGGTATGATGCCACCAACATTTATTCAGGGTTTCCCATGTGGCTGGCACTTTGCTGGATGAAAGCTGTGGACACGCAACGTGCCCTTCTGCCTTCAAGTCCCCAGAGTCATTCCTCCTCCCATAATCATCTAGGCAGTCTCCATCTGGGCAAGTTGTCATACATGAAGGAACAGTAGTGCACAGACATGAAGATCTAGAAAGCCTTTGCCCAGGTCTGGACCCCAAGCTCAGCAATTGTCTGTTCTACTGTCTTTGCCTTCACCTCTCCAGCATCACACAGGGCAGATTCTCTAGCAGAAACTGTGGTAGAGTCTGAGCAACACCAGCCAGCCCTCTACTCCCTCCTGAGTCCAGCTTTCTGCTTCTGAGAGGATCAGGATAGAAGAAGCTGAGGATGGTTGCTGGCTGGCCCGGGACCCAACCTGTTCTGCAGCCTGAGGCTGAGGCTGGCTGACATCATGACGACAATTCAAGTTGGGAGATGACGCAGAGCAGACATGGATCAAACAGGTCAATGCCTGGGACAGGAAGAGGTCCACAGACTGCAGAGGATCTCGAATCCCAGCTGCTTAGTCCTCAGTGCCTTCCTTGGCAGGCCACCAACTGCTTCATAATACTACCCTTCACCTGTCATAGAACCCAGAGAGACCCAAGAGACCCAGAGTCCATGGCTCACATTCAGTCCCAGTCTTTGGGCAAGCTATGCTCAGTACTCCCTTTTAGAACTCAGGGTACATGGCTTCTTTGGAGAAAATAAGAGGATAAATGTGAAATAAAAAAAGGAAAGGAAGTATTCAGTCACCAATAGGAGAGGTATGTGCTCTCTCTCTCGGTCTCTCTCTCTCTTTCTCTCTCTCTCACTCACACACACACACCCCACATTCAGCACAGTTGCCTTCCTAGATACATATATACATGGACACACATGCACTCATGTTCTTTGAGATGCATTCTGGATTCTTCTAGAAGAAAGGAAGTTGTTTAAAAGGGCAGAGAAATTAGCCCCAAAACAGAAGTATTAGATTAATTTAATACTTCCTATACTCAAAAAGCAGGACCAGTGACTTCTATAAAACCAACAAGGGTGACTACTGGTCTCTTGGTCCCAAATCACCATCTTCTTTGGCTGGATGAGTCCCATCCCATCCTGTTGTCTACAGGACTACTCCAGTGATGCCATTTCTCAATGCAATGACCCTGCTTCATCTTCCTTGGTTGTGGACATACTGTGATACTCACTGGCCAGGGCCTCAGCCTTGGCCACTCTGTACTTAGCCTCTGTCTCCACTGGCAACACATTCGAGCCATCCCCATTCTTGTTGTGGGCTCAGATGGTCTTGTTTCGTTAGTTGCTCTATCCCTATTGGTGCCTCTAGAGGTAGTGTTTCCACTGACAGTAAGTAGATGAATGGATTGACAGATGGATGGTTGGATGGACGGATGGATGGGCAGACTTTGTCTTCCCCATGCTGTTACCAGTATCCCAAACAGTGTTCTTCCCTAGCCTGCCTTAAGGTTGAGGGGTGTCAGGAGTGTCTGAAGAGGGTCCTACAGCCTCAAGGAGCTTCTGATGCTGGCGAAGATGCTTCCTCCTTTCATGTTCTCCTGTAACTTCACACACCAGTTGGGCAGGAAAGGCTCCAGGAAGTCCCTTTAGCCAACCTGAGGAGGGGAAAAAGGCATGTGTGGCGCAGGACAGAGGTCAGGTGATGGGGCTGAGGGAGGGGGATCCTCAGGTCTCAGATCATGGTGGTTGGGGATTAGTGGAGAAGACCAGAGCATTCTTCAGTCACTAGTGCTCCTGGAAAGGATATCAGCATCTGAGAGGGTCTGTGCCAATTCTGTGCTGGGTCCTACAGTGACTGTTCATGTCACTCAGTCGGAAGAATGTCTGAGCTTGAAAGCTGGCTCAGCAGTTAAGAGAAATTCCCATCACCCACATGGTGACCCACAACCATCTGAAACTCCAGTCCCAAGGGATCCAGGGCCCTCTTGTGACCTCAGCAGGCACCAGGCACACGCATGTGCACAGACATACATACAGGCGAAACACTCATAAAATAATAAAATACATAAATCTAAAATAAATAAATAAATAAAGACAAGTCAATCTGAAGAAAGAATCCTTGCAAAAGGCTGCCCGATCTCTGTCATCTCTGTGACATCGTTTGTGTCCATCGTTGCCTTCTCTGGGTCAGTCTGGGCGCAATGGCCTCCTGACCATTCTTACTGCACAGCAGGTACTAGACCTTTGCCCAGCTTATGCCGTCCAGCTGGTCCACTGGACACCGAATGCCTAGGTTGATCACCTCTGTCAAACCCACTCTGCCTCCTAGCAGGCCTATCTCACCTGACTAAGATCCCATGGAACCCCAGAATCCTCTCCTTCCTTACTCTTATCCATCCTTTGTCCCACTGCATCCATGCCCTTCTAACATACTGCATGTAACTTCATGTGACTTTTATTTATTTATCCCATTTAGACTTCTTTTGCTTGAGCCTGTGTCTTGCTATCTAGTTCTGGCTGTTTCAGAATTCACAATGTAACCCAATCAAACATTAATTCTCTTGCCTCAACCTCCCCAGTATTGAAATTACAGAGCTACAGAAGGTCTCAGCCAGGCAATGTAGCACTTGCCTTTCATCCTAGCGCTTGGAGGCAGAGACAGGTGGATCTCAGAGTTCGAGGCTAGCCTTGTCTACAGAGCAGGTTCCAGGTCAGCCAGAGCTACACAGAGAAATTCTATCTTGAAAAACAAAAACAAAACAAACAGAGAAAGGTCTCACTATATAGCCCTGGAGAGTCTGAAACTTACTGTATAGACCAGGCTGGCCTTGAACTCACACAGATCCAATTGCTTCTGCCAAGTGAGAGAATCAGAGACCAGCACCACCCCACCAGGCTCACTTATCCTTTACTTCTGCTTCCTCATTAGAAAGCATACTCCAGGGCCAGCTCGCGGCTCATTAGTCAAGCCTTTGCCTATCATGTGTAAGGCAAGAATTTGATCCCAGCACTGCCAAAAAAGAATCGTACGAAGAGCAGAGCGTGACACGTTATGTGTCTGACTCATGCTGTCCAATAAATATTTGCTGAAGGAGTAAATGAAAGGCTTGCTCACCTTCTGGATTCTTGTGGAGATGCTTTCGGGGGGCCTTGGACTCCAGACTTTGCCCCTCAGTCTTGGAAGGTGTAGCTGGCTCTGAACATAGCTCCTGGGAACACTCTGGTGAAGGGTGGGTGACACTTCAGTTGGAGCCCTCGCTCTTTTCAGTTGCCATCCCATATTCTTTCCCCCCTCCCTTTGAGAGATGCTTACCACAGTCCTCATAGATGGTGTCTGGGGAACAGGGAAGGGGACCTGGAGTGGGGAAGGCTCCCAGCCAGCGCTGCATGTCTGACCTAGTGATGAACACAGGAGGGGGAGTTCATGGTTGGCCCAAGAGATACTCGTGGGGGACAAAGTAAGGGCAACAGAAGAGAAAGAACAGAAATAGAATGTAGAGTCTGAGGGTCCTAAGAGCGGCTTGCTTGTCTGCATGTTTTGACAAGGCTGCCCAAGCTGGCCTCAAATTCGTGGTCCTCCTACCTACCACAGCCTTCCCAGTGCTCAGATAATAAAGGTATGCTACCCTACTGGTTTATTTTCTTTGGCTGCGGATTGAATGGGGGGGGGGGGTCTCAGGCATGAGAGGCAAGCTCTCTACAACTAAGCCACACCCCATCCCCCCCAAGTGTTTTTTGTTTTTCGAGACGGTTTCTCTGTGTAGCCCTGGCTGTCCTGGAACTCACTCTGTAGACCAGGCTGGCCTCGAACTCAGAAATCCGCCTGCCTCTGCCTCCCAAGTGCTGGGATTAAAGGCGTGCACCACCACCGCCCGCCCGGCCCCAACAGTGTTTTCTACAGACAGACTCACAGTGAGGCGGCTTGGAGTAGCCTGTGGGTGGGGCGGCCCTGGTGGTTGCTGAGAAGGGAGAGGCGGAATGTAGGGGGTCCAGATGGGTCAGGAACCTGCTGGGCCTGCACCAGGGAGCGATGGGCATAGTCCAGAACCTGCAGCCGCTGCCCACTGCCCAGGGAAGAGGGCGTTCAGAGGAGAGCAGGGGTCCTGCTGGATGCCTCTTCCCTACTCCAGCTCAGGCTCCCTCCCCTCCCACGCAGGACCCACCTCTTGGGCTGAGTGATAAGCAGCAGGTCACTGAAGAGCAGCAGGCAGAGAGGAGTGAAGCGGGGACGGGAGGTGAAGAGCACACCCCCCCTCCGACACCCCAGCTCGGTCAGCTCCCCCTGCAATTCCAGGCGCCGTGACCAGGAGACCAGGGGTAGAGCCTGGGAGAAAAAAAGAGAAGGGTCTAGCCTCAGTGTAGCATAGTGAGGAAAGGCTAAATGGAGAGTCTGGGCTAGACTAACCTTGACTTTGTGGAAGCGCAACCTTTGGGTGAGTCGGATCAGCTCTTCCGTCTGCTTCATGCGCCCCACCTCAGCGCTGCAGCGCTCAATGATCTGGGGAGGAGGATGCAGTCACCCATCCCAGCGGCCACCTATTGCCTTCCACCTCCCCTCTGCCTCTTGGCACCTCTTCCCTCCTCAGCTTCCCTTCTGCCCACCTTGCTCACAGCGCCCAGAGCCTTCTGGGCATTCTCCTGACGACTGGACCCCTCTTCTGTCTGGCTTAGGATATTCTGGAAACAAAGAGGAAGGGAACTGAGATCCTCCGCGTTCCTGAGATTCTGAGGTGCTGTGGACCCAGCCCAGCTTTGCCATACGTTCCGTTCAGGTTTGAGACCTACTACTTACCAGCTGCCAGAGCCTGAGCAAATCAGGTTAGTGCTCAGAGCTTCGGTTTCTGCATTTATAAGATGGAGCTGATATCTACTTAGCAAGTTAACATTATGAGGAATTGAGGAAGTGCTGTATAAAGAGAACTTAGCACAGTTCTTGGCACACCGTAAATGGGGGGTAGCGTGTGTTTTGGTTTTTTTTTTAAATAATTACTAGCCTAACAATAGAACAGGACAGTTAGAAATATCTGAATTTCTATTTATTTTCTGAGACAGCATTTTTTTTTTTTTTTTTTTTTTTTGCTAATCAACTCTGGCTGGCTTTGAGGTCTGAATCCTTCTGTCCAGCCTCTGGAATGCTGGGATTACAGGCACGTACCATCATACCTGGGTCCATCCATTATTTTTGCATGACCTAGGCCAAGTTTTTCAAACTGCACCTCAGTTCCCTTCTTTATAAAGTCTTGTAAATAATGGTTCCTGCCCTTGCACACTTGTCACTGGGGGTTATACAGGTGTGGAACATTTAGAACGGGGTCTCTAACAGCACACTCAGCAATCACTGAGTTAGTATGGTAGTATAGTTATCATGCTGTATACATGAACAGCAGACAAGGCTGAATAAAACTCAAGGCAACCGGGTCAGCGGCTCAGTGGCAGAGTACTTGTTTAGCATGAGTGAGGCATCAGTTTGATCCTCCCACGAACAAAAAAAGAATTAAATTAAAAAAATAAAAATAAGCCAGGCAGTGATGGCACACAAGTTAGGGAGGCAGAGGCAAGTGGATGATCTCTGTGAGTTAGAGGCCAGGATACACAGAGAAACCTTGTCTCGAAAACTAACTAACTAACCAAAAATTTAAAGAGATACTATGTACACACTTGTTATCCCAATACTCAAGAGACTGGGGCAGAAGACTGAGCTGTGACTTGAGTTCTTTTTTTTTTTTTTTTTTTTTGGTTTTTCGAGACAGGGTTCCTCTGTGTAGCCCTGGCTGTCCTGGAACTCACTCTGTAGACCAAGCTGGCCTCAAACTCAGAAATCCACCTGCCTCTGCCTCCCAAGTGCTGGGATTAAAGGTGTGCGCCACCATCGCCCCGCAAGGTGAGTTCTAAACAACAACAACAAACACCAAACACTAAAAACCAACACCAAAGCCAACTGTCGCAAAACAAAGAAAGTAGCTTATCTTCCTGTTTCCATCATCCAGTTGGAGACTCTTCACATTGGGATTCCAACACTGTCAGGCAGGGAGGTACACACCTTTAATCCCAGCACTCTAGAGGTACAGGCAACCATATCTCTGGTGCCAGGCCAGCCTGGAATGCAGAGTAAGCTAGCCAGAGCTACATAATGAGACCTTGTCAAAAAAAAGGAAAAAAAAGAAAGAAAGCTGGGTGCATGCTTTTAATCTCAGCACTCAGGATCTCAGAGGCAGGTGGGTCTCTGAGTTTGAGGTCAGCCAGGGCTACACAGAGAAACCCTGTCTTGAAAAATCAAAGGAACAAACAAAACAGTGTTTCTCAAAACTCCCATTTTTCCCCCTCAGTATTATCCCACTGAGGAACTTTTTCACTTATTATTTTAGTCAGTTACACTGGAGACTGTATCCAAGGCCTTCCTTTGTACATCCTAGGCAAGCTGTCTGCAGCGCTCAGCCTATCCTAATGCCACCATAAAAATTGAATTTTATAGATACACAATAAACCTGCCTATTTACCACAGCCCTTTAACACCGGAATAGCTAAGGTTTGGGTGTTTTTGTTTTTTGTTTTTTTGTTTTTTTGTTTTTTTCAGTCCTCCCCCAAACCACTGTTTGTTCCTTTGGAAATCTCAACTAGTTAGAGGCTGAGCAGAGAAGTCTAGGAGGTTCTTTCTCTAAACCAGTCTGCTCCCTGAGGCATTGAGGGAGCTGAGGGCCAGTTTGGAAGATGTCCTGAGAGTCATGGTGGGGTAGGAACCGGTGATAACTAGACCAGACACTGAGAAGTTTCCACTGCAGGGATGGTGGAACGGACAGGCACCAAGCTGACACAGTACCTGCAACAGCATCCGGAGCCTGGTGATGCGCTGGAAAGGCAGCAGCAGGAAAGATGGCAGGGGGAGCCGCTCACATTTGGGGAGACTCTGCAGCCTCCGCAGCTCCGCAGAGAAGCGAACGTTTGTATCCCTGCAAAGAAAGCCCAGATGCTTAGGGACTGCCTGAAGTGGGGTCCTGAACGCCCCCAGCCAGCTCTGGCCCCAGCCTCAACAAGATTTCACAGGTTCCTCCAACTCTGGGATACAGAAACCCCTTATCCATAGTTTTGCTCTCTTAATTTCAATTATCCAGCACCTTTAAATGGAACGTTCCAGAAACAGAAACAAACAATTCATACATTTTTCATAGTTTTGCTTTCATAATTTCAATTACTCAACACCTTTAAATGGAATGTTTCAGAGACGAACAAGCCATATATTTCAAATACTTTTTCTAATTAGCAACTAAGATGTCTTATCTGGAACACCAATAATCAATCCCTTTGCCCAGCGTATTCATGTATACACTCCATCCACCTGTTAATCACTTAGCAGTGCTAAGTCCGATTAATCAGATTGACTCTGCTGTTATCATGGAGCTGTGTCCAGGTAATTTTTTTTTGAAGATTTATTTATTTATTTTATGTATATGAGTACACTGTCACTGTCTTCAGACACACCAGAAGACAGCATTGGATGCCCATCACGGATGGTTGCTGGGAATTGAACTCAGGACTTCTGGAAGAGCAGTCAGTGCTCTTAACTGCTGAGCCATCTCTCCAGCCCCAGGTAATTCTTATTTTACTTACTAATGTCCACAAAGTACGAGAGCAGTGATGCTGACAATTTTTTACGTTATATCGCTCTAATTTTTCTATCTCATCATTAGTTATTATTAATCTATTAATGGACCTAATTTATAAACTGTTTTCATAGGTATGTACATATAAGGTTCAGAAGTATCCACTGGTGGTTTTAGAACACATTCCCAGGAAGAAAGGAGGAAACCATGTTACTCACATAAGGCGGCTGTACGTCTCCTCCTGATACTGCTGGTTCCGTACGTAATCCACATACACGGAAAAGGACCGACTGCATGGGCGTGCACCACGTCACACAGGTCAGGGATGTGTGGGGAGGAACGAACGCGAGACAGCAGTGTTCCTAGAAACCTGAAAGTATAGATAGACGAAGCAATTAATAGAGGGACAGAAATCTGGTTTTCCAAGTTTTTCAGGAGAGTGCTAAACATTAACTGGGCCAGTGAAAGGAGAGATCCAGAAGAGGGAGGGAGCCAAAGGGGATGCTTAGCAGCCCAAGGCCCAGATTCCTAGGAAGACAGGCTCCACTGACCGCTCGCTGACACTCTGGACTCGCTGCACATTGGAGAAGAGTGTGTGATGATCCCGAGGAGTGAGTGTGTCCCGGAGAGCCTGGCTCAGGACGAAGGTGTCCGTCAGCAGCCTCAGGGAGCGCAGGTAGGAGGCCTCTGATGTCACCACCTCAAACAGGCTCTAGACAGCAGAGCAGGGCCACAGTAGAGAGGGCAGCCACCTTACAACCACCCCAGAACTCAAGTCATGTACCTTCTCTATGCCATATCCCACCCTTCTCAGTCCCACCCAGGGGTACCCACCTCCTGCATGCGCCTTTCCTGTGGGCTTAGACTCTCTAAGAGACCACTGCCTCGCACAGCTGGGAGCTCCTGCCACAGAGTATTTCGAGGTCCAGGGAGCCTGGAGAAGGTGGGAGCTTCTCCAGGATTAGCTGGAGAGGGACCCCCATCCTCACCCACACCCCACAGCTCCTCTGACAGCACAGCTGCTCGGTAAGTCTGGTATAAAGGTTCTGGAAGGTAGACAGAGAATATCAGGGAAGCCCAGGGCCCCAGAACCCTTCCCCCTGCCTGTCACAGTAAAGACCTACCGTCCTGCAGGGGCAGCTCCCACTGCAGCTCCTTCAGCCCCTCCAGTCCTTCCTCCTCCCTGTGGAGAAAGAAATACATGTAAGGTCCACGTGTGGGAGTAATTCACGTGATACCAGACCAGAGAGTTGCACATCGTACGGAGGGCTCCGGACAGTTCTCCGGATCAAATTGCAGATGTTTATGCCTGTTGGAGGCAGGGCCCTTGACAAATCAGGTCCTAAACATTCCTGCTATCAACTACTATGCAGTAGACTTCCAAGTCCCTCCCTCCAACCCTCTCACATAGCAGCATTGGCTGGAAGGTCTTTGTGGCTTGGTACAACTTCATATGGTCAAATTCTGACACGTGTGGCTCTCTGTCTCCCCTCTCCTAGTTCCTAGCCATTCACTCAAGCTACAAGCTGGTGTAGTAAATATTTTCTAAACAAATGAACATTTTTAGATTATCTGATCTAAAAAAAAAAACAACCAATCTAGGGTGATTAGCAAGCCCAGTAAACAATGGATGGCCATGGTTGCCAAATGGTTTTGCCAACAATAACTTTAATAGAGGACCTGAGAAATGGCTCAGTGCTTAAGAGAATACTATTCTTGCAGAGGACTTGAGTTTGATTCCCAGCACCCACATCAGGTAGCTCACAACTGCTCTTAATTCTAATCGAGCATGTTGCTGTATGCCTTTAATTCCAGCACTAGGGAGGCAGAGGCAAGAGGATCTATGTGAGTTTGAGGTCAGCCTGGTTTTAAAAGCAAGTTCTAGGACATCTGAGGAACGCTGTGTCTGAAAACAAAAAAAGCAAAGTAAATAAATAGAGATAGATCTTTAAAATATTTTAAATATAAACTCACAATAAGAAAATTTAAGCAGAGCCTGTCCCTGCCTTTTGTTTGTTTTTATTTCTTTGTTGCTTTGTTTTGGTTTTGGTCTGTTATTGCTGTTGTTTTGAATATGAACTGTGATACACATCCCAGGCTGGCCTCAACTCCTAATTTTCCTGCCTCAGTTTGCTAAGTGCCTCAATAACACAATATCGGGTTATTATTTCACAATAACCTAATAGAACAGAGACATGTTTATCTCTATTTCTTAGAGAAAGACTGAGACCCAGGAAAAGAATTTATTTAAGGTTGCATAACTTATAAGGAACAGAGGTTAGATTAGAAACCTGGGCTCCTTGTTTCTGGAGCCCGGCCCTTCCCCTTTTCTACCTGAATAAGATAGTATTCATCCGGCCTTGAAAGTTAGTCTGCCCTTAGGTGAGAGGGAGGTGATGCAAGAAGTGGGAGCAAAGGTGGGGAGTTCAGTACCTTCCCTCCAAGGCTACAGGAGGAGCATTCTGAGGAGCTTCTTCAGGTCTGTCCCCTGGAGAGAGAAGCCAGAGTGACCAGAGCTAACCCCTAGACACTGAACTCCAGCCCTAGTCAAGACTGGTACCAAGAATACCACCACTCCTCTTAACTCCAGAGCAGCATAGGGTAGAAAAACGAAAAGTCCAGGTGCAGTAGGGTATAGCTGGCCACTCAGCTGCAAACCCACCCCTCATATCCCACCCACCCCACCCCCACCCCACCCAACCCCGGTGTCCCCAAAGCCCTACAACTCCAGGCCCCGCCCCCTCTCCTTACCTTCCCAGGCCTTTGTAGCTGTTTGGATTCCATCTTCTGAAGGCAGTTCCAGGTCCGGCTGTGGAAGCTCCCCAGAGGTGCTGGTATCCTGTCTGATTCTAGTTGGCTTGGGGGCTTGAGGGAGGTAGGAGCTTGCGCTCCGCAGTGGAGCGATAGGATGTGAGCACAACTGGAGGGTGACTGATGACTGGAGGGTTGATGCGGAGCGGGAGGCTCGGAGTGGGGATGCTCGGCAGGGGACCCTGAGGATGTCGTCAGAACTCCCCACAGGCACCCATCGGAGCTCCAGGCCAGGCTTTGCTACATGGCAGACACAGGGGCAGCATGGAGGGCAGGCCAGGGCAGCATCTGTGGCAGAAGGGGTTACCTAAGTAGGAAGCTCTTGGGGCCTGGCTCATTCCATCTATGCCTTGTTCCCTATCAAGGACCGACCCGGTTATCTAAAGTGTTCCTGCACCCTGACTATCTGCAAACTCTAAGAAACACAAAAAATAGATTTCTGATACATAAAATCTACATTAGAAATGTTAGCCCTTTAAAGTCTTGAAACAGTGAAAACAAGAGCAAATTGAGGTCACCCCGCTATACCATATGCTTACCGGGAGTGCCGTTCTCCTGGGACCCATTCCCGGAAAGGACGACTTGGGGAGTCTCTTTCTCCCCATTCACATCCGTGCTCCCCTGGGAGCACCGCTCCAGGGAGTCTGAGGACTGGGCCTTGCCTTCAGCTCCCCATTCAAACTTGCCCGCCAGTCTGCGAACCGTGCCAGGCGCTGAGGCAGAGCCATCCTGGAGAGGCATAGAGCCCAAGGGCAGAGGTGTTCGGACGACCCAGAGGGCTTGGGTGGGGGCACAGGAGAGCAGGGAGCTGGTTCTGGCGAGATGGAACGCCGGGACACTGGACTGGGACTCGGTGTGCTGGAAGGTGAATCAGGGGAAGTCTGAGAGTCCAGGCTGGCTCTAGAAACCGAGGGGGGCAAAAGAGCAGGGGGCTTCAGGGAAGCCGTGGGAGGCTCCCAGAAGATGGAGGTGCACACTGAGGCTGAGGCATCATTGGATATTTGAGCAAGTGCTTTCGGAGAGGAGCCGTTGTGGGGAGGCCCCGGGGAATGTGGAGCCCTATGCCGAGATGGGGGTCGAGGGCGGATGATCCGAGGGGGCTTCAGGGTGGGGGGCGTTGCTGCAGGAAGAGATTGAGCTGACATCGTCTTCTGAGTGTTTCCAAAGAGTGGAGTGTTCTGCGGAAGTCATCCCCTGAGGAGAGTGGAAGGAGAAAGCGCCCCTCAGTGTCCCCCTGGCTGGGTGGACTGAGGCTGTCTGAAGCCACGTTTGTTTCATTCAGGGGCGAAGGCTGGTACATTTCACTCCCTTCCTCCTCGTCTCTATTGTCTTCTTTCTTCACCCCTCATCCCTCCTCATTCTGCCCCTGGACCCTCCCTGGCAGCTTTTTTTTTTTTTTTTTTTAAGACAGGATCTCTGTTTGGCATCCCAGACTGGCCTCAAAGTCTGTTCCTCCTGCCTCATCTTCTGGAGGTGTGCCACAATGTCCGGCTTCTCTATCCTTTGATTTTTGCTGCCGCAGCCAAGCCAAAAGGACACAATGGGGTAAGGACATGCCGTTGGGGAGGATGGGAGGCAGGGGTAACAAGATTCAGCGAGGGGAACTCAGCTTGCTGGTGTAGTCGCTCTGTGTAGGAGTTTATGTAGGCAAGTGTGCGCTGTGTGTGTGTGTGTGTATGTGTGTGTGTGTGTGTATGTGTGTGTGTGTGTGTGGTATGTGTGTGTGTGGTGTGTGTGATGTGTGTGTGTGTGGAGTGTGTATGGTGTGTGTGTGTATATGTGTGTGTGTGTGTGGTGTGTATATGTGTGTGTGTGGTGTGTGTGTGTGTGTGTATGTGTGTGTATGTGTGGTGTGTATATGTGTGTGTGGGTGTGTGTGTGTATGTGTTGTGTGTGTGTGTGGAGTGTGTATGGTGTGTGTGTATGTGTGTGTGTGGTGTGTATATGTGTGTATGTGTGGTGTGTATAGTGTGGTTGTGTGTTGGTGTGTGTGTGTATGTGTGTGTGTGTGGTGTGTATATGTGTGTATGTTGTGGTGTGTATATGTTGTGTGTATGTGGGGTGGTGTGTTGTGTATGTGTGTGTGTGTGGTGTGTGATGTGTGTGTGTGTGTGTATGTGGTGGTGTGTGTATGTGTGTGTGTGTATGTGTGTGTTTTAGTGTGTGTGTGTGTGTGTATTGTGGTGTGTATGGTGGGGGTGGTGTGTATGTGTGTGTGTTGTTGTGGGTGTGTATGTGTTGTGTGTTGTGTGATGTTGTGGTGGTATGTGTGTGTGTGGAGTGTGTATGGTGTTGTTTTGGTGGTGTGTGTATTGTGTGTGGTGTGTATGTGTGTGTAGTGTGTGTGTAGTGGTGTGGTGTATGTGTGTGTGTGTGTGTGTGTGTGGTGTGTTATTTGTGTGTGTGTGTGGTGTGTATATTGTGTTGTGTGTTGTGTGTGTGGTGTGTGTGTATGTGGTGCCTGAGCTGAGGGATGCATCACTGTTTCCCTACTCTGGCTGCCCCTCCTTCCCCCTCCCATTTCCCAGTTCCTCTCGGACTCTTTTCCGGATTATTTTAGTCTCCTTTTCCGCCGTGAAGATTCCTGGAGCTCTGACCCCAGGAGAAGGAGGCCCCGCCTGGTCTCTTCTGCTTCTATCCTCTTAATCCTGCCACATGGGTCTGGTCATAGAAAAGGTTCCAATGGGACGCTGGGTCCTGCCAGAGGTGGCTACAAGTCCCTGCCGAGGCATAGAACCAGCAGCGCAGGATGGTGGGACCTGTGTTTGCTCTTCCTCTTGAGACCAGAGTGGGTACCAGAGCTGGGACACAGAGAACCTCTAAATTCCTATAGCAGTCAGAAATCTAGTCTTCCAGGTCCCAGTTAAGTTCTTGAGAAAAGATGGTATCAGGAACCCCTTAGACTGCAGCTCAATCAGTCCCTACATGGTGCCAGTAAGCCAGCTAGTCAGTGAGGTTACCCAAGCTTGGCCTCCGGTTCTCCAGCCTCTGCCCCGTCAAGGAAGGCACCCTTCCCCATCCCGGGTCTCTCCGGTTACTTCCTTCTCCACTCCAGACTGAGGCCTTCACAGAACCCAGATAACAGGGGTCCCAAGCACTTACCCTCCAGTTCCCTCCACTCCCCGTCACCTCCGAGGGCTGAGTGAGTAGGGGCAGGAAACAGGAATCCGATCCTCCTCCTCCCAGCCGGACACCACCACCCCCAACCACACCAAGCTCCACATGCGCACACTGGGCCTAGAGGATGTGAGGAATCCAGCATCCAAGGTGTTGGAGGTTAGAGAAGGCTGGAACTCAGGTATGCAGAGGAGGCTAGTTTACGAGTGCACCTTCACCTGTACTGCTGCGTGGCGGGGGTGGGGGTGAGTGTGGGGGAGTGGGGAGTTGGGGGGGTTTCAAATGAGGGTGGGCAGCCTGGGCAAGCTGAGCTGGCAGTACAATATGACCATCCTCATGTCTCCCTCTTAGCTAAGGGATGTCTGGCTTGCACAACTGTCTGTCCCCCATCTTCCAACCTATTGCCTCGGTGTGAGCCAACCACACTTTGCACTGAGGGAACTTCTCTTCTCCACCCACCCCCACATCTGCAGAGCGCCCCCTCCCCCAGGAATTTACCTTATGGTTTGAGGTAGTTTTTGTTTTCAGTTTATCTTCCAGTCCCCTCGGAGCACTGGAGTGCTGTACAACCTCTCCAAATAAACGTTTCTGCGCCTCTGAGGCGGGAACTGAAGGCCCAGATTTCCATCTCCACAGAGGAAGCCAGTTCCTCGGCCCCACCCAGCCATTGTGTCAGACCAGGAGTGGGAGTGTTGAGCGTGGTGGGGAAGGGGATTCTCTAGATTTGTAGGGCGACTCTCCGCTCACTATTCTGCATTCCCAGTTTCTCTGGACCCCAACTCTCAGTGTTGCACTGGGAGGCTCCCACAGAGATTGTCCTAGAAGTCAATGCCTGGGGACAAGGGAAGACAGGTTGTGGAGTACCCACCACCAGATACCTCTCATTTGCTCTCTGATCGGGACACTGAGCTCCCAGGGCTAGGAGCATGTCCTAAAAACAACTGAAAGGGTGGAGTGAACCGGACCCCAGCCTGGGAGGGAGACTGGTGGGGGCTGCAGGGGAAGGTCCCTTCCAGATGTCACTCCGTGGGCACACATCCAGACACTGGGAGGAAAATCAGGTAAGCTGGTATTGAAAGATGGTTTAAGCCGGGCAGTGGTGGCACACGCCTTTAATCCCAGCACTTGGGAGGCAGAGGCAGGTGGATCTCTGAGTTCGAGGCCAGCCTGGTCTACAGAGTGAGTTCCAGGACAGCCCGGGATACACAGAGAAACCCTGTCTCGAAAAACAAAACAACAACAAACAAACAAAAAAAATCCACCTCAGGTCAACCTCTGGCTTCTACACACAGGTGCACCCATGTGCATGTGAGACAAAATAGGGAAATAGAGGCAGGTAGATCTCCGAGTTTGAAGCCAGCCTGGTGTACACAGTAAGTTTCAGGGCAGCCAGGGCTACACAGAGAAACCTTTTCTCATAAAAACAGACAAACAAACATACAAATAAAACCATTGTCCTCTGACCTGGAATGTGTGCATGCTGTGGCACATGCCCCTCCATAAACACAATGATAATAAATAGAAAAGTTTTAAAGGAAAGGAAGAAAAAGAAATGAACTGCATTGTACTATATATCATACCATATTCCCAAACTTCCTTTGTGTATGTATATATATGTGTGTGTATACATGTGTATTTTATATGTGTTTACACAAGTCCGAGTTTCCATGGGTTCACATGCACATGGGTGCACCTGTGTGTAGAAGCCAGAGGTTGACGTGGGGTGTCTTGTTTTGATCCTTTTCCACCTTATGTATAGTGAAACAAGGTTTCTCACTTAAGCCCAAAGCTTGCCAACTAAATGAGTCCAGCTAGCCTGTTTACCTGGGAGGTCTCTGCCTCGTAAGAGCCAGGATCGGCTCTTGTGTTAATCTAAACCCAGGTCCTTGTCCAGCAAGCACTTCACCCTTGACTCATCTCTTAGCCCCAACATCTTTCTTCCAAGTAGTCAATGTGTACCATCCCATATACTGAATCTACATACTGTGACTTTTCCCTTTATAGTAAAAAGTAACCCTGTAGACATTTAACTGTTTTATTTAAAAATGTAATGTAGCCCAAAGTCCTGAAACAGCGTTAGGCATACAGTAGGTGCTGGACAGAAGCTTAATGTTTGGTTTGGTTTGGTTTTTCAAGACAGGCTTTCAGTGTGTGTTCCTGACTGTCCTGGAACTCAAGCTGTAGACCAAACTAGCCTTGAACTCACAGATATCCTCCTGCCTCTGCCTCCTGAGTGTTGGGATTAAAGGTGTGCACTACTACCATGAGGCTTTTGTTTTGTTTTATTTTTTGTTTGAGAGAAGGGTCTCTTAAGATTGTCCAGTCTGGTCCTGAACTCCTAGGTTTGTGGAATTCTCCTACCCAAGCCTCTCAAATGCGTGGCTATAACTGTATAAGTTCTACTGACATCATCACTGCCAGGCGGCTGCTCACCGTTTGACGATCTCTGTGGTGCTGAGCCTTCTCACTGGCATCTAGTTTTTGTAAAATCTGTTGAGAGACTTCTCTTCAGGGGAAAAGTATCCCCTTTTACAATCATCAAGACAAGATTGGACTGGAGAGATGGCTCAGTGGTTAAGAGCATTTGCTGCTCTTGGAGAGGATCCAGGTTTGATTCCTAGCACCCACATGGTGGCTCACAAACTCCCTGAAACTCCAGTTCCAGGAAATTCAATGCCTCTTTGGACAACCTGCCTTACAGGTGGTACAAATAGAGACATGAAGATAAAACACTCATGTACATGATGAATAAAAATAACAATAACTTCAAAGATGAAGTTGTGGTGTGGTGGGACACACCTTTAATCCCAGCATTTAGGAGGTTAGGAGGTGGCAGTTTAATCTCTGTGAGTTTGAGGCTAGCCCAATAGTTACCAGGCCAACCACTAGGGTCTACTCTGTGAGACCATGTCTTTTCTTTTTTTTTGAGACAGGATTTCTCTGTGTAGCCCTGGCTGTCCTAGAACTGACTCTGTAGACCAGGCTTGGCCCAAACTCACAGAAATCTACCTGCCTGTGCCTCCTAAGGGCTGGAATTAAACATGTGCACCATCACCACCACCCAGCTTGAGACCCTGTCCTAAAAAGAAAACGAAAACGAAAAAGAATTTAGGAGGATCTCTGAGTTGAAGACCTGCCTGGCCTACAGAATAAGTTCCAAGACAGCCAGGGCTACACAGAGAAACGCTGTCACAAAAACCCAAACAAGTCTCGAAAAACAAAAACAAAACAAAAAAAAACACCAAACAAACAAACAAAAAGCTGAACAGAAAACTGTAGAGTAGAAGTTTTATCTCTGCACAGTCAGCACATGTATGAGGGGAGGAAACACACATGTCGGGCTAACTAGGGAGCCATGGACCTGTGATCATACCTTCCTTACCTTGACCAACTGTAGCCCTGAGCCACACAGCCAAAACTATCTTTTCCTCCCTTACACTGTTGTAGTTGGTATCTTCTCAGTAGGGAAAGGAATTTGCTGTGCAGGCCTGGTGACCTGGGTTGGATCCCTGGAACTTACATAAACAACTGTACGAAGTTGTCCTCTGACCTCCACATGCGTGCTGTGACATGCATCTGCACCCCAGTGTGCCTGCACACACAGAAATAGAAGATGTTTTAAAAGATCAACATGAGGCTTCAGGGACCAGAGGTGAGATGCTATGCTTTAAAAGTAATGTAATTGGGGGCTGGAGAGATGGCTCAACAGTTAAGAGCACTGCCTGCTCTTGCTAGAGGTCCTGAGTTCAATTCCCAGCACCCACATGGTGGCTCACAACCATCTGTAATGGGATCTGATGCCCTCTTGTGTGTGGGTGAAGACAGCTATAGTATATGTATGTATGTATATATATGTGTGTGTGTGTGGTGTGTGTGTGTGTGTGTGTGTGCATATTAATGTATTTGGCCAGGCATGAGGATGCATGCCTTTAATCTAAGCATTCAGGAGGCTCAGAGCAGATAGGTGGATCTCTTTGAATTCAAGGCCAGCCTGGTCTACGGCGTAAATTCCAGGGCAGCCAGGGCTCTGTAGAGAAACCTTGTCCAAAAAAAAGGCATTTGTTTGGTGTCAGGTTGGAGAGGGTGAATTTGTGAATTCATTGCCAACTTGAGAAGATTTAAAGTTACCCAGGAACCATACTTCTGTTTGCATCTGAGTGTTTTCCAGGGAGGTTAGATTTTTTGGAGGGCACATCAAGCCTGAATGTAGATGGCTTCACCCTGTGGGCTGGGATTCTGGACTGGAATTTTTAAATGAAGAAAACCAGTTGAGCATTAACATCCATTTTTGGCTGCTTCCTGAGTGGGTGGATACAGGGAACCAGCCTTGCAGTCACAATGGACTCTCTTCTGTTGCTTGAACCATGAAGCTGAATGCACGTTTTCTCCCTTAATCCGTTTCTTGTGAGGCATGTGGTCACGGCAAGGAGAAAGCATCCAGTGCATACATGGACCAAAGCTTTTGAGAACAGGCATCTGCTGACATTTGTTTTTAGACTCTGTGATGGTCTTGGTGGATCCCAGAGCCTTGCCACAGATCTACACACCAACTCTTCTTTTTCTGAGACAGAGTCTCACTATGTAGCCCTGGCTGTCCTTAAACTGCAGATTCTCCTGCCTCCGCTTCCAAAGTGCTGCGATTACAAGCATGTACCACCAAGCCAGCTAGCAGTTTCTTAGAAAGCACAGTGTGGCCTGGCTGGACTACCTAGCCCACAAGTGGTGGTAATGCTGATAGCTGCTTTCTCCCCCTCCCTTTTGCTTTTGCCTGGAAGGTCTGTCATCCAGGAGCTGCTACAGTGGGCTCATGCCTTTCACTTCCTGTGTGGTTCTCTATCTCCCAGGAGGAAGGATAAAGCAGGAATGTCCCCTAGTGATCATTGAGTCCCTTTCCAAAGAAGAAAAGTTCTGCTGGTGTAGGCATTTGTGTTCTTCCTAAAGTTATTTGTAAGGTTAAGCTGGGGATCTGTGACCGTTATGCTGTCTTAATAGAAATTCTAGAATTACAGGTTAAGAGTGTAGCTCTGTAGATTAGTGCTTGCCTAGTGTGTACAAGGCCATGGATTCCATCTCCAACACAAACAAAACAAAAAGTTTTCACCCAAATTGTAGACACACCACACACACACACACAAAAACACACACATGCAGACATAATTTTTTGCAATCTACTTTATTTTTTTGTTGTTGTTTTGTTTTTTCGTTTTTGTTTTTGTTTTTTCGAGACAGGGTTTCTCTGTGTAGCCCTGGCTGTCCTGGAACTCACTCTGTAGACCAGGCTGGCCTCGAACTCAGAAATCTACAATCTACTTAGTAAACGTTCAACCTCTCCTCTTACCCATCACCCACCAGAGGTGGTGGAAGAGAAAAGTTATTAGGATATGGGGGAAGTGGACCTATTTAGCAATAGCTCTTTGAGGGATGAGTTCGATCTTCTTGGGCATCAGTTTAGTCCCGTAGCAAACACCAAACATGACTCAGCAGCTGTAGACCAGCCCTCTAGGCAGGCAGACACCACACACAAACCAGCAGCTATAGTTCATTCTGGAAGAAGCCAAAATGCTTGCCAATCAGCCTGAAGCTAGGCCACAGGAGCAGCTAGTTGATGCCAGGAACCGTACGAGCAGTTCTTTGGCGAGTTTTTCTCGTCTTTACCACAAGTTGAGTTCAACAATGCTATGTGCCACGGACCACCCTAGTCAAGTATGGGAGTCCTTGGGATGAGGGTCCTCCAAGGCTAGGTGGGTAAGAATTTGGTGGTGACAAACAGAAACAAACACAGAGGCAGTTTGAATCTGAGTGTATTTTTCAGCTCTTGAGCAAGGGTTATTATACATAGAAAAAACAAATATTACAGCTCCTAGGAGATGGATACAGGAAAGCAATCATTAAAGCACAAGAATCATCCAAGCATACCAACTCTACAAAGATATATTCAATAAATCACAAATAGAACAGGTAACATTATTATTTGACACAATAAAAATCATTCAAGTATTACAACTCAGTGGGGCAATTATCCAAGGCTAGTGGCAGATATCCAAGAGCAGGTTAATTAATCTTTATAATCAACTATTATTTGATATCTAATACCTGATTTTTTTTATAAAAATCTTCAACACACAAATTTAAACTATTTTAATTCTTTTTATTTAAGGCTTTCTTTACCATATACCAAAGCCCTCCTCCGATGACACACGTGTAGGCATATGAAATTTTATTGTTGGGAAAGTTTTATCATAATACTATTATGTAGCTTTGTGAATGATTATAAAGTAAAGCATCATTTTCCCTGGAGGCAAGGTCATGTCAGTGACCCCATCTCAAGGGATGGTTTTTACCCATTTTCTTTGCTTAAGAACTTGGCCTAGGCTATCAGGAACGTGTCGTAAATAAGAAAAGGAATAAGAGAAACTAAAACGGGTAAGTTGCCATGAGAACTACGGCTCGATGGATGTTTTCTTCCTGGCAAGAGTTCCACAACCGGTCCCAGGAGGCCTCCTTCTTTTGAAGTTTTCGCCTCAGTCTGTGGAACTTGTCACACAGATGCTACTGGGGTTGGTGTGGGCAGCTATGTAAGGTGAACCAATACATGCCTATCATTATCAAAGACTAGCGAGGCAGAGCAAACTAACCAAAGCTCAGTGCTTGTCTCCCACTGTTTATGGGGTCATATTTATACTGCTCCATCATGTGTCCTTTTTCGTGTCTGCTATAATCCAAACATCCTTTCACCTGTGTCTGCTTCAGGAAAACATTCTTTCATGTGTTTCCTTTAGCAAGACATCCTTTTACCTGACTGTCCCAACAAAACATAATTTGACATAACTGACTTTACAAACAAACTAGAAGTTTTGTTTATGCTGAGTGTGGAAAGCATGCCTTTTAATCCAGCACTCAGGTGGTTCTCTGTGAGTCTGAAGCCAGCCTGGTTTACAGGGTGAGGAGTGCCAGACCAGCAAATCCAACCAATACAAAAAGTAGTGTCTTGGAGACAGGGATAGACCTTAATGGTATCTGGGGATGGACCTTAGTGGTAACAAATGTGAGGTCCTAGGTTCCTGCTAGGACCTTAATTTCATAGTAGTCGTATTCATAATCATGTAAAACTGGAAACAGCAACCAAGATATCTTTTCATATATGAATGGATAATAAACAAAGTTTGGACATCAACAGATGGGATATTATTTAACTGATAAAAAGAAATTAATTGGCTGGGCAGTGGTGGCGCACACCTTTAATCCCAGCACTTGGGAGGCAGAGACAGGCGGATTTCTGAGTTTGAGGCCAGCCTGGTCTACAAAGTGAGTTCCAGGACAGCCAGCGCTACACAGAGAAACCCCGTCTCAAAAAAACCCAAAGTATTAGTGGGAACAAACATCCCATACAGAAGAATTCCATATAGGTGTTCTCTTTTCATGGAGGGAAGAAATAGCTGTCCCTCATTTTTTTATTTTATTTATATTTTACTCTATTTAGTTTTTTTTTTTTAATTTCTTTTTATTATTTATTCCTGTCTATGTATGTATACATGTGAATGCAGTACCTGCAGAGGCCAGAAGGGGACATCAAATACCACTAGTGGTTTGTCAGCAACTTTGTGGGTGCTGAAAATTACATTGGATTCTCTGAAGCGGGAGGTGGGGAGTGAAGGGTGGGGGTGGAATGGCACACGCCTTTAATATCAGCACTCAGGATGCAGAGGCAGGTGGATCTCTGAGTTTGAAGCCAGTTTAGTCTGCAGAGTGAGTTCCAGGGTAGCCAGGGCTATACAGAGAAACCCTATCTTGGAAAAGAAATAATTAAAAAAAAAAAACTTAAAATCTGTCAATCTCTAGGACATCTGGTATTAAAGACAGAAAGTGTAAGCTAGTAACGCTGGATGTTAAGCCCACAGGGGGACTTAGTGAAAGACAGAAGGCAGGCTTCCATTTGCAGAGTTTTTCAGGTTCAGGGCGTTTCCAGTGGGACTAGATGTATTTCTAAGTTCCCAGGCACTGCTGCTGCTATAGAGACTATACTTTTGAGAACCACAGGCTTTAAGCTCAGGATGTGAAACCAGGTGTGGTGTCATCCTGTCACCAGTATGGCAGCAAGCTGGAAATCTTCCGGCACTCCACATGCTGAAACAGGAGGATTTTGAATTTGAGGCTTCTAAAGGCTACACACAGCAAGGTTGTCTGACAAACAACATATGGCTCAGATCTGGCCCCCAAGGTTGTTAGTTTTCAGACTAGTGCAGTAGGGAAATTAACTGCTAAAACAATAGTTATGATTTTGAGGTATTTTTAAAAATAGTTATGTTTGAGGAACAAAGTAGAATGAAGCTGAATACAGATAATTTGAAAATCCATCAGACGATGCTCAACGTGCATCCTGACCTGAACATCACCAAAGAAAGCAGCACCTCCAAGAAATGGGAAGAGTTCTGTCAACTCCAGACTTTGCAGTAAATTACTGAGCGTGTAACACAAGGGCAACCTCTCCTTTGGAGTATGTCCCACAGATATTATCTCATTTTACAAGGGGTTTCTAAGAAGATAAGTAACTTGCCCAAGGTCATCCAGATAGCAGGAAGGAAGACGTAAATCG
This sequence comes from Mastomys natalensis, assembly GCA_021653895.1. NCBI lineage: Eukaryota > Metazoa > Chordata > Mammalia > Rodentia > Muridae > Mastomys > Mastomys natalensis. The sequence goes on from JAJTUV010000217.1 coordinate 129,459, forward strand.
GAATTCAGCGTTAAGCGGGGTAGTTGACTGTTACTCAGGTGAGCCAGCCCTCTGCTTCTTCCTGCCGCCCAAACCCCTACCTTCTTTCTCCAAGCTTTCTCTCTAAGCTCTTTTCCAGTTTCTTTCCCACGGGCTCTTTTATAATTATCCATAGGAATGACACGAGGACAAGAAACAAGTCTGCTCTCTGTAACCTAAGCCTCGCTGGAGAGGAGATGGAAATCCTTGTCTTGACCTGCCCGGCCTCCTCTAGGTCATTGTGACGAACAAGAGCTTAATAAGATCAAGTTTTGTTCCCTGGCTGGCCTTCAGGCCTCCCTCCCTCGGCGCCCGCAGCTGGCCACACCCTGGTACTAGACCCTACAAACACTTTACTCGGCCTTAGGGGATGGGTGCCGTCCAGCAGGTGTGTCCCGTCTCCCCGGCGGGCGGGACCGCAGTTTCCGGACTGTCCTGGCATCGGAACAGCGCTAGGCGTGGCTGCGGTCAGGCAAACCCCAGAGATGACCTGGGCTAGAGGACGATCGCAGGGAGCGCGCCACCCACAGGAGGAGCTGCCCAATCCTCCGAGCTCAGCCTCTGCATCCTGGCCCAACCCAGTTCCTGGACAGTGATTTTAAAAAACAAACAACAAAAAAAACCTCCCCGCCTCCGGCACCCTCCCAATTCCAGGCCTCGGAGCCGGGGCGAGGAGAGTTAACCCAACCCATTCTAGTTGAGGCCGAGGGCCCGGCCGCTGGCAGCGCCTCCCATTGGCTGCGGAGCCGGGTCTGCGCTGATTGGCTGAGGCGCTCGGCCGCAGCTCTTGGAGAGTCCCCATTGGCGCTGCGTTCCAGGGACCGGAGAGTGGCGGCCGGCCTCCGCAGACTACCTCGGGTAAAGGTGCTCCAGCTCCCGAAGCTACCTTGCCACGCTTCTCCTTAGCCAGAATCCTAACTTCCTTCACAACCTTCTTCTTGCTGTTCCCGAGCCGCCTTCGGGTTTTCCCTCTGATTCTTTTCCTGTTGTTGCTTTTCTTTTTCCTGCTTCTCCAGCTACCATTTCGCAACTCCGCGTTTTCCTAAGATACTCTCTGGTCCCCCTAGCCTGTCATCCTAGGCATCCCCACCTGCCAGCTTCTAACTTCTGCTTCCCCCTGATCTCCGTTCCCTTGGTCAACAGGGCCTTATTGCCATACTCTATTACACTCCTCTTTCTTTCCCTTTTGCTACCCTCTGATCCTCAAATTCCCTCTAACCTCACTTCCTGACATTTGACCCTGGCACTTTAGCTCTCTAAATTTCTACCTGTTGCAGCCTGGGCTTCAAAAAGCCAGGTGTTGTCCTGATATTCATCCCTGCTTTCTGAACCTGTTTCTACCTTTACCATGGACTTCTTGATGAGTGGTGTGGCAGCCTGCGGGGCCTGTGTGTTCACCAATCCCCTGGAGGTTGTGAAGACAAGAATGCAATTGCAAGGAGAACTGCAGGCCCCAGGCACCTACCAGCGCCACTACCGAAATGTCTTTCATGCCTTCTTCACCATTGGCAAGGTGGATGGCCTAGCTGCCCTGCAGAAGGGTCTAGGCCCTGCGCTCTTGTACCAGTTCCTGATGAATGGCATCCGACTGGGCACCTACGGGCTGGCAGAATCTCAGGGTTACCTGCGCACTAATGAAGGCACCCACAGTCCTGTCCGCAGCGCTGCAGCTGGGGCCCTTGCTGGGGTCATGGGAGCTTATCTGGGAAGCCCAATCTACATGGTAAGAAGAGGGGTCTGGTCTAGGTCCTTCAGAAATGACTTTTGGGAGAGGGTGGGAGCCTGCCCTTTACAAGGGCGTTGGTGACAGGGTGCTGTGCCCCATAAGCAGAAAAAGGCACAGGCAAGTGCTGGCAAGCTGCAAGGCCTTCTCATCTGCCTTATACACAGCCACCCAATGGACTCTGCAATGTGTTGATGAAGATTACAGACTTAGCTTCTGGAGAATCCCTTTGAGTTGGGGTGTCATTTGTTTGTCGAGGCAGGGTCTTCCTATATTGTAGTATCAAACCCCCCCCCCCACAAAAAAAAAAAGCTGGGCTGTGGTGGTGCACGCCTTTAATCCCAGCACTTGGGAGGCAGAGGCAGGCGGATTTCTGAGTTCGAGGCCAGTCTGGTCTACAGAGTGAGTTCCAGGACAGCCAGAGATACACTGAGAAACCCTGTCTCAAAAAACCAAAAAACAAAACAAAACAAAAAACTTCCTCTGTAGCACAGCCTGACTTCTAACTACAGTCCAACCTCAGCCTTCTCAGTGCTTCAGTTAACAGGTACACATCCTAGCAGCTGACAACTGGACTTTGAATCAAACTTCCTGGAACTCAAACCTTGGCTTTGAAAAGTATTCATTGTTGCCACAGCAATAAGACAGGAATAATTATAGACTTTTGTGAAGGAGACACATGACATGTACATGGTAAGGGTTCCTATAGATCCTGGCAGATGGTCGGCATTTGACAATCTCTCTCTCCCCCACCTCTTGCTGGCTTGAAGCTCTTGATCCCCTTGCCTCTGGCACCCATGTGCCACCGTGCCCAGGGTAGCTTTTAGTGTCTTATTTCTGAGGCTGACTTTGTGTAGAAGGATGAGGAACCTAGAAACATGCATCACCCAGTGTAGGTCAGGAAAGTCCCAGGCATCACAGAATCACAGTCTTACAGTTTATTCCTGTGAGTTTCCAGATAGGGGTGAAGGGTTGGGAGCCTGAGATCCAGAGATGCTAGATATTCTGCTCAAGGTCACACAGCTGTTGGTTGCTGAGACTAGGCCAGGCTTAGTGAGCTAAGGAAATGAGATGATCTACAGGAGAGCCAACTTGGTCTCACTCCTAGTGTATGAGATTTGAGGACAAAGGCATCTTCAAATATCAGCTGAATCCCTGCCCTTTTGGGTAGTCTGACAGGGAGGCTGGTGGAGGTGGCAGCTGAGATCTGATCTGGAATGGGAGTTGGCATAAGAGGCTAGGCATCCAGAACTTGCCTAACATGAAGTCTTAGGAAATATTACCACCCTCCGACCTCCACTCCCCACCCCCAGCCCCAAGGGAAGTAGGATGTGGAAGGGGCGGGGTAGTTTGCAGTCCTAGGAGGTCTGTACCCTGGGACTGCAGCCAAGGGACAGAAAGCCTCATGACCAATTTGTTAAGTGGGAAAAACAGTAATTACCAGATTAAAAGAATATATTCATTGCTTAATGCTCTAGAGGAAGTGTGAGGGCTTTGGGTGTTTTGGTCTCCGCGGTGGGAAGGTGACCCCTGGGACACACGCTGTGATACTCTCTTGTCTCCAGGTGAAGACACACCTACAGGCACAGGCAGCTTCTGAAATTGCTGTAGGGCACCAGTATAAGCATCAGGTGAGGGTTCCCCAAACCACTGGAGTACCCAACCATCTCCCAGTTTCTCCCAACTTTCTGCCTATACCTGGCAGTTCCAACTCCAGCCACTGCTTTGCCCAGCCCCATCCAGCCCCATCCAGCCCCGCTCTGTCAGACCCTGGAGCCCATCCTGACCCTTATATCCCTTGTGCCTTAACTCTCCTGCACCTGTTGCCCCCCTCCTCCCCAGTTCTCTTGACCTGCTGAGGTCCTCACTTCCATACCTCCAGCCTGAACTCTGGGTGTCAGCCGGGGACACCTGTTCTGGCTCTCTAAGCCTACACTAAACTTGCTGTCTGGACAACAGGTGCATAGCACTTGTCAGTGTTAGCAGCAGACAGTCTCTGATGCTGGGGTGACTGAACCCCAACCACATGGTCTTCCCCCCCAGGGCATGTTTCAGGCACTAACCGAGATTGGCCAGAAACATGGTCTAGTGGGGTTGTGGCGTGGGGCCGTGGGTGGCCTGCCCAGAGTTGTCGTCGGCTCCTCCACCCAGCTGTGCACCTTCTCATCTACCAAGGACCTCTTGAGCCAGTGGGAGGTACTTCCTGGGAATGGGCGGGGCCATCCCTGGAATGGGAAACAAGGGTGGAAAAAATGGGAGGTGGGCCCTGGTTCAAAAGTGAGGGAGCTGCAGGACTTGAGGATCAATGATTCCTTAGACAGGATTCTGTCATCATCTACTAGAAGGGTACCTAAGCCCTCTGGACACTCCTTCAGTTATCACTGTGTTATCTCTGATGCTACGGAAGCTCCCAGAATTACCAGTTGTGTTTAGGACAGGGCCTGCCCTAAAGTTAACTAACTGTGTGGTTGATAAAAACCTTTCTCTTTCTTATAGATCTTTCCTCCCCAGAGCTGGAAGGTGGCTCTGGCGGCTGCTATGGTGAGTGGTGTGGCAGTAGTCCTAGCCATGACACCCTTTGATGTAGCCAGCACAAGGCTTTATAATCAACCCACTGACACTCGAGGCAAGGTAAGAAGTGCTGTAGGGTTCAGGCTGACAAGGAAAGCTGGGGTGCAGACGCAGATCCTTGGATGCTGCCTAGAAAGGTGTCTGACCCTGGTGGGCTCTGACATGCTCCCCCTGTGCTCTCCCTTCCTCTCTGACATGCTCCAGGGCCTCATGTACCGGGGGATCTTGGACGCTCTGCTGCAGACAGCTCGGACAGAGGGCTTTTTTGGCATGTACAAGGGTATAGGTGCCTCCTATTTTCGCCTCGGCCCCCATACCATCCTCTCCCTCTTCTTCTGGGATCAGCTGCGCTCCTTTTACAACACATACGCTAAATAACCATCATTCTCTTGTACTCCAAATCAACACTCTTTGGGCACCTCTGCCTCTACTACTTCCTATCTCAGTGACTGCTGACTGATTGACTTTTCAATGCACCTATGGAGGACAGCCACGCCCACTCCTCTGTTCTCCTAGGGTTGAGTCACTGAGTGGGTCTTGCTTTAAATTTCCCCACAAGTCCCCCGGTATATTTCACACCCATCTCAGGGTTGAATCAGTCACTCCAAAGTATATTTCTACTGCCATTCTTGGGTCCCCCCCAAGCCCCCCCTCCTGTGCACAGCTTTAAACTCCCCCTTCCAAGACCAAAGGGAACTGGGGAGACCCAGGTGTCCTCTTAGATTCGAAGCCACAGAAATTATGTTCTTCATAAAGCAAGTTTATTTCTGCAGAGGAGGTGTCTTATGTTTACATCCAGGGAAGAAGCAGAAGGAAACTCCCCCTCTCAGAACTGGGTCCCTGAGTCCTCAGCAGCACGCTGTGTTTCAACCATCTTTACTGGGGACCAAAGAGGTTGGGATCATGAAGAGTCAAACTAGTTACCAGCTGTTCAAAGTTACCCAGGCTCCAAGGTGGACATGACAAGAGATTTTCAGGGCCAAGAGACCTGCTGTGACACCTTAGGGTAAGGGAATAGAGGGAGAAGGAAAATGGTCCAGCTTGAGGTTTGCAAGAGCACACTTCCTATTCCCCAGAAGACCAGGAATCCCTGACCCCCCCGAGCCTGTGGCCTATTTCTGTTTCCTTGAAGGAGTTTGACCCACCCAGCTTAATGGTCCTGAGAACCCAAATGCGAGCTTCCCACCCGCTCCTTCGTCCTTACGGGGGCTGATTGAAGGTGAGCAAAAGATCAGTCTGATACTGGGGCAGCCGAAGCAAGGCCTGATGCAATGTGACATCCTTTGCTACCTAAAGGGATCAGAATCAGCATGCTTACCAGGATACCTGGAGTTATCCCTCCCCAACTCCAGGGCATCCCATTCGCCATGGCCCTCACCTGCTGGTTTTCTTTAGCTACCTGCTGCTTGCCAGAAAGGAACCAAGCATCTTGACAGCAGCCTCTCAGGGATAAGTTCTCCAAACAGAGAGGCTGCACAGATAGCACGTGCACAGCCCTAGCCCCCTGCACCCCGCCAACGTCCTCAAAATGGTACCTGGCGTGGGAGGAACAGGGGTAGGGAGGGGCATCTCTGAATAACCCAGCCCCACCCTCGAGCCTGGTCTGCTATTGCCCTTGGAGTTTTCGTCCTGAATAACCGTCCAGCCACAGGCCCCGCCCACCTCCTCGGCTCCCGGCCTCCCGTTGGCTAGCTTTCTCACCGCGCAGCCGCTTCGCCCTGCACGTGGGCCTGCAGTTCCAGAAGTTCTATGATCAGACTCTGGTCGATCACAGGATGGCAGAAAACTTCTTGGTTGTCTGGCACCGGCCGGAGGTCACTGGAGAAGGACAGGGACACTCTCGTCTCTGGCTTTTTCCCATAACCCACCCGACCGGCCTCTGGGGCGGCTGGCTTTCTTACCTCACATCAATGGCCCCTGTGGGGAGGATGGCGGAGAAGGCGCCTCCGAACAGTGGACAGTTTCTGGTGGGCTCCATAGATCTAGTACTTGAGTCTGGACATTAACGAGATTTTAAAGAAACCTACATGGGCCTTCGAGGCATCATCTCCCTGGTGTTCCCGGAGCAGCCACTACCTCCTGTCCTACTAAGCTCTTGGACCTTTAAGATCTGGTCACGCCCTGCGAGCACGCTGACCAATCGGCGCCCGCGCTTTGGGGGCGGGGCTAGTCTCTGAAACCCAGCTCTTAGGAAGGAACCAGGCTGGAGTCTGGGGTCTGGTCTGCAGGCCGACCTGGTTTTAGGGTTTGTGCCGTTAGTGATGGGTTAATCCCTCGTGCCCACTTGCTCCTTTATTTTAAAAGAGTCGTGCCTTCTAACAAGGTCACTTGAGACCGTCCTTAAGGAGGACAGTTGTTCAATTAAAGGACCTGTCTAGGTGGCAGGTTGTGGGGCCACTTAACTCTAATGGACGGACAACCAGACCACTAATTCCAGGATCTATTCTGGGACTTAGGGAAACAACAGGCCCAGGTGTGGGTCTGGTTAAGATTCAGACCTCAAACCTTGATACCTAACCCGAGGATTATAGTTCTAATCCCCTTAAATCTTCCCCTTGGGAGGGCAAGGGGAGGCTCTCTCCCAGTATACCTGGACCAAAGCACAGATTAAACTATTGCTTTTCCTTTACGGATTTTTAGAGTGTTCTATTAAGTATTTGTTCAACTTTTATTCTTCCAGTTAATTTCTCCATTCATCCTTGATCTCTAGCACCTGGCAAAATGTTTAGCACATAATAGGCCTGGTGGTATATTGTTGCACTGTTGAATAAATCTACTAGTGCCGATGCCTGGAAGCCACGAGGCCACCCATGCCCTCATGGATTTTATATAGCATCTCCTTCCTAGCTGAGAACTCGGCAAAGGGATTCTCACCTTGGCCAATGAACCCTCATAACTTACTGAGATGGAGCCGAGGGTTACATGCCTGTTGATGCCTTAAATTGCAACTCATTTCTTTCGTGAGCCTGACTGTACAAAAGTACATCTTACCACCATGTAAAAGGATCCATGGAACTTGCTTTGAGTCTTAAAATTTGATTTACAGAGCTCTTGAGGGCATCCTAGAGGTGTTCTAGCCAGGACAGAGGTGTAGAAACTTAGAGACCACAGTGTGTATTCTAGGAAATGCAAATATGCGTCAGGGAGGGCAAGTAGGTGGAGTCAGGGAATTGTGAAGACAGTTAAGGATGATTTGCTTGTTTACTTATTGTTTGCAATGGTAGGAATGGAGCCCAGGGTCGTCCTCTACCATTAGATCCTCTCTCTCTCTCTTTCTCTCTCTCTCTCTCTCTCCCTCTCTCTCTCTCCTCCTGTCCCCCCTGTAACTGAGCCTTAGCCTCTTAAGTGCACTCAATCTGTGCCCCCACCCCCTGTTTGGACTCCTTACTTCTTACTGTAGGCATCTGGCTTCTCTCTAAACTTTTCCTCATCTCTAGAGGAGTGAAATGTGTCCGTGTGTGGTGGCTCATGCCTTTAATCCCTGCACTGAAGAGGCAAAAGCAATCAGATCTGTAGTTTGAGACCAGCCTGTTCTACACAGTGAGTTGTAGGTCAGCCAGGGATATATATTGAGACTCTTCTGAAAGAAGGAAAGAAAGAAAGAAAGAAAGAAAGAAAGAAAGAAAAGAAAGAAAGAAAGAAAAGAGAAGATGTGGGTGGGTGTGCTGGATCAATCTGTTTCTGGGTGGGTATTGTAACTAGGTTTACTCTGTAAGAGACAGGTGTGGCAGGCCCCCATGGGATGGAAGGAGCCTGGCCATGGAGGTCTCTCCTGTAGACCTTTCTGCCTCTCCCCCCCACCAGAAGCAACAGTAGCTCAAATAGCTTTGTACACAGTCAAGCAGATCAGAAGTCCTTGGGTAGAGACCTCCAAGGACATAAATGCTATTAAGAAGTTCATAACACTAAGTACCAGGAATGGAGACCTATAATGAGTCAGAGGGAGGAGAAAGTCTTCAGCTTTCCCTTTGGGGTTCCTGGCACACCTCATGTTCTGCAGTGGACTAGGGTATCCGGAGACCTCTGCCTTTCTTTCTCCAGTCTCTGAGTTCTTGGGATAGGAAGGTGGGGAGCAGAGATGTGTCAAGGGCCAGGGCCAGCTCTCTCATTAAAGAGTGGGGTGGAAGGCCAGCTTGTCTTGGCAGATCTCTATATCTCTACTGTTGGCTGACCATCCCTCCCTTGGTATCTGCCATCTCTTCTGCTCTTCTCAATGCTGACACCCCAGGGTTGTTCAAACTCAAACTCCCTAAGAAACTGGAGCTATTTGGGTCAATTTGTTGCCATTTGATCTGAAAGTTCCTATTGGCAAGCTCTCTTGCTTGCATCTTCCCAAAGCCAGAGTCCAATGAAAACCTTGGCCCAGCTGCAGCTAGGGCAGGTATCATGGGACTAATCTCAGATAGTACACATCTGTGTGAGTGTCTCCAGCTCTCAGTCTGCTGGGGGACAGCAAACCTACAACTGGGACAGATAGTTTGGTACTCTGGGGTGGTCCCTGCCCTTTGAAAGAACCAAAAGACAAACATTGAGGGGCCTGGAGAAACGGCTCAGCAGTTAAGAGCACATGTTACCCTCATAGTGGACCTGAGTTCAATTCCTAGCACTTACACGGTGGCTCACAATCATCTGCAACTCTAGTTTCCAGGGTCATTGTCCTCTTCTGACCTCCACAGGCACCAGATAGACTTGTGGTGAGCATCGGTGCAGGCTCATAAAATTAAATATATAAATCTAAATGGGAAAAAAAAGACTATCCCTCCCTCAATGATGCAGGAACTCAGTGCCAAACATCCCTTTATGGAACAGTTAAGGCAACGTATCTCTTTGTTTTGTTTTTTTTTGTTTTTAGAGGCAGAGTTTCTCTGTGTAGCCCTGGCTGTCCTGGAACTCACTCTGTAGACCTGACTGGCCTCGAACTCAGAAATCCTCCTGCCTCTGCCTCCCAAGTGCTGGGATTAAAGGCGTGCGCCACCACTGCCCGGCAAGGCAACATATTTCCTGTACACCGCAGCTTTACGTCTTCAGTCCTACCATGAGTCTCTTTGAAATGTTGGAGAAGGTCATGAATACAGTTATTCAGAAAAATGTTTGTAAATTATGAAATAAAGTATGTAAGAACACAAGAGAAACTAGCTTGTTTTGTTTGTTTGTTTGTTTTTCATTACGTAGTCTTGGCTGGCCTGGAACTTGATATGTAGATCAGGTTGGCTTCAAACATAGACATCTGTTTATCCTTGAATGTATGTGCACTCTGTGTGTGTGTGTGTCTGCCAGCCAGCCAGGTATGTGCAGGTGTCCTTAGAGGCCAGAAGGGAGCTGGAGTCAGCAGCATTTGTAATCTACCTGAGAGGGATGCTAGGTTACATACTCAATGAGTCACCTCTCCAGCTTCATTATGGTAGTGTTTTGCTTTTCAAGAATTTCTAAATTTTACTTGATGTGTATGAGGCTTTTATTTACAAGTATGTATGTGTGCCACCTGCATGTATGATCTGTGTGTATTCCCAGAACCCTTGAGACTGGAGTTACATGTGGGATGCTGTTGAACCGGGTCCTGTGCAGTCTCAGTGGGTGCCATCGGTGAGCCATCTCTCCAGCCCCCTGGTTCTGGTTGAGACTGGGTCTTGCTTTGTGGTCCAATCTGGCTTTGAATTTGAGGTAGCACTTCTACTCCAGCCTTCCAAGTGCTGGAATTTCAGGCATGCCACCATGCTTCACTAAAAACAGAAATATATTATTATCTTTTTAAAGGATTTATTTATTTTACCAGGCCATAATGGTATACATCTTTAATCCCAGAACTCAGAAGGCAGAGGCAGGTGGATCTTTGAGTTCAAGACCAGGTGGTCCACAGAATGAGTTCCAGGATAGTCAGGGCTACATAGAGAACCCCTGTCTCAAAAAAAAAAAAAAAAAAAAAAAAAAAAAAAAAAAACAAGAAAAAAGAGATTTATTTTATGAATGAGTATTTTGTGCATGCATATATATATGCACTATGTGCATTCCTAGTGCCACCCCTGCAACTGAAGTTATAGTTCTGAGCTGCCAGGTGAGGGATGGGAATTACACTGGGTCCTCTGGAAGAGCAGCCAGTGCTCTTAATGGCTGAGCCATTTATTCCACACCCTCCCCCAAATATATATTATTCATTTCCTTATTTGGTTTTGAGACAAGATCTTACTCAGAGTATCCCAGATGGCCTTCCCTCAGGCTCCTGAAAGTGCTAGAATCACACTGAGGTAGAAAAAACACACTCATCAAAATCCAGAGCTCTGGCCACTCAGCTGCAAGTTCCAGGGTATGGTCCTGACCAAAATGGATCTCTTAGTCAGTATTTAACATTTAGAAAACCTTGCTTCAAATCTGGAAAAAAAAATCAGTTTAATCAGGCTTGAAAGCTCACTTCTGTTACTCTAACACTCCGGAGGCTGAGGCAGGAGGATCTCAAGGCCAGCTCCAGCTACGGAGAAGGTAGTACCACCACAGAATAAACCAGCCATGGTAGCTCTTGGGAAACAATATGGAGGATAGGAAGCTCAAGGCCACGGCTAGAGAGATGGCTTAGTGCTTTTGAATGTATAACTGCTCTTTCAGAGAACCTGAGTTTGATTCCTAGTACCCATCTCAGGCAGTGACATCACTTGTAAGTCCAGTTCTAGAAGATTTAACACCTTCTCCTAGACTCTGACACCTGTACTCAACATGTGTATCACACAGACACACTGTCTTAGCTAGAGTTTTACTGCTGTGAACAGACACCATGATCAATGCAAGTCTTATAAGGTACAACGTGTAACTGGGGCTGGCTTACAGGTTCAGAGGTTCAGTCCATTATCAAGGTGGGAACAAGGCAGCATCTAGGCAGGCATGGTGCAGGAGGAGCTGAGAGTTCTACATCATCATCAGAAGGCTGCTAGCAGAATACTGACTTCCAGGCATTCTAGCCCACACCCACAGTGACACACCTACTCCAACAAGGCCACACCTCCTAATAGTGCCACTCCCTGGCTCAAGCATATACAAACCATCACACACAAACATAGATACATAACTAAAAAATAATCTAAGTAGCCAGGTGTAGTGTTATATGTCTTCTAATTCTAGCATTCAGGAGGCAGAGGCAAGTAGATCTCCGTGAGTTTAAAACTAGCCTGGTCTACAGGGTGAGTTCCAGGGTAGCCAAGGCTGTGTAGCAAGATGGTCACAAAACAGAACACAGTTATTATTAATTACTTTTCTATGGCTGAGATAAAACACTGACCAAGGGACTTACAGAAGAGGTCTTTGGGCTTAGGACTTCAGAGGTTAGAGTTAATGATGGAGGTTCAGAAATAGCAGGTGGGTGGCTGGAGCAGAGCTGAGAGATCATGAGCCAAAAGTGGGAGACAAAGAAAGCTAATTAGAACTAGCCAGAGTCTTTTGAGACTTCAAAGCATGCCCCCAGTGACATACTTCTTTCAACAAGGCCGCACCTTCTAATCCTTCCCAGCTACCTACAAGGAGTCAAGTATGCAAATACACGATGCCCTGGGGGCCATTCTTATCAAACCACCTCCCGGATATAGGAAACCAAAAGAGAACAAAAGTTAGATAAATATTTAGTTTAAATAATTATTATTTGTGTGTATTCACGTGTACCTGCCTATCTGTGCGCATACCAGGTGTGTGCCTAGTGCCTGAGGAGGCCAGGTGAGGACACCAGATCCTTTGGAACTAGAATTACAGATGGTCACCAGCTGCCATGTGGCTCCTGGGAACCAAACCGAAGTCCTCTACAAGAGCTCTTAGGGTCTGAGTCACTTTTCCAGCCCCATGAAAATAAATGTTTTTTTTTTTTGTTTTTTTGTTTTTTTTAAAAAAGGAAGTTCATAGCTATCCTTGGCGGCATAGTGACAGGGATGAGGGCACAGCTTAGTGGAAGAGGCCCTTCTGTGCAACTCTTACCACTAGGCAGAAAAGATAAGGAGAAAGAAGGCAGATGGAGCAGACCTTTTCTTTCCCACTCTGTTTACATTGCCTTCAAAGCCAGCCTAAAAGGAATCGAGGCATTTTCCCTGGCAGAGCCCTATTCAGATAATTTTATTTTCATTTCCTCCAAGCACTAGGTAAACATCATAGTCTATATATATATATATATATATATATATATATATATAATTTTTATTTTTTTTTTTTTTTTTAATGCAGGAGTGGTTGGTGAAGGCCTGTATTTCCAGCACGCTGGTAGTTGAATTAGGATCATCTCAAGTTTGAGACCATCCTAGGCTACATAATAAGTTTCAAGCTAGCTACAATGTGAACCTACTCCCTCAAAAAGTTCTTATTTTCATCTGCTCTGTTGCACTACCAGGGAGAAATGATGACCTTTTGCTTATTATCGTGGGCCTTAGCTCCATGACCCAAAAGCCTGTCACCAGTCCTACCTCCTTGCAGTGGAGCCCACACTTCATTATGAGCAGCGGTGGCGGGACAAGTCCATCCAAACTGCAGCACCAAGAATTCAGAGGCAACTGTTCTATGACCACTGCTCTGTCATGAGGAACCTGGGTCTGGAGGCAGCTAACAGCTCATATCCGCCCCACCCCCCAAGCAAGTTATGTATTCCCCCAAATCAGTTCTGGAAACCCTTCTTGAGACTTCTTGTCAAATTCATGTCCCTCCCCACCCCCCGTCTCTTACCTGTCTCAACATATGTTCCAGAGGTAGAGAGAGGGCAAGATTCAGATAAGCTAATGAATGATAGGGTGTGTGATATCAGATTCCAATCTGGTAGCCTGCTGGAGTCTGAGAATGGACACAACTCTTCAAAATCCCCTGGACCTCAGTGGGAAAGAAAGATCCACAATCACAAGGTAAATGGGGTTCCTAGGCCTACAACCCAGGATCCTCTCCTTTCGTTGGGAACCCCTTAGGTGGTATCTGTTTTGGAAACCCACAGGATCCAGGCTATAAAGCTATACACAGCTGAACTTTCTCACCTGTTTTATTTGGCCAAGGTCAATTCCTTGGAAGTTCCCACAGGTGAGGTTGGGAGAGTGGGGAGGGCCTACCACACTATAGTGGCAAAGAGAGGACTTTGCCTCTGGGCAAAGATTTGACCAGCTGAGCTAGTAGGACTCAGTGGCCAGGAGGAAGAGGACACTCTCTTCTGTGTCCCTGGATACCTTCCAGGGCATCTTAGGTACTCAGGCAATGCAAAGCCACTCTACCGGTTAGACCTGACGATGAGGATAGCCAGTCTGAGCTCACAAACCTGCACACTCCCCCTAGATAAACTTCCTCATCCACCCACATCCCAGTGCTTCACTCTCTAACTGCCTCCTGGATATCCCCTCTAACATACGTCTACCAGTATGTCCCATTGACCCCTCAAACTCAGGAATTTCAAAGCAAAGCATTTAGCTTCCAAATGTGTTCCTCTTGCCAATAGTAAAATGTTTGTATACCCAGTGATCCAGGGGGCAGGCCAGGGCTCTGGGCTTCATTACTGGCTTGCTTTCTTCTCCACCTTCTTCCTTATTCCCCCTTCACACTTACCCCCCTCCCACCCTCATCCACTTTCTGGTTGTTTCCATTGGTTCTCAAATCCTCCTGTTTCTCTCCATCCCTAAGGCCTACTACTCTTCCAGGCCAACACTTTTGCTATGTGGTCACTGTATAGCTTTCACACTGGATTCTCTCCACCCCCATCCTCTTTCCTTCTCTGCAGCTACTATAATCACTAGGTCTCAACTCAGGCTGAGAGTATAACTCAGTACAGTAGCTTGTCAAACATGCATGCAGTCCAAGGCTCGATTCTGACCATCACATAAAAACAGCTGTGGTAGTGCACTTCTATAACCTCGGCTCTCCGGAGGTGAAGGATGGAGGACTGGGAGTTCAAGGTCACTCTCAGCTATACAGTGAATTTACAGCAGCGAAGATTACATGCACTCCTATCTCAAAACAGCCAAATCACAAAGCTGTTCATACTTGCACCCCCTACACTCCCCTTTTCACGTGCTTTCCCACGGTACTTGGGTCTTGTCATGATTCTTTAACATTCTGCTAGGTCTTTGCTGGGTCTGTTTCTAGTTTGCTCTTCATGGCTCAGACAGACTCATTTTCAACCATTCAGTTTCTTAGCATACCCTGTCCAGCCTCTGAGGCTCTGCGAATATTGTTCTCTTACAGTGGTGGGTGCCACACTTCCTCTGCCCTTTATGCAGGCAAACTGTTGCGTTCTTACCTCCAGAACCCTGTGCTGTTGAGTCCTCTCAAAGTAAAAGAAATCACTTATTCCAAGTTGGCTTCTCTCCACTGTGCCACAATGCCGTTTCTTCACAACCCTTACCTGGTGGACAGGCCCCAGTTTCACAGACAGCCCTCTGCCCCACCCTTCCTGCTCCTGAAGCCAAATAGACAGATACTGTCACTCACGTCTGTTTGTGCTGGGTGATCCCATGCCAAAGGCAATTCTAATGACTAGCTTACCTGGACTAAGCCTTAGAAATGTCCAGGCCTACCCAGCAATTCCTTAGCTTCACCTCTAGCTGTTTGCTGCCCCCAAGTGTCCATCCATAGACTAGACTCAGGCATAGACACAGACCCTGGCACAGCTCCTGCATCTTCTCCGTCCACAGGCTCACATTCTTTCCTGGATACACATTCTTTCCTGGATACAGTCCCTTGGGGTGTGTGTGTGTGTGTGTGTGTGTGTGTGTGTGTGTGTGTAAGAGAGAGAGAGAGAGAAAGAGAGAGAGAGAGAGAGAGAGAGAGAGAGAGAGAGAGAGAGAATCCCAGTGGGGAAGTATAGCTTGATGCTAGAGAGCAGAGGGTACCCTGTTGAGGCATTCCTAGAGAAAGCAGCTTTCATCTGGTAGTCCCCACTTGGCCCTCTTGTCCACAAGCCTCCTGCTGGCTGCCTGCAATGGTGTCCCCGACTAGCACCTGGGCACAGACCAAAAGTGACAGTTATGGGCCTAATTCTGTGATATATCTATTCTCCTATAAAACTAAAGAGAGACAAGAAGGGGAAGAGAGATACAAAGGGAGGAAGGACAAGAAAGAGAAACTAATGTCAAGTTAGTGTCCTCATTGGCCTGATGACACAGAATGACTGGACAAACCAACAAAGGAGGCAGAAAGGGGACCCACAGAGCCAATCTACCTATAAACTCAGTACACTGGAACCATTTTCTATTAAAAAAAAATCCTTAAAAAACAAAAACAAAAAGGGAAATAGCACATGGGTGTCTGGAGAGATGGCTCAGTGGTTAAGAGCACCATCTGCTCTTCCAGAGGTCTTGAGTTCAATTCCCAGCAACCACATGGTAGCTCACAACCATCTCTCCTGGGATCTGATGCCCTCTTCTGGCATGCAGATGAATGTACAGATAGAGCACTCATTTACATAAATAAATAAATCTTAAAAAAGAAATAGTTACATGGTTTATTTTACATTACCACCTTTTATTTATTTATTTATTTTTTGGTTTTTCGAGACAGGGTTTCTCTTTGTAGCCAGGGCTGTCCTGGAACTCACTCTGTAGACCAGGCTGGCCTCGAACTCAGAAATCCACCTGCCTCTGCCTCCCAAGTGCTGGGATTAAAGGCGTGCACCACCACCGCCTGGCTTTAAATAATTAAATCTTAAAAAGAAAGTTACATGGTTTATTTTACATTACCACCTTTTTGTTTATTTACTTTCATGTGCATTGGTGTTTTGCTTGCATGTCTGAGGGTGTCAGATCCTCTGGAACAGACAGTGTGAGCTGCCATGTGGGAATTGAACCCAGATCCTCTGCAAGAGCAGCCAGTGCTCTTAACCACTGAGCTATCTCTCCAACCCCAAAGACAAATATTTAAGGCAGTTGTGCCTCTCCTATCTCACCCTGCCACCATAAATAAATGTAACTTAAAAGTTTTAAAGTCGATGCTAGTTTTTCAGCTTTTATATCAACTCATTTATTCAACATGACGACTTAACAGTCACCTGGTAGGTGCCAGACACTGTTAGGACAGACTTCCTGACCATGGAGTCTACACTGTGCTTGGGAGACGCCGATCTTTGACTAAAGCACTGTTTAAGGTGGGATCGCAATGGTGTCTTGGGCTGAGGTGTCTGTGCCGCTGTGACAGCCTTGTGTGGAACCGAGGATTTGTTCAGAAATCTGTTAAGGAGATGAAACCTAGGACAGGACTTGCTTAAGAGGTTTAGATGCTATTGTAAAGGGTGTTTAAAGATTCAGGTGTGAATCTGGAGAGATGGTTCAGCAGTTGAGAGCACTTGTTCTTGCAGAGGA
Organism: Mastomys natalensis; assembly: GCA_021653895.1. Taxonomy (NCBI): domain Eukaryota; kingdom Metazoa; phylum Chordata; class Mammalia; order Rodentia; family Muridae; genus Mastomys; species Mastomys natalensis. The sequence continues at coordinate 146,058 of JAJTUV010000217.1, forward strand.
CCTGGTTTCAATTTCTAGTATCCACATGGTAGTTTGTGACTGTTGGTAACTCCAGATCCAGGGGATATGAGGCCCTCTTCTGATACCCAGGCATGCACAAATACAGGCAAACCACATATACGTGTAAAATAAATCTAAAAGAACACAGGACCGAGAATGGCTCATCAGCCCTTGTATGCAAGCACGCTTCCACTGGACTACTTGGCATCTTTTACCACTAGTGGACATGGATCTTTTTCCATTAATTTGAAATTTTTCATTAACAAAGAGTAAAGTATCACTGATTGGTTATGTGATTAAAGGAGTGTACCACCACGCCTGGCTACATATGTGCTAACAGATGTGTGTTTGTGCACCTGTACCATGGCACTTAGATGTAAGCCATCAGACAACTGTGGAGTGCTGGTTCTTCCCTTTTACAATGTGAGTTTCAAGAATTGGACTCAAGCCATTAGGCTTCACAGCAAATACCTTTACCCACTAAGCCAGCAGTTCTCACTTGTGGGTTATGACCCTCTTGGAGCCTAAGGCCATCAGAAAACTGACATTTACATTATGATTTTTAACAGCAGCAAAATCAGTTATAAAGTAGCAACCAAAATGTTATGGTTGGCCGGGCGGTGATGGAGCACGCCTTTAATCCCAGCACTTGGGAGGCAGAGGCAGGTGGATTTCTGAGTTTGAGGCCAGCCTGGTATACAGAGTGAGTTCCAGGACAGTCAGGGCTACACAGAGAAACCCTGTCTGGAAAAAAAAAAACCAAAAATAAATAAATAAATAATTAATTAATTAAAAAAAAATTATGGTTGGGGCCACAATAATATGAGGAACTGTATTAAAGGGTTACAGCATTGGGAAGGTTGAAAAACCTCTGCACTAAGCCATCTTGCCCACTCAGGTTTAAAACAACATCTTCATAAATATTTAATTATAAATATAAATTTGAGACAGTGCCCTAACTAGCCTGGAACTCACTGTGGAGATCAGGCTGGCCTTGAACTTACAAACATCCACCTGCCTCTGCCTCCTGTGTGTTGGGATTAAAAGCATGCACCACTATAAGCAAAATATATATTCTTCTACAGCATCAAAGGGAATGTTCACATGTCCAAAATGCTGCTTAGGTCAGAACCCAGCATTTGGTAGAAGACCACGATTTCAAGAGTACTCTCAGTTACGTGAGTTCAAAGCCAGCCAGGAAAACATATGGGTCTTGAAAATGCAAACAAAATCCTTAGACTCATTCTAGTTAGGAAAAATTTCTTTGCAATGCAATAAGGAAAAAGATCTGACTTCCCATCTCCAAATGTCTTCCTTCTGTGGTGCTGGAGGGAGATCAAACTCAGGAAACATAACAAATACCAGGCAAGTGTTTCTACCACCCAGATGGACATACAACTTGCAACTTAACCCATATTCACCATTAGTGCCTTTTTGGGGTGCTACTTCTGCAGGAGCACAAGTGTTCTGCATTCCCCCAAACCCTGAAATATTTAGAGATCCAACATGTAAATTTGTTTTTAATAAGGAAACTCCTTTAATCATGACATAGAGCTTCTTAGGAGGCTACCTGAGTCTACCATACAAGTAGGAAGCAAGGGATGATGGGAGGTGGCTGTCAGCAAAACCAGCTACTACCAAGACACATGATCTGTGTCTGCAGCATCATCAAAAGCAGATGTAGCTGAGTGGGTAGAGCACCTTGCTGTCCTTTTCAAGTTGTAACCAATCATAGACAGTTTATCATTAAACTTTCCTTTGTTAACTGGAAAACGCCTCTCAAATACCTTAATCTTTATGTTAGACACATAAATTACCCAGTACCTATTTAGCTTGGTGGTACAAGCTAAGTAGCTATTATTTCAATTCCATTAAGGCTATAAGACTCCATTAGGGCAGTGCCTGGCACCAATACTGATCAAGGAATAAGAAGAAAACTGAATGGCCAAGCAGTAGTAACGCACACCTTTAACCCCAGCACTCAGATGAATCTCTAAGTCAGAGGCCAGCCCTGTCTACAGAGTAAGTTACAGGACAGACAGGGCTAAACAGAAAAAAAAAAGTGTCTTGACAAAACAACAAAAAGCAAACAAACTCCAACAGCTCAGGGCTCTGCTCTAGGAAGGCAGGTGTCAACTACTTTAAGGTGGCCACTAAACTAGGAGAAGAATCAAGAATGTGGCTGGAGAGATGGCTCAGTGGTTAAGAGCACCGACTGCACTTCCAAAGGTCCCAGCAACCACATGGTAGCTCACAGCCATCTGTAATGGGATTTGGTCCCCTTCTGGTGTATCTGAACACAGTGACAGTGTACCTATAGAAATTAAAGAACTACATCTTTAAAAAAAAAAAAACAAAAAAACCCCTGCTGTTCTCATTTTTTTTGGGGGGGCTGAAGAGATGGCTCATCTGGTGCCCTCTTCTGGACTGCTGATGTATATGCAACAAAGTACTCATACATTAAATAAAAATTTAAAAAAAATATGTGTTTTTTTAAAAAAGAAATCAGGAATGTAATCTGAAGTAGGCACAGGTCAGCCCTTTAAGCATGGCCAGAAGCAATGCTTCCTAACAACTAGCAGAGCATGTCTGATGGGGAACCAGAAAGCTGTTCTTTTCAGATGAGAGCAGGGGCTGGGAGCAGATGATGCACATGATTCTTAGGCCCTAAACCAATGCCAAGCACTGCGGCACTCAACAGAGAGCTGATGCGGAAGAATTCTGAGTTTAGGGCCAGCCTGGGCTATAGACTAAAAGCCTGTCTTACAAAGCCGAAGAAAAGGGGACATGAAAGCTCACTCAGAGCTCTAACCAAAAGAATGAGGGAGGAAGCCGGGCAATGGTGGCACATGCCTTTAGTCCCAGCACTTGGGAGGCAGAGGCAGGAGGATTTCTGAGTTCGAGGCCAGCCTGGTCTACAGAGTGAGTTCCAGGACAGCCCGGGCTACACAGAGAAACCCTGTCTCGAAAAACAAAAAAAAAAAAAAAAAAAAAAAAAAAGGATGAGGGCTAACAAGGTGATGATCCCAGGCCATCCCAGCATTGTGGTTCTTGCTGCCTAAGATGCTTTTGGAAATCACATGGGGATACCCCTGAAGGCAATGGGGAAAGAAGGCAACAGACTCGAAGGATGGGCTGTGGGCCAGGGCTGTCACGTGGCGGCCTCAGCAGCTGTCCTCCTGGGTCCAGTTCCGAGCGTTGATAAAGAGCTGCAGCCACGGGGAGGTAGAAAGACCATCAAAGGGACAGGGTCGAAATGCCCACTGCCAAAGCCTCACAGCTCGCTCAGGTGTGGCATGAGTGCCAGATGGCGACCGTCCTGGGAGCAGATGCCAGCTATGCCCCCTGGAGATCCATTGGGGTTCAAAGGGTACTGCTCTGTAGGGTTCCCATCATCGTCTGCCCAGTACAGAGGAACCAAGCCCTTTGCCTTGATCTTGGCTTGGAGTTCAGGAGAAGAAAACGCCATGTAACCTGGAAGTGAAGGAGAAAAGAGTGGAGGCCAAGTTCCTTCAGGGCCAGCCCCAGCCTGCAAACCCTCCCCGCCTTCCTCAGCCTGACCTTCTCCGTGAGCACTCCACACAGGCAGCACAGAGCCTTCCATCCCTCGAAGCATCAGGGCTGGCCCCGGCTCTACACGTACAGTGGCCCATCGGGACTCAAACCGCCCAGACAGATTGTGGCAGAGCAGGAGGCCTGGCTGTGTTGGCTGGGAGTCGTGACTTGGCTCAACTTGGTCTTCATTGGGATCACTTCCCACCCAGCCCAAAAGAGCCAGCAGCTGACAGCCATTACACACGCCCAGGCTGAAGGTGTCCGGCCGCCTGCGGAAGCGTCCCAGCTCTTCCCTGGCCTGTGGATTGAAGGTCACTGCAGCTGCCCAACCTAGGAAGAACAGAAGTGAGAGTGAGAGTCAGAGTGAGAGGTAAAAGGCCTGAGAAAAGCAGATGCAGGGAGTGAAGGGAACTATCAGTCCTCTATTCTAGAATCAGGTCTTTTCTTCAGACCCTGGGACAAACTCGAGGGAAGAGAACAGCCTGATCTGCTTCAACCAGATAACCTGACAGGGGATCCATGAATTTCTTTATGCTAAGCCAATATTTTTTTTTTTAAATGCTATAAAGCTGTCTAAGATTCAGCAGTAAGAGTTCACACCTGTAAATAGCTATGGTAAGATGGCTTCCAAGGCTACTTTGTGAGTTTGAGCAGCCTGGGCTTCATGAAACCATACCTCATTTAAAAAAAGGAAAAGATTTCACGCACAAAAAGCCTGACCTTTTGCCCTCTCTTCTTGATCTAGTTGTGCTGAACCATCTTTCCACAGAACAGGACAATCTGATCAAGTTGAAGAGCAGCCAACTGTTCAGATGAGACATGCCTTCAAGGCTTGTACAGCTCTGGAAAGTCAGACATCCTCTTGCTGGCCTCTGGTCCTGAACCAGAGCACTCTGCCTGACTTTGTGGGGGCAACAAGTTGGCCACAGCCTGGGCAGAAGCAGCCAAGGACATTTTATCAAGGAATGTGGGGATGGCAGATGCAGTAGTCCACATACTGACCTTTCGCAGAGCCCAGGACGTCCGCGTAGCTGAAGCCACCCACAAAGGCCACACCACGGAACGTGTCCAGCCTGATGGCCCCAGAGCAGAGATCCTGCATGGTCACATCCCACACCTAACAGGACAGGGAGGATACTGTTAGAGGACAGTCACGACAACATCAAAATCTCCAGCTCTGCTAGGCACCAGGCTTACCTCAAAGCCAGCCAAATGAAAGGCATCGGCCATTTCTCGGTCTCCATTGCTGCCTTCTTCTCGCAAGATGGCAACTCGAGGGATGGGACCACCTGGAAGATGTGTCTTTGAGCAGAATGCTACCTATCCACTCTAAAACCCCAGATACCTTCCCCAGGGCAGATCCAAGCACTTAAACCTCTGTGCACATTCCTTACCAGGTTTACAGGGCACAGACGCCACAGGAAAGGTGGGCGGCAGGTGGTAGCTGGGTCCTGTCCGCTCCCTCAGGCCCCGTTTCTCCTCTGTCACACAGCGTGGCTCTGCCTGCAGGAGGTCCAGCTGGAAACTCGTTTCCTCCCAGAGGGCTCTCAACTGCCCAACAGGCTCCTCTACAACCACAGCCCCATTTACTGACACTCGGACCTGCAGAGGAGAGAAAAGTGTGGCCCCGTGATGGTTTCAGAGTGGTATTTGCTGACAGGCTCACAGTAACACTCTACTCTCCCATGCTTCCTCACCATGGCCTGGGGTCCAGCCTCGCCTGTGTGGCCCAGTTCCAGACAGTGTAGGCCAGCACTTTGGTACCTCTGCAGTACTCCGGCTACATCTGCCTCCTGTACCTCCAACACCAGACCCGGCTCCTCCGCAAACAGCACAGGTAATGCTGGAAAAGAGATGGGGGTGAGTCAGGATGAGTGGGATGGGGCCAGGACTCAGGTGAGATGGAATCTAGAGGAGGAGCTCATGGAAGCTGTACCAGACACTATGAGAGGTCTGAGAGGGCCACAGTTCAGAACATGAAGATGGCAATGGAGGATCAGAGATACCGCATTCTTTACACCAGGTCTATAAGTAAAGGAAAGGAAGCAGCCCAGGCCTTAGGCTAGACCCAAGCAACTCACCATGGATCCCGGGGCAGGTACATCTACCTCTATCCCACAATTCCCAGCAAAGGCCATCTCTAGAAGGCAGGTGACAAGCCCCCCATCGCTGACATCATGGCCTGAGCAAAGACGGCGGTCTGGAGGAACAAGGAAAAATTGAGTCATTTCAGGCCAAGCCTATGGCTCTACAGCATCTGGAAAGCCAGTGAGTGTGACAAGGCGGACACTCACAGGAGAGAATCTGAGCTGTAAGCATCTCACACTCACTTGTTCAGGAGGCATGTGCCCCCCACGTCTGCACCTATGTACCAGGGCCCCACTCACCTTTCAGCAGCCCCTGGGTGATATGAAAGGCACGCACAAGGTTCTCAGGAATGTCCAGATCAGGAGGGTGCTCCCCGAGCTGAGAGAAACACTGGGCCAGAGCCGTTCCTCCCAGCCGGTGCTGCCCGGGGCTCAAAGGCACATAGAGTAAATGACCTAAGGAAGCAAAGAAGGGGACAGCAGCTCAAGACCCTGCCTCAAAGTGTTCCCAGCACCACATTCACAGTACACAGTAAGACACCCCAACTGCCAGTCCTAGAAAGCAGCACAGCTCAGAGCTCAGATGAGGGGGACCAGAACTCATAAAGTTGACCTCAAAGCAAGGAATAAGCTCAGAACAGATACACAAGGACAAGGGAGATGGAGCCATACCTTTCCCTCCAGGATGCTTGAGGTCTGGGGTCACGGTGGCTGTGATGTCTGGACAGACAGCATATGCTGAAATGACCAGTGATCCTACGGAGCAAGGAGAAATGAGACCAAGTGAGGCACCAGCCCAGGCCCACAGGTCCTTCTTCCCTCTCACAAGGGCCTCATCCTTACCAGGAGCCTGCACGGTCTCAGTGCCAACCCGGGCAGCCATGCTGAGGGAGTCCTTGCCACCATCTACTGCCACACCCAGTGCTGCCATCACTGTCACCATAGCCTCACAGGCATCTGCCAGCGCTGCACCCTCACCTGGGAGCTTGGCTGCCCACATCCAGTTCCCACTGCACTTCACATCCTGGGAACAGTGGGGACACAGACACAGCATTGGAGAGGAAGAGTGATGCAGAAGGCCTGGGAGTTTATGTGCCAAAAACAGTGGGAAAGAGGGAGAGTGACTGATGGACACAGAGGCCCAGAACTACAGGACAAAGCCACGGAGGACTCACTCGGAGATTGGTGACCAGAGCAAACACCAGGTTGGTGAGGGCTTCAGACACAGCTAGCCTGGCAGCAACCTTGGGGTCTAGCAGGCTCTTGACTGGCTGCTCTCCCAGGGCTGTGGCAGCCCCTATGAGTTCCTGGTGGCTCAGTGCCACGACAGCCACGTCAGCCAGAGGAGTCTGCAGGGGCCCGACACACTGCTGTTGAGCAACAAGGCCACCCACAGAGCGATCCACCTATGGAACACAGATGCAATTGGCAACCGAGAAGAAGGCAAGGGTCAACAGAAGGGTGGGGTAGCCCTTGAACTGAAAGTAAGAACATATCAAGGTGGGTAGCAGGAACAGTAGGCCATTGAGGATGCTCTGCCCCCAACCCCTTCATTCCCAGAGCCTAGGACACCACAGTGGGGGAGAGAGCCAGGATGAATGACAGGGAAAAATGAAGAAGGCTAAAGCAGCCAAGTGGGATACAAGGAGGACCTTGTTAGTGAGGTAGCGTTTGCTGGCCACAGCAGGCAGCCTGAGGACCCGGTCCAGAGCCTGCCGCACACTCAGCTCTGGGGGCAAAGCCAAAGGCTGCAGCATGGGGGGTTTTCTCTGGAGGAAGAACTCCTGAAATGGAAGAGGCCACATGTAAGCACCTGGGAAGGCTGGGCACACTGGTGACAAACAAAGGTAAGGGGACATCAGTATGACAAAAAGGCCACTGTAAAATACACTTCCCTGTCTGGCTCCCATACCTTCTGAGGCATCTTTCCCAGAACCCAGTCAAGGTCCAGGTTCACAGGGGTTGGCGGTGTCTGGGGGGCATCTCCCTGGCCACTTTTTCCTACCAGGCATTCCCGATCATCCATTAGCACGATCTGTGGACCCCAGGGACAGCCCCCAAAGAAAATGAAACCTTGTACACTGGCAGAGAATGTGCTCAGAGAGCAGGAAAAAATGTTCCCACCCTGTCCTGTCTGGCTTCCTTGGGGAGCTCCTCCTCTCTCCCACCCCTAGCTCTGTTCCCAGCTCCTCTTAGGCACACTTTTCATTGGATCTCATTTTGCTCCTTCAACATTTCTCCCCCAAGCCCACGCACCCAGCAAGCCTGCCTATAGCAGCCACTCTGGATCGTTGGTGACAACTCACTCTCTTGTCTCCAGTGATTGTCCCCACAAAACAAACTGGGCAGCGCTCCCGGGCACTGGCACGATTCAGGAAGTCCCGGTCAGAGGGCCTCAGCAGAAGTGCATTTGACTCCTGGTACTCAGCCCCCCAGATTTCCAGTGCATTCAAAGTTGGGTCACCCAGCTGCACAGACATGAGGGAAGGAAAGGAAGTGTTGGTGAGCACTGCCTCGCCTCAGCGCTGTTGGGGAGAGAGGACAGCCTGGCTCCAGGGATGAACCCTAAGCACCTGGAAGCGGCTGGTATAAATGACAGCTCCTTCTGGGTCACTCAGCTCCTTTAGGACATTGCCTGTTGAGAGAATGGCAGGGAGAGGTCATGGTCAGGACCAGGAAAACAAAGCGAGTTTCTGGTCTCCAGGAGTACCTGAAATCCTGGGAGTCCCTGGAAGAGCTGCTGCTTCACACTTACTATCTAGCCTCCCACAGCAGCAGCAGCAGGGGCAGCAGCGTCTACCCCTCTGCCCCAGGCTGTCCAGCCTGTAAAAGGTACAGCACAGCCTGGTGGTTGACTGTACATCCTTAGTGCTTCTCTCTAAAGCAAATCTGTTGCAGACCAAGTAGACTGAGTCCCTTGTCCTGACCACTTCCCTCACCGTTGCCACCAGCACCCTGGTCATGGAGGCTGCAAATGGGGTTTCCTTTTGGGGCCTCCACGCAAGCCCGGATCACACGATTCATCTTCTGCTCCATTTCTGGGTCACCCCGTTGCACAGCTCCAAAGTCCAGGTCACTGGTGTTGTCTCCCTGAACCTGAGGAAGCACAGGGCACAGCTCATCTCAGGGAGGCCTGAAAGCTCCAACACTAGTACCCACAAGGGCCCAGTGATAGGAAAGTTGGCTTCTTTAACAATTTTCGCTCACCTGCACAGACGAAGCAGCTCCACCCCCAACTCCAATCCTATAGACAGGACCCCCAACCTTTACAACCTCCATTCCTGCAAGGAAGGAAGGTTGAACCAGAACCAGAAGCTGCACAGAAGGCTGTGAAAGCAAGGCAACGGGAATGCAGAAGAGGCAGATACGAGGGACAGCACTGTAACAGTCCACTGAGCAGAAGGGAGAGCAACCACACAACCTGAGGAAGACACTGGGACAATAATAAAAATTATAGTGCCACATGGTTGAAGAGAGGGCTCAGTGCTTAAGAAAGAACATTGGCTGCTCTTTCAGAAGACCTGGATTCAGTTCTCAGCACCTACAGAAGGGCAACACACAACTGCTTTCTTTTTTTTTTTTTTTTTTTTTTTTGGTTTTTTCGAGACAGGGTTTCTCTGTGTAGTCCGGGCTGTCCTGGAACTCGCTCGGTAGACCAGGCTGGCCTCGAACTCAGAAATCCGCCTGCCTCTGCCTCCCAAGTGCTGGGATTAAAGGCGTGCGCCACCACCGCCCGGCACACAACTGCTTTCAACTCCAGTTCCAGAGGATATGATGCCCTCTTCTGGCCTTTGAGGGCACTCATATAGTGGCCACATGCAGCAAGTCATATGCATAAATTAAAATAAATAACTAGTTTTTAAAAATTACCAACACATCTATTCTCTAATGGGGAAAAGATATATTGAGAAATTTACCCCACAGTTTTATTCACATGTAAAAATCATCTATGTACAATAGTAAACACTCAATTAGCTGTTTTAGCAAATATAAGAAATAATACAAGGCCTTTATAGATAGATTGCAAAGCATTACTGGTAGGATGGCATATTCCCTATATCTTATCTGTAGATTCAGTATAAATATGAATATAAGTATAAATAGTTTAAAACCAATCAAAACAATCTCTTTTAATTATTAAATAAAGGGTTTATCTTTATTTATACATTAATGTGTGTGTCCATGCATGTGAATACAGGAGCCCATAGAAGCCAGAAGATGTCAGATGCCTGGAGCTGGATTTGCAGGCAGTCATAAGCCTCCTGACATGGGTGCAAGGAAGCAAACTTGGGTCCTCTGCAAAAGCAATACACACTCTTAACTCTACCACTGAGCTACAGTCTCAGCTCTTTCTGCTTCTAGAACTTACTACATTACTTCAGTAATAAATATAGTGTAGTACTAACATTAAGGGAAGATAGAAATCAATTGGATAGAACTGTTTAGTCAGAAACGAACCCACATATCTATAGTCAATTGACTTGGTGTCAGCTGGACACTGACCCCAAGGCCTCCCACGTGCCAGGAAGGTGCTGTACTGCCTAGATACATGCCCACCACTGCAGATGGCTTATCACATAATATTCTTCCCAAGGATCTGAATTTGGTTAATTTATGTTAGGCAGCCCCATGCAATGACCGCCCACCTCGCAGTTAGATATCATAATAACCCGGTAAAATCAAAACTCTTGAAGCTTATAATTAACCAGTCAGATTTATATAACAACAAATTCTCAATTCACATAATGCCCACACAATAACTGCAGAGCCAAATGATAATGATACAAGCTGCCCACCAAGATTAGACAAGTTATCTCAATTATTCTATTCCTATATAATTGTAACTTCCTGTGGCTATTTAAAATCATGCGGGACCAGGATCTTCTTCTTATCTGTCCTCCATGTTGTTTCCTTCCTCTCCCTGAGCCCGCTCTCTGTCTCCCCAACTCTTACCTCAGCCTCCCTTTTCCCTGTCCAATCACAGGTCTCCTGCTACACTAATATTTTAATGTAATTGGACAGGGAAAATCCTGCCACAGGATTACAGTCAAGGACCACAATACTCGGTTTATGAGGTTCTCGAATCAAACCTAAGGATCGCTCACGTGAGTCATGCTCCTACCAACTAAGCCTTACCTCCTGCCAAGCCTTTTAAGGCTTGAACCATCCCCACGAAGTAACCTAGCCAATCAACAGGATCTAGACATTTTCTCTTTAGAGACTTAGTTATCATGTTTTACATATATGTATGTATGTAAGTATTTGCTTACAAGTACGCATGTGCGCCATGTGTACCTGTTGACCACAGATCCCGTAGAGCTGAAGTTACAGATGGGTGTGACCCAGCCTGGGGTGCTGGGATTGAATATAGGTCCTCTTCAAAAGCATTAGTGGTTGTTTTTTGTTTGTTGTTTTTGGTTTTTCAGGACAGGGTTTCTCTGTGTAGCCCTGGCTGTCCTGGAACTCACTCTGCAGACCAGGCTGGCCTCGAACTCAGAAATCCACCTGCCTCTGCCTCCCAAGTGCTGGGATTAAAGGCATGCGCCACCGCTGCCGGGCAGCATTAGTGTTCTTATTAGCTTATTAGCAGAAGCTCTGAGCCATCTCTCCAACCCTTTCTTTTTCTTTTTTTTTTTTTTTGGTTTTTCGAGACAGGGTTTCTCTGTATAGCCCTGGCTGTCCTGGAACTCACTTGGTAGACCAGGCTGGCCTCGAACTCAGAAATCCGCCTGCCTCTGCCTCCCAAGTGCTGGGATTAAAGGCGTGCGCCACCACCGCCCGGCCTTTCTTTTTCTTAATTCTTTTTTTTTTTTAATGATTTTTTTAAAGACTGGGTTTCTCCATGTAGCCCTGGAGACTAGGTTTCTCTGAGATCCCAGGCTGTCCTAAAACTCAGTTTGTAGATGAGGCTGACCTAGAACTCACAGACCTGGCTGCCTCTGATGGTGTACCACCACCACCTGACTGGTCTTAATTCTCAAGCATGCAGATGCCAGCACACTATGGCACCTATGTGGAGATCCGAGGACAACTGTCAGTTGTCAGTTTCCTCCTTCCATCATGAGTTTCAGAGACTGAACTTAGGTCATCAGACTTGCTTGTCAAATGTCTTTACTCACTGAGTCATCCAGCTGGCCTAGGACTTTGATAACAGCTCTGAACATAGTACCCACAACACAACTGGTAGGCATTCATTAAACGTTTGTTCTATTTAATTGAGCCAGCAGATAAAAGTCCTGAGCATAAAGCTAAATATAAATGCATAAACTAAATATAAATGTCTTCAGTTTCCTTCCTATGGCTGTCCCATGCTAGAGGATGCTGGCTGGATGCAGAGAAGGGGATGGCTCTTACCTGGCTTTGGGGCTCTTTGCCTACATGCTTGGCTTCCATGGACCCAATGCCTCCACTGAACATGATGGGCTTGATCCACTCACGTCTCTCACCACCTGGAAGCTGGAGACCCAAAGAGCGGGCAAATCCTAGTGTGGAAGTGGAAAGAGGTTAAGTCCCACAGTGTTTGTAACACCACAGCCCCTGGGTCTCACCACACCCAAAAGCCCCTCAGGAGCATCAGTTATTCTTATACACCCTAAGGCTCACCAGCCAGCACTGGTTCTCCAAACTTGTTGCCATAGTCAGATGCTCCATTACTGGCCTCAATAGCAACTTCCAAAGGCCTGGCAAAGTTCCCAGGATACTGGAAGCTTGGATCCTCCCAAGGCAGATTATAACCTGAGGTGGAAAGATAAGGTTCAGTAGACTCTAAGAATGGGAGGCAAGAGCTGGACAGGTAGCTCAGTAATTCAGCATGTCTAGCATGCATAGGGCACTGGGCTTGATCCACAGCGCCAAAAGAAAGAAGGTGGAAGTCAGAGGACACATCCTCAGAGAAGACTGAAGCCACCCTTGTGGTTTGCATCCCATCTCCAAATTCTCTGCCTTTCCTTGTCTCACGATAGGACTTTGATTTATTTGTTTTGGAGACAGGATCTCATTATGTACCTTTGCTGGCCTGAAACTCACATAGATATGCATGCTTCTTGAGTGCCATCAGAGCCTTGCACATGCTAAGAAAGAACTCTATCACTCAGCCTAAAATCAGACTGCATAAGTGACCCCCACAAAGGCACTTGTGTGTTGTTTGTATGTGTGTGTGTGTGTGTGTGTGTGTGTGTGGAGGGGGTGCTAGGAATCAAACTTGGGGGCTTTACATGAGCAGTAGATAATTTTACCTGCTAAGCTATCCTTTGAGCCCCTTGGTTTTTGTTTCTTGTTTTCCAAGACATGGTTTCTCTGTGTAGCCTTGGCTGTCTTGGAACTCTGTAGACCAGGCTGGCCTTGAACTCAGAGATCCACCTGTCTCTGCCTCTTCCTGAGTGCTGGGATTAAAGATGTGTGCCACCACGCCCAGCACCCCTTCTTTGTTAAAAAAGACTTTTTGATTTGGATATGTGTCAGTGTCTACAGAGACTAGATGTATTAGATCCCCACCTAGAGCTAGAGTCACACAGGGACCTGTGTACAAACCAACCAACAAGGGAGCTAGGAACCACACTGAAGGCCCTGGGAGTCTAGCACATTTAATTACTAAGCCATCTCTCCAGCCCATTGTGTAAGTTTCCTCTTCCATCCCTAAAAGATGCTCTTTAAGCAGGAAGATAAACAACTGGAAACAGCTTCAGAAAGTCCCTGAAACTGACCAGATCTACTAGGCTCCTTCCCAGCAGAATAAGGAATAAATATGGTGAATCCCTTGAATACTAACTGAGCCAAGCTAAAGACTCTAAGGCTAGACCAGCTGCCTAGAAGCAGAAACCAGAGGAACTGCCTGGAAGAGGTTTAGACCAGAGCCACTCAGAAGGACATTGCAGCCTGCTGAGCTGCCTGCAGGCTGTGTTCTGTGCTTCATATTCCTAGCTTTTGTCTCTCACATCACCCATGCTGGGGCAGGCCTTGGCAATGCAGCTGTCTCTGAGCAATTTCTGTTCCTGTCAGTAACCCCTCACCCATATTCCTTATGAGTAACTCCAATAAAAATCATTGGTTCACCATGTTCCACCATGGTGGTATCCATCCATCTATTGTGGGGAATCAAATGTGTATGTTTTATCTCCTCAGGAAATGTGTTTGTTTTTTTCCACATTCTTTTTTTTTGTTTGTTTGTTTTTTGGAGACAGGGTTTCTCTGTGTAGCTCAGGCTGTCCTGGAACTCACTCTGTAGACCAGGCTGGCCTCAAACTCAGAAATCCACCTGTTTCTGCCTCCCAAGTGCTGGGGCTAAAGGCATGCGCCACCACTGCCCGGCATCAGGAAACATTTTGTCCCTTAGTCTCTTAAGGTTTTCTAAGAAACTGGACTTGGTGGGCAAGCATTGATCCTAAGATACCTCAGTCTCATGGTTTCTTACTAAGAAAATCCAGTCTGACAACCTCCAGTTTCCCTATTACACTGCTCACTTTCATGGTCAGCAGGGTGATTACTCTGAAGCTCTCCCACCCAAGAAAAGATACCCAGCCTGTACACCTAAGAGCTGGGAGTGCTGGTGCCTGTCAAGACAATCTGGAAGGGAAGGTGGGCTGCAGAGATGGCTCAGAGGTCAAGAGCACTGACTGCTCTTCCAGAGGTCCTGATTCAATTCCCAGCAACCACATGGTGGCTCACAACCCTCTGTAATTGGATCTGATGCCCTCTTCTGGTGTGTCTGAAGACAGCAACAGTGTATTCATATGCATAAAATAAATAAATAAATCTAAAAAAAAAAGAACACTGACTGTTTTTCCAGAGGTCCTGAGTTCAATTCCCAGCAACCACATGGTAGCTCAGAACCATCTGTAATGGGATCTGATGCCCTCTTCTGGTGGGTCTGAAGATAGTGACAGTGTACTCACATATATAAAATAAACAAATTAAAAAAAAAAAGAAAAAGAAAAAAGAAAAGATAAAACCTGGGATGTGCAGGTTTCCAAAGCAATAGCCAGCAGTGCCAGCTACCACATGGGCCCCACGGCCTGTGCACTGGACATCTCTGATGCGGCCACCTGTGCCTGTGGTTGCACCGCTGAAGGGGGCCACTCCTGCAAAGAAAAAGCAAAGGAGATAATACAATAAGTTGAAAACAATTTAGCCTCAGCCCCGGGACCTGGGACAGAACTCACCAGTGGGGAAGTTATGTGTCTCTGCTGTGAAGACAACATGTCTAAGTCCCTGCTGTTGGCGGAAGCAGCTTGGTCGTGTAGAGTCCTCGGGCCGCAGGAATTGGACTTCCTTCCCCTGGATTGCACTGTGGACACAGTTACTCTACACCCTTTTTCTTTCCCAAGAACCATGCCAATCCAACCAGGGTCCAAGACCTCCCTCGTCTCCACCCCAAGACTCCCTGAGCGCAGGGCACAGCCAACCTGCTGTTGTCACAGAACTTGAGGACATTGTTAGGGTTGGAGGATGCCTGAGTGCTCATGATGGACTCAAAGAGGGAACGTGCTAGCTTCTTCCCATCCACATGGAGCTGGCCCTTGAAGAACCAATGTCGGCTGTGCTCACTGCAGGAGTGACATGGGGAAGGTAAGGTAAGTGGTCACTCCTCAGTGCTGCTCTTCCCAACAGCTTTCAACAGATCACAGCCAATTCATACTTAAAAGAGAGACAGTCATCATCACATATTCTGCCACCGTGGCTTGTCCAGAAGCAAAGCAAGGTAAAAGCAAGATTTAACAGTAGACTCCCAGCAGGGTAAGGAGGCCAGGCCCTCAGGAGATGCAGAAAGAGCACTTGTGGTATTCCCTTCTGACTGCAAGGGCCAAGGCAGCAGACAATGGTATTCCTCCTCACCTATTGGACTGGGCCAAGTCAAAGACCTCTACTGTACTGGGGTTCCGCTGCAGCTCTTGAAAGCGCTTGGTGTAGAAATCCAGGTCCCAGGAGTCAAGAGCCAAACCTAGGAGACAAATCCCAGAAGAGCTGACAACACGCTCCAGCCACCATAGTCCACATCTCAGTAGTCCCACTGAACAGTGTCAGGCCCTTCCTTCCCCTCATCCTCACCTAGCTCCTGGTTGGCCTTCTCCAGGGCAGGTCGACCCTCAGCTAGTATGTCGATGGAGCCCTTGAGTGGGGCTGGAATGCTCTGAGGAGAGAAGCTCTGGATGGGGTCAGGGTAGTGCTGCTCTGTCATCCGGTCATGCAAGGCAGCCAGAGAAATGGCTTCCATTTCAGCTGTAGGGTGGTTGGCAAACTGGTGGGAAGATATAGTCATAAGAAAACAAAAGAAAAGGTTGAAGAACAGAGAGAAAGGACTCACTCTGGGCTTCCAAGTTACTCACCTCACTACTATATACCACCACTTTTCCATTCTAATACAGGTATCAAGGCCAGGGTTTGTATATACTAGGTAAATTCCCACCACTGAGCTATGCATACTAAGACCCATACAGTGTCTTTGTTCAGACTAAGTCTGGAAAGTCAGGCTGGCCCATTCTCCCTTCAACCAGGTACCTTCAAACAGCAAACAACACAACCTTTTAAACATACAGGACAGGCCGAAAGCCAAGAGCTTTCCCCCTGCTTCTCCCATGACTCTGCTGGAGTTTAGGATCTAATCTCTGGCCCACTTACTCCTCTTGATCTCCCACCACAATGCCCACACCTTACCGAAAGCCGGTAGCGTCGGGTGATCTCTACTCGATCCACAGCTCTCAGCCCAGCAGCCTGGCACACAGAAACAATGTTGGTTGATGCTGGAGAAGAGAAATTCAGCCTGAGGAAAGAGTCAGATGGTTATGGTCCGAGGGCCTTGGCAAGAACCAGCTGGGAAGGTGGATCTTGCCCACTGCTATCTACCCAATATACCACTGGCCTCCTGTCTCAGACTGGGTGCCAAGGAGGCTAGAGAGACAGCTCCAAGTTTGGTTCCTTGCACCCATGTCAGGCTCACACCTGCCTGAAACTCTAGCTCTAGGGGGATCCGATGCCTCTAGCCTCCATTGGCACTGCACTCAGGTGCACAGACCCATATGGAAACCCAGTATGGGAAACCTAACAACATCATGTTTCCAAAGAAAAGCTATTCAATGGGACAGTGCTCACTCAGCATGCATGAAGTCCTATGATCAATCCCTAAGAAATGGGAATGGAGAGAAACTAGCACAGATTCAAGTTCTCAGAGTGTAAGCTGTTGTTTCTAGAATAGACTTGGGAGCTAGTTCAGTTTTCAGGACATTTGCCCACACAGGGAAAATATTTGTATGACTTCCTAGGCAGAGAGAAGGATGGAACAAGGAAAACTGCCAAAGACTAAGAAGAAAGAAGTGGAGGTGAGGGGCGGGTGGTGAGTGTGAAAGGGGACGGGCCTGGGAACATGGGAACAAGTTGCCCAGGAAGACACCTGACACATACCTGGGTCCCACCTCCAGCAACAAATCATTGGAGCCAGGAACAAGCCAGGACTCCAGAGAAACATCATCCTGCAGCAAAGGGCAGCCAAACAGCCACATTAACTTCTTCATCTCCTCAGCCCATGGAAGGGTCTCAGCTGTAGAGACAAGACACAGGCACCTCCAGACATTGCCCCATGTACCAGATCACCTCCTTTAAGAAACCAACATCTAGTCTCTGCACTATGGAAAGAAGGACAAGGGGATGGATCTCTTTGAGTTCTAAGCCAGCTTGGTCTACATTTCAAGCTCCAAGTACTACATTTCAAGCAGCCAGTACTACAACAGAGAGATCTGCCTCCAGTTAAAAGCAAAACAACAAAATCAGAATCCAATACTTAGAACAGATATGCAGGCACACATGGTAAACAAACATGCATATAGGTAAAACACACACATAACCAATGTACCTGCAGCCAAGTTCCAATCCCTAGGAAACCACATGGTGGAAGGAAGAGTCCTCTGACTCCCACATGTGAGAGTACCCATGCGCATCTGCGCAAGTAAATCAGGAAAGGAGTAAAACAGGAGGCTAAAGAGATGGCTCAAGGCAGGGCAGTGCTGGGCATGCCTTTAGTCCCAGCACTTGGGAGGCAGAGGCAGGTGGATTTCTGAGTTCAAGGCCAGCCTGGTCTACAGAATGAGTTCCAGGACAGCCAGGGCTACACAGAGAAACCCTGTCTAAAAAAAAGAGAGAGGAGAGAGAAAGAGAGAGAGAGAGAGAGAGAGAGAGAGAGAGAGAGAGAGAGAGAGAGAGGTCGGTCTGAGGGGTTAATATTACTATCTGCTCTTACAGAAGACTCAGTACCAATTCCCAGCACCCACATCAGAAGGTCACTTCTATCTCTAGGTTCAGGGGATCCAAAGCTGCCTTCTGAAATCTTGCATTCATGCACACATTCACACATACAAATCCATACATATACATGTAATTAAAAATAAAATAAAAACAAAATGTAACAAAGAAGTTAAAAAAAAAAAAATGCCTGACACTGGATGTGATAACCCACACTAGTAAGCCCAGCACTCAGAGTAAAGGCAGCATCAGGAGTTCAAGGCCATCCTTAGTCACAGAGAGAATTCAAGACCAGTCTGAGCTACATGATACTCAAGAGTCACACAACCCACCAAAAAACAAAACAAAATTTAAACTCAGCATCTGTTCTCACCTGCCCAGTGCACATTGTAGCACAGCTCAGTCTCCACACTCTGAAGTGTTGGCAGTTTCTCTTGTAGTCTCTGAAGAACACGTCCAGATGCTGCCCCCTCATGGCCAGAGGGGCGGACATAAAAGTGAAGAACAGGGGCCATTTCTGTAGATGACGGTCTAGAGATGAATTTGGTTTCTAAAAAAAAATAACATTAGTTGATTTTTAAATTTCATGGACAGCCCCAGACACTGGAGATAGGGGGATTTATGAAAATAGTAACCAGAAAATTTTTTACTAATCCTGCAAAATGTAGGCTTTTCAGATTGGAATGGGATGATTTAGCAGCACACCATGCTCTTAGCCCTGGGCACAACCTCCAGGCATGAACACACACACACACATATACACACATACACATACACATTTACACAACACAACACACACACACACACACACAGACACACACACACACAGGCATTCGTAGTGTGGGAGCGAGGGATATAGGCATTTCCTTTGGCCCAGACAAGGTCTTTATTTGCTACCATGAACAAATAAATCATACAATTTCAGGCTGGAGAGATGGCTCAGGGTGAAGAGCACCATCTGCTCTTCCAGAGGTCCTGAGTTCGATTCCCAGCAACCACATGGTGGCTCAGAACCATCTGTAATGGGATCTGATGCCTCTTCTGCGGTGCTGAATACAGCTACAGTGTACTCATATGCATAAAATAAATAAACAAACAAACAAATAAATAAGTAAGTAAGTTTTTAAAAACCATACAATTTCAGCTCAGTGTGGCTAACACTAAGGGACAGAAACACCAACCTGATAGGAAGAACTTTCTAGGATAAATGTCATCTGTCATGAACTGAACATTTTTTATCCCTTGCCTACATATGACAATGTTTGAACAGGGGTCTTTAGGAGTGTTAGGGTGACACCCTCATGAGGGATTTTTTTTTTTTTTTTTTTTTTTTTTTTTTTTTTTTTTTATGAGACAGGTTTCTGTAGCCGGCTGTCCTGGAACCACTCTGAGACCAGGCTGGCCTCGAACTAGAATCACCCTGCCTCCCATGCTGATAAGGGTCGCCCACGCCGGCTTTTTTTTTTTTTTTTTTTTTTTTTTAGAAGGATAGTGTCAAGAAGCTGCAAGTGCGGCAAAGTGGCGCAACCTTTAATCCCAGCACTTGGGAGGCAGAGGCAGGCGGATTTCGTTGAGGCAGTCTGTCGAAAAACCAAAAAAAGAAAAAACAAAGAGATAAACAAAAACCCAACAACTCTGTACCATTTTGGCTTGGAGTCACATCAGCTCCAGAGTCTGTGGCCCTGATCCATCAGTAGTGTCTGAGTAAAATAAAAATTTGTCATCTGCTTAAGTACTTTCTAAGATGAAAGTTCAAAGACATAGTCATCTCCAGAGTCTATGCTGTTGTCTCTGACTGGTCAATTCAAATAAAGATCTTGCTCTGCCGGACTCTTCTGACTGCTTGGGTTGCTTTGGATGTTGACACCATCCTGGCAATGAACATGACCATGCTGGCTCTTTGACCTCAAACATCCAACCTCTAGAATTATGAGAAGTCCTGTTGTTAATGAGTTATACAGTCTATGGTTCTTTGTCACAGCAGTTATCTGAGGCACAAATCTGGAGGATGAGAATGGACTAGACCTGGCTGGTGACATGGAGTAACAGATCCTGGTTTCACTGCTTTCAAAATATCCAAAACCTGATAGAATCTGTCTCAATTTCTGACTCCTTGTGTCACAGCAGGAGCATGCCTTTGCTCACCAACTCTGTGTCTCTCGATTCTTCAAGATGAGCTCATTACACCAACTCTGAGATGTTCTTACTGTCCAGTTTCACAACACCTCCCTTCTAGAAAGCTCCTTCAGAGCTCAGGGATTCTAATCTGCACCATTCATTCAACTATCTGCCCACACACTGGCTCACAGATGTACATTGCCTCTTCCAGGGGAGGCAGGAGGGAAAGAAATGTTACTACTTCACATTTCCACTTGTATGACTCAAACCTGACTCATTCAAACTGAATGCTGCTAGGCATGCTGGCACGCACTTTTAATCCCAGCACTCTGGGAGGCAGTCAGGAGGATCTCTGTGAAATCAAGACTAGCCTGGTAGAACAGTGAGCTCCAGATCAGCCAAGGCTACACAGTATATATATTTATATATAACATATATAAAATATATACACATATATATATATATATATACACACACACACATACACAAAAAAAACATATATAAAAAATATACACAGTATATATATATATATATATTATATATATATATATATATATATAAAATATACACAGTGTATGTGTGTATATATATAGAGAGAGACATACATACACACACATATATATGTATATATAAAATTACTCCACAGGCCAGTGGGATAGCTCAGCAGGTAGACACTTGCCACCAAACCTAATTATCTGAGTTTGATTCCTAGAATCCACTTAATGGGAGAAGAAAGCTAACTTTACAGATTGTTCTCTGTCTTCAAGTGTGTTGGGGAGCTCAGATACAGGCTGCATACTAAGGTGATGGGCCTGATCACAGATTGGGAACAAAAACTTTTGTAATAAAACTGAATTCTTTTAGTACACTGTCCATAACCAGTAAGTGCAGCTGTCAATCCAGA
The DNA here is from genome assembly GCA_021653895.1 of Mastomys natalensis. NCBI lineage: Eukaryota > Metazoa > Chordata > Mammalia > Rodentia > Muridae > Mastomys > Mastomys natalensis. The sequence continues at coordinate 166,950 of JAJTUV010000217.1, forward strand.
GGCTACTTAACTGTTCTTACAAGCCCTCTCAGCAGCAAGTGATTCAATTCATATTCTACTTCTTCACACTCCTCTCGTGGCTTTAAGGAACCAATATTCTTCTAAAGCTTTCCCTGGCCGATCCTGAGTCACCCAAGCTGACTCTTACTCTTGCTCAGCTTCTAACTGTTAGGTGCCCAGAGTTCTGTCCCTATTTCTCTTCCTTCATGTTAAATGGTTTCATCCAGTCCTGTGCTTTAAAGACTACCTGGTAAAACCAACCAATGAAATTGCCACCATTCAACCATTAATTTAAAATGCCAATTTGATAGCATTAAAACTAATATTTGCCAAAACATTCTACAACTGTTTCCAACAGTAAATCTCTTAAAATTCCAGATTGGTATATTTAAATACCATCATATCTACACATACGGGTGTCATAAATATAACCAACGGGGCTGAATATTTAACTCAAAATATTTGTCTAGTATTCATGAGGCCCTGGGCCGGTTTGATTCCCAGGACCATATAACGTGGGCAAAGTGGCACATATTCCTGTAGTCCCAGCTCATGGAATGTGGAGGCAGGAGAATCCGGGCTCAGTGCCCTCAGCTACACAGTGAGTTTGACACCAGCCTAGACTTATAAAGAGACTTCTCTTTCCTCTTCCCCTTTTCTTCTTTTGAGAGGAATAGTTTACTAAGTTCATGGGAAGGGAGTTGGAAGCTAGGCAGTAACTGTAGTACTGCTGGCAGTCCCAGTCAGGCAGATTTGCTATGCCTTTGCTCTTGTCTATTATAGGAAACACTTCACCGGGCAGTGGTGGCGCACGCCTTTATCCCAGCACTTGGGAGGCAGAGGCAGGCGGATTTCTGAGTTCGAGGCCAGCCTAGTCTACAGAGTGAGTTCCAGGATGGCCAGGGCTAACAGAGAAACCCTGTCTCGAAAAAACAAAAACAAAAAAAAAAAAAAAAAAAAAGGAAAGTCTTCTCCATCCAAACAGCTGCTCAAATGAGTGCACAGGCATAGGATTCCGTGATAAAGCACTTGCCTTGCATGTGCAAGGCCCGAGGTTCAATCCCCAGCCAACCTTAACTGTTCTTTTCCCTCAGCTCTCCATATAATCAATCTGAGAACAAATCTGCTTCCACACATCTGTTAAATCTCTTGCCTTTCCTGGTCTACTACCTCACAAGTCAATGTCACCACTATCATTCATTTGGACTGATCAGTGTATTTTTTCTTTGTTGCTGTCTTTGTTTTATGAGAAAACTTAGGTTATCATATAGCCCAGGCTGGTCTGGACATCAGTCTTCTTGCTTCTAATGCTGGGCTTAGGGGCATGCATCACCACACCCAATTGCATTAAATTCTTCAATGGTCTGATTCCACTACTGCACAATCACATCCTATTTGCCATAAGACAGTGTAAAGATCATGACTTCTATACTAGTGAGATGGTTTAATGGATAAACACTTGTCTCTGTGAGGCATGGTGGTACAGGCCCCAAATCCCAGGAGGAAGGTGAATCTCGGTTTCAGGATTTATAAAGAGACCCTGTTTCAAGAAAACAAAACCAACCAACAAAACAAGTTGTTAAATGAATGTACCCTTTATTCCCATTACATCTCAGTTCTCCCCGGCCCCCATACACACTCAGTCTTCCCAAAAAAAAAAAAAAAAATAGAAGCAAAGGTGACACATGCCTTTAATCCCAGGGGGCAGAGGCAGGTCAATCTCTCTGAGTTAAAGGCCAGCCTGGTATACAAGAAGTTCCAGGGTCTCATTTAGCTCAGGCTGACTTTAACTCGATGTATAACTGAGGATGCCTTGAATTTCTAGTCTTTCTACTCCCAAAACCTCTCGAGTGCTGTAATTCCTGATGTTCTTCACAGCACCTGGTTTATGAGGTCGTAAGACTCGAACCCAAGACCCTGAGCTACATCTGCAGCCCTCTGCAGTTATTAAGATTTTTGTCTATCATTCCCAGAGAAATATAAGTTTCAGAAATAATGGAACAGGGTTTTATGTTGGGGCTGTATTCCCAACGGCTAGTATGGTGCCTGAAAAAAAGCAGGTGGTCGATATAGTTTCTGACGAATGAATGGGACCATGAGAGGGGGCTATTTCAGTCTGGTCGTCCACCTACACCAAGTGCCTGCAGAACACGCGCTTCAACATCCCGAAGCTCTACCTAAGGCGCGTGGACCCAGCTGGACCCAGCCAGGCCTGATGGGGAGAACGATGAGGCCTGGATCCGGTTTGAATGTGTGAGCCATGGAACTGCATCAGCAAGCAAGCTCAGGGAAGGACGCGCAAGTTTCACTCACCTAAAGCCGTTCAACACGAGGGACGAAGCCAGAGATTCTTGGCGGGCTGTACGTCATCAGAGAGCGCCACCGCCAGAGACCGAATTTGCGCAGCAGGCGCGAGCGACCACGCCCCTGCTGTGGGAGGTGCCACTCCTCCCCGCTGTGGGTTGGGGCAGTTTGAGTCACAAACAAGAGCCTCATTAGAGGTCCAAGCCTGTAATCCCAGCACTGGGAAGCCAGAGCAAAGACAGGAGGATCTTTGAATTCTAGACCAGACTGGTCTACATAGTGAGTTCCAGGCCAGACAAGGATGTACAGTGAAACTCTGTCAAAAAACAAAACATCCTCTCTGATGACTCTAACTTGTTGTCAAGTTGACACACAAAACCATCCAGTATACTAGCCAAAATTACATTTAAAAAGTTAACATGTAGGCTGGAGAGATGGCTCTGCAGTTAAGAGCACTGCCTGCTCTTCCAGAGGTCCTGAATTCAATTCCCAGCAACCACATGGTGGCTCACAACCATCTGTGATGGGATCTGATGCCCTGTTCTGGTGTGTCTGAAGATAGCTACAGTGTATTCATATACATGAAATAAATAGGTAAGTCTTTAAAAAAAAATTAACATGTAAAACTTTTTGGCTCTCTGTATTTTCTCCCCATATGGTTTCTTTGTTTAAGCAAGATAAGTTGGTTTTCCCAAGATCATTCAATTTAGAACTTCTGTTACCTTGATCTTGATGGAATGTAACTGTCTGAGATTTTCAGACTCATATGAAACCTAGAAAGTACACCCAAAAGCTTTTTTTAAAAAAAAAAAAACAAGAGTTCTTTATGTAACTTTGGCTGTCCTAGAACTAGCTCTACAGACCAGGATGGCTTCCAACTCACCGAGACTCAAGACTGGGATTATAGGCCTGGGCCACTGCCCCCTTCACAAAACATCCTTTTTAAAGACCCTGCTTAATGCAATACAGCCAGCCTAAGACCTGCAACAGACAAGAAACGAGAGACAATGTTTAAATAGATTTAGGTTCCTTTTATTTATTTAACATTTATTTATTTTATGTATGTGAATACACTGCTTTCTTTATTAAGCTGGTAAATTTATTTATATTGCTCTGTCTTCTGATAGTAAAGACTTTGTCTCTATATGCATAGAAAGGCTATGAAATATATAGCATATATGGATATGAAAATATATTTTTTTAATTGGGAGGAATTTTTATGTGGTAAAATGTTGCCCAGGCACTGGACAGGGGTGACATACGCCTTTTATCCCAGCACTTGGGAGGCAGAGGCAGGCGGATATCTGAGTTCGAGGCCAGCCTGATCTACAGAGTGAGTTCCAGGACAGCCAGGGCTACACAGAGAAACCCTGTCTCGATAAACCAAAAAAAAAAAAAAAAATGTTGCCTCACTCCTGTAATCACACTTGGAAAGTGGAGGCAGGAGGATCAGAAATTCAAGGTCATTCTTGGTTACATAGCATTGAGGCAAACCTGGAGTACAAGAAGCCCTGACTCTAAAACAAGGAACAAACCAAATTAAAATTTAAAAAGCAGGATGGGGGGGTGGAGGGGTGGGGATGGGGAGGTTTTCTCCCAAGGTAAAATGACTGGATTTTACCAAAAGGAACAGGAACAATAAGGACAAAATAAAGAATTGCAACTATGTTGAAAGATACTTGCGGATAAGAGTTAGAGCTAGAGGTGATGAAAGGTGTTAATAGCCCTGTGGGAGGTGCTGGCTCAGTGGTTGAGAGGGCTTGGCTTAGGACCGCCCACCCGTGTGTGAGCTTGTGCACTACTCTGGGCTGCAGGTGCTCTCAGCTCTCAGAGGCCAGATTCTGGAGCTGGAGTTACACACTTGTGAGCCACTGGATGAGGGTGCTGAGGACTGATCTGTAAGAGGTTCCTAGCGGGGCGGTGGTGGCGCACGCCTTTAATCCCAGCACTTGGGAGGCAGAGGCAGGCGGATTTCTGAGTTCGAGGCCAGCCTGGTCTACAGACTGAATTCCATGACAGCCAAGGCTACACAGAGAAACCCTGTCGAAAAACCAAAAAAAAAAAAAAAAAAAAAAAGTTCCTGCTGTGCTTGCTCTTAACTGTTCAGGTATTTCTCTGGTACCAAAATGAAATCTTAAAAAACAAAAGGAAACAAACACAATAGCCAGCTCATGGTTCATGATTGGCTCATGCTGACATTTTTTTGGGGGATAAAGCAAAGGATCAGTCTTATCTGAGGGGAGGTCCTTAAAGGGTAAAAGACCTCCTCGTGCTGCTTCAGACAGCAGCTTGGTGCTTTGTTTCTACCCATGCGGCTTCTGACCTGTTCCACCAATGTTAAAGTAACCAGAAATTTAAACCATACCTATACCAATGAGATGGTGGGAGAAGTCCAAAACTCAGTTCACCCCAGTCCAAACCCATCCTTTCTATCTACAAATCCTCAAAGGTGAATCCCAGGCTACAGGACACATGGTCATTGATGAAACTGCTGGCTTAGCTTCATGGCTGCCAACCATCTCATATTGCTGACATAAAAGCAGCTTGAGTATAGATATAGAAAAATAGTTTGGCTCAGAGCAAGGTCAAGTTGAGCTTGACCTGAGGCTTTTTTTTTTTTTTTTAAGATTTATTTATTTCATGTATATGAGTGCACTGTAGCTGTCTTCAGACACAGCAGAAGAGGGCACAATCCCATTACAGATGGTTGTGAGCCACCATGTAGGTGCTGGGACTTGGACTCAGAATCTGTCTGGAAGAGCAGTCAGTGCTGAGTCATCTTTCCAGCCCCAAGGCTGCTATTATTATTATTATTATTATTATTATTATTGGAATTTCCCCAACTGTAGCCTTCACTCAGGATCCATCAAAATAGAAGTCAGCCTGAACTGTTGTGTCTAAATGACTGGAAAAAAAAAAAAAAAAAGCTTGAAAAAGGCTGGCTCCCTGCACCGGCTTATGAGCTCACTGTGTTTTTTTGTGCATAGAAGCTGTTGAGTGTAATTTTAGAAAACAGGCTCCGGAGAGCTCGGATTGCGCTCCTGGCTGTTCTACTCATAATTCAGCGCTGGCGCCCTCCCAGGAAGCTCTGATCTCTATCCCCAACCTCTCCCAGCTTAACTTCACCAAACTGCCAGGCACTGTTTTCCCTCTTTCTCTGCCCAGCTTTGCTCCAAAGAAGAAAAACATTGACTATTTTATTATCTTAGAACTGGCCAGATAACAATTGGTGGGCAAAGAATCTCCTGCCCTAATCTTTTTTTCTTCTTCTTCTTTTTTTTTTTTTTTTTTTTTTTTGTTTTGTTTTTTTGTTTTTCGAGACAGGGTTTCTCTGTGTAGCCCGGGCTGTCCTGGAGCTCACTCGGTAGACCAGGCTGGCCTCAAACTCAGAAATCCACCTGCCTCTGCCTCCCAAAGTGCTGGGATTAAAGGCGTGCGCCACCACCGCCCGGCCTCCTGACTTAATCTTATCTGCTAGCCTTATCAGCCATCTGCCAGTGGCAGAGGCCGCCAGTTATGGCCTCCACAAGACCTTACGTGGTTGTTCACAAGACCTTACGTGGTTGTTGTGTCCTCTCTCTGTCTCTCTCCCGCAGGCTCTCCTCTGGGACGTTGGCAGTTCTGCCGTTTTTTTTTTTTTAAAGGTTGGTTTAAAGTAACCAGAAGAGGGCATCAGATGGTTGCGAGGCCATATGGCTCTGGTCCTCTGGAAGAGTAGTCAGTGCTCTTTACCACTGAGCCATCTCTCCAGCCCCAGGCTTCTTCTTTTTTTTTTTTTTTTCTTTTCGAGACAGGGTTTCTCTGTGTAGCCCGGGCTGTCCTGGAACTCACTCTGGAGACCAGGCTGGCCTCGAACTCAGAAGTCCACCTGCCTCTGCCTCCCAAGTGCTGGGATTAAAGGCGTGCGCCACCACTGCCCAGCTGTCCCAGGGTTCTTTATTGACCAAATCAAGAATCAATTAGGGAACTAACTTTATGTATCAGCTCCTCTCCTTACAAAGCAAGCTCTGAAAAACGGTCAAGGTTGTAGTTTTATATCTCCGAGTTTGATCAATCCATCTTGATTCAATAAACCAGCTCTATTAAGCTGAGATGGGGTCTGAGTGGTTTGTGCAGCAGTTCCCAGCCCCTAACAGTCATAGGCAAGATAAACGAAGGGTTTCTACTAGTGACAGGTAAATGCTGAAAGCAAAAGGAATGGTTAAATTTTAATAGGTGTTTTAATAAAGGAGGCTGGTACAGTTGTAAGAGAGGCTTTAATATTGGGGGATTTCCTGCTTTGGAGAAAATAGAAAAAATATGCATCTCTGACATAATATGAGAAATAGTTGGGATGAAGCATTTAACTTAAGTTCCACGTTTTTGTGTGGTTTGGTTCTGTGTCACAGGGTATCTTGTAACTGAGACTGACCTCGAATCCCTGATCTTCCTATCTCCACCTCCCACGTGCTGACTGTAGAGCTGCAACCTCATTTCTGGCTCTCATTTTTAGATAGATCCTTTCACTGTATTGTTCAAGCTGTCCTTGAACTAATCCTTGTAGGTGACTGAAACTACAGTCACATACCACCACACTGACTCCAGACATTTCTTTTATAAAGAACTTATGAGCCTGTGATACAAGCCTATAATCTCCTCAGAAGAGACAGGAGGTTCAGAGGAGTTTCAGGTCACCCTTGACCAAATAGCAAATTCAAAATCCAATAAGGTGCTATAGAACACAACACCTGTCTCAAAACAACAAAAACAACAGAAACCAAAAACAACAAAATAAAACAAACAAACAAAAAAACCTGAAAGGGTTGTTATTGAAGGCAGTGCTAATCATTGACTAGGTAGCTCCATTTTGTTTTTAAGTCGACACTGGATTTTTATTTATTGTTTCCTTTTCTCCTTCCTCATGAAGCTCCTAAGTCTTTTCTCCTTTTGAATGTCAGGATAAACAGGCCTGCTTGAAGAATACCTTAAAAGAAAGTAATAAAATCCCTTAAACAACAGACTCTCTTGTGCTACAAAATCTTTTTAGTTGAGACATGGCCACTTGGGTTGGGGCTTTTGCCCCACTTCTCACTCATCACCACAGTGCATAGTTCATGAAATAAAAAATTGTTTGCATCAAAAGTGAAGTTGAATGAAGGGATACAGTAATTTTCAGGTATAATACTTTGTTGTTTTTTTAAAATGTAACCCAGGCTGCTTTAAACTCACAAAGATTCTCTTGCCTCCTGAATGCTGTGATTACAGCACCACACTTTTTTCCCCCTCTCTTCTTTTTATGTATTTGAGTGTTTTGCTTGAATGGATGTGTGTGTACCATGTGTCAGACAATCTCCTGGCTTTGCTTTCTTTCTTTCCTTTTTTTTTTTTTTTTTTTTTGGTTTTTCGAGACAGGGATTCGCCGGGCGGTGGTGGCGCACGCCTTTAATCCCAGCACTTGGGAGGCAGAGGCAGGCGGATTTCTGAGTTCGAGGACAGCCTGGTCTACAGAGTGAGTTCCAGGACAGCCCGGGCTAGACAGAGAAACCCTGTCTCGAAAAGAAAAAGAAAGAGCAAAAGCTTTCATTAATTGAGCCACATATGTCCACCAAGTTCTTTAGCAGTAAGTACAGTTCTAGACATTAGAATAAAAAATACATAGAAAAAGACTCTTGAATTGGAGCCGACAGGTAAGAGAAAGAGCTAGATGCGCCAGTGACTTAAGTCCACAACACATATCACGTATGTGAATGGTGTCCCGTGGCTGCGTGTTTTTTTTTTTTTTTGTTTTTTTTTGTTTGTTTGTTTGTTTGCCCTCATTTCGTAATTCTGGCTGGCCTGAAACTCACTATGTAGAGCAGGTTAGGCTGGAACTAAAACTCAAGAGATCCCCGTATCTGCACCCGGATTGCTGGGATTAAAGGCACATACGCTACCCCATCCAGCCTGTGGCTACTTTTAAACTGCACATCTCTGCTTGGCAAGATTAGGGAGACTGAAAATTTTAGGTGTTAAGAGCCAAGTGACTGTGCGCTCCAGCGGTCTCCCGCCCCGCCCCACTCCACCCCATTCCACGTGAAACACTAGGATCCGGCCGCGCCGTCACTAAAGAAGGGAAACAGGCCAGATCTGGTGATGCACATCTGTAATTCCCGCTGTTAGGAGGCAGAAGCGGAAGGGTCGCTGCAAATTTAAGGACAGTGTGCTCCTTGTAGCAAGTTCAAGGCAAAAGGTCCGTAGTGGGGTGGGGCAGCCCACTGGAGATGCTGGGGGAGGAGCCAGTGCTGCTCCCCGATGACACAGGCTCCCTCCCGTGAGCACTTGCGCCCGGAGTTCGCGCGTTCTTCAGGGTAGGGGTTTGGCTCATCATGGCTGCTTGCCGAGCACAGCCGCCTACCTCCGTGAGTGCTGCTTGTGTGATTCTCGTGGGTTTTTTGCTTTGTTTTTCCTTCTCGTCCTAGATTTCTTTCCTTTCTGTACTCCTTCCATCCATTGTCTGTGGTCTCGGCCTGGGGAGCGGCGGCTTTTCCGGCCCTTTGTTCCAGGGCCGACCAAGCCTGGAATACGTCTCCGCCCACTGTCGAAGGTTTATGCTCTGAGGGAGATTAGCTCTGCTGGTTGTTGTGGCTACGGGGGCCCCTCTGACTTAGTTGGATTGGGAAAAGAGAAACGCCCCAGTCCTTGGGTGCGTACCCCGTTAGCTAATCGGGAAAGCATCAGAAAACGGCACTAGGCAGCAGAGCCATGTTGTCAAGCAAAAATTAGAGCAAATACCGTTTGAAAAACTAAGTTTCGTTGGGTGGAGGCGGAGGATTCAGAAGGAATAGAGAACTGTCTTGACTTGCCAAGCAACAACTTCTTGGTAGTTGTTAGTGGGTTTTTTTTGTTGTTGTTTTTGTTTGTTTGTTTGTTTTTTTGAGTTCGAGGCCAGTCTACATAATGAGTTCCATGACAGCCGGGGCTATGTAGAGAAGCCCTGTCTCGAAGAACAAACAAACCAAAAAGAGTAAGACATTAGAATCTAGAGGGGTGGATATTGTAAAAGACAAGGAGCTAGTTAAGGAGTAGTCAAGGATTCAGGCTAGCTGTCTGCTCCATGAACATAGCTTTAGAGCTGGAGTGTTTGTATAGAGGACATATGTGTTGTACTGGGCAGAGTGATAGGACCAGATCTCAGGAGCGAGAACTCAGCTAAAGTAGAGATTCTTGAGCAGTAGTCATCTTTTCAAGGTCGTTTGTTCAAGGAAGGCAATTCAGCCAGGTGTGGTGGGCCAAGCCTTTAATCCCAGCAGTTGGGAGCACAAGCAGGTGTAGTGTACGTAGCAAGTTAGAGGGCAGCAGAACTGCATAGTGGGACCCTGTTTTAAAAACAACAACAGAGGTAGGCAATTCAAATATTTGAAGGTAAAGTGTATAGTGTTCATCTTATATTCTACAAAATGAATCTTGGGGTTTATTTAAAAAAAAAAAAAAAAAACAGACCTGTTTCATTTGATTCAATAAATGTCCTTCATTTGCTTTTTTCCCTTGAACAAACAACAGCAAAAGCCAGAGTTTTCCTTATGTAACTGAGGCTGCCCTTAAAATGCACTGTGTAGCCCACAGTGGCGTTGAATTTGATATTCTTGCTCAAGCAACTAGTGCTGAGATAGAGACATAGAGACTCCCCCCCCCCACCCCTTCCCAACCCAGCCACAGGAGATTGAATTCAGAACCTCATACGTGATGATTAACTGCTCTGCCACCAAACCACATGACTAGTAGTGTCTATGTGTGTGTCCATGATGTGTATGTGTAGAGCTATGTGCTACAGCTAACATGTAGAGTTCAGAGGACAATTTTGTGGAATTGTTTCTCTTTTTCATCTTTATGTGGGTTTCAGAGATAAAACTTGGGTAATCAGATTTTTGCTGCAAGTGTCTGTACCTGCTAAGCTATCTCACTGGCCTGTTGTTGTTGTTATTTTTATTATTCTTATTATTTTGTTCTTAAATGAGTTTCTTCAAAATGCCTGTTCGAGCCTTTCAATTGGCTCTGCATGTAACTCATTTCCTCATCACTCTCAGAGTCCTGTCCTAGGAGATCCAAGTCCTCTTTCAGGTCCTGTGTTATCATTGCTTCTGAACCAGGAACCTCCTGAGCTCAGTTCTGGGGTTTCTCTAAGAAACTCTTCCTCTTGGCTTGTGTGTGTGTGTGTGTGTGTGTGTGTGTGTGTGTGTGTGTGATGTAGGAGGATTATCAGGAGGCGAACAGGGTCTTTCCACAAAGCCTTTGCTTTCTGCAACTCACTATGTAGACCAAGTCAGCCTTGAACTCACAGAGATCTGCCTGCTTCTACTTCCTAGTAATGGTGTTAAAGATGAGTGACATCTGCCTCCCCACCCCCCTTTTAAATCAAACCAAATTTGTTTCACTTTGAGGTGATGTTACTACTTTGAAAAACAAAGGTTGTCAAGTAATGGACAGGGCATCAGAGGACTAGTAATCAAAACAAAGCAAACCTGAAAGAAAACAGTGTACTTCTAGGATTTGATTATGTCGATGAAGTGTATCTGGATATTGGATTGGTCCACTGACCAAAACTCTGAATATGAATGCAAAGAGAGTGTTTGTACTAGGTTTAAGTCAATAGGACTGTCCGCAAGAATACTAAAATAATTTAGAACATTGAAAGTGGTTCCTCGCCGGCGGTGTGCGCACAGCCTTAATCCAGCACTTGGAGCAAGGCAGGGATTTCTGAGTTCGAGCCGGCCTGTTACAGAGTGAGTTCCAGGACAGCCAAGGCTACGCAGAAACCCTGTCTCGAAAAAAAAAAAAAAAAAAAAAAAGTGGTTCCTCAAGATGCCAAGGATATGCTGAATATGGTATATTGACCAGAGATGGAGCTGTGATGGTTAGAACTAGCTGAAAAGACAGAGCAGGGATCAGATCTAGTGGGATTATATCTTGTATATATTTAGTTTATAGGGACTCAGTGCATATACTTGCCTAAAAAAATGGAATGATTAAAAATTATACTCTTGGGGGCTGTAGAGATGGCTCAGCGGTTAAGAACACTGACTGCTCTTCCGGAGGTTCTGAGTTCAATTCCCAGCAACCACATGGTGACTCACAACCATTAATAATGAGATCTGATCACCTCTTCTGGTGTGTCTGAAGACAGTGACAGCGATCTTTGTGTATCTAAAATAAATAAATAAAATCTTAAAAAAAAAAAAAAAAAAAAATTATACTCTTAGCCGGGCGGTGGTGTCCACGCCTTTAATCCCAGCACTTGGGAGGCAGAGACAGGTGGATTTCTGAGTTCGAGGCCAGCCTGGTCTACAGTGAGTTCCAGGACAGCCAAGGCTATACAGAAAAACCCTGTCTCGAAAAACCAAAAAAAAAAAAAAAAAAATTATACTCTTAATACAGTCATGATGGTATGGTATGTACATACCTATAGTCCAACTGGCACTTAGGAGGTAGAGACAGGGGAGCTGTGAGTTCAAGGACAGTTTGGTTTGTATATTGGGTTATAGGCCAACCAGGGTTGCATAGGAAGACCTATCAAAAAGAGGTGGGAGTGCTGTTGGTGAGATGGCCCGGGGGTTAAGAGCACTGGCTGTTCTTTCAGAAGACCCAGCTTTAGTTCCCAGCACCCACTGGTCCACACCCATCCTTAACTCCAGTTTTAGGAGTTGGGATGGGCGCCAGCATGCAAGCAGGCTAGACATCCATAAATTACCCTTTGACCCTTTGCCTGTGTTCTTTCTTGTGTTCTATTAGATATACTCACATATTAAGATCAGTGATGTGTTTTTTTTTTTTTAAAGAGGCTTAATTTTTTTTTTTTTGCAATGTATTTTGATCTTATTCTTTCCCTTCCACCAACTCCTAGATCCTACCCACTCAACTTCATATTCTCTCTCTCAGAAATAAAGACACAAATCCAGACCAAAACTCAAACCAGAAAAGCCAAAAGTAAAAAAACAAAAAAAACAAAAATGGGAAATCTAGAAGCTCAGAGTGTTTATGTTGGCCAACCAATTCGGAGCATGGGGCCTGCCTTAGAGTCTGTGCTTTATCTTCGTTCCACTGGAGAAAACTGATTTTCCTTCTCCCAACACAAATCGTTTGCAGATAGCTTCTTGGCTAATCATGGGACTTTGTGCACACTTCCCCTTCTCCTTGTTGGAGTTTTGTCTGGCTTGAAATTGTGCAGGTCTTGTACATGCTGTCACAGTCTCTGAAATCATATGTGCACCCGCCTTTTAAAAAAAGATTTATTTTATCTGTGTGTTTTGTCTGCATGTATATGTGCACCATGTGTGTGCCTGCAGCTTGTAAAGGTCAAAAGTGCATAGGATATTCTGGAACTGGAGTTACAGATGTTTGTGATCTGCTGTGGATGTGGTGCTGGGACTTGAACCTGGGTCCTCTGTAAGAACAAGTGCCCTTCACTACTGCAGTCTCTCCTAGTATTGTGGTTTTTGTTGTGCCCCCACCCCCAAACTTTGTTGTTGTTATTTCCTTTTGAGACAGAATTTTAACTGTGTCTCTTGCTGGCACCACACTCAAGATCCTCCAGAACCAGTCTTCTCAATGTTGAATCACATACTATTGTCCAATTTTTTTTTTTTTTTATTATGTGTACACTGTTGCTATCTTCAGACACACCAGAAAAGAGCATCAGATCCCATTATAGATGATTGTGAGCCACACTGTGGCTGCTGGAATTGAACTTAGAACTTCTGGAAGTCAGTGCTCTTATCCCCTGAGCCATCGCTCTGCTCCACACCCTACCCTGGATCCCCTCTTAAAACAATTTTTAAAGGATATTTTTTTCAAGTCAGTTTCTCTGTGTAGCTCTTCTTCTGGAACTTGCCCTGACCAAGCTGTCCTAGAACTCAGAGATCTGTCGCCTCTGCTGGGATTCAAGGTGTGGGTTTTTTGTTTTTTTTTTTTTAAAGATTTATTATTGCTTACATGTGTGCCTGTAGGGCAGAAGAGGGCACCAGATCTCATTATAGATGGTTGTGAGCCACCATGTGGTTGCTGGGGATTGAACTCAGGACCTCTGAAGAGCAACCGGTGCTCTTAACCTCTGAGCCATCTCTCTAGCCCCAGAGGTATGGATTTTTGAAAGCAGTTATCCCATTTTTACTATTCAGCTTTCTGACTTAGAACCAGACTCAATGTAAGATGAGATAACTGTAACCCTGGGGCCAGTGCTGTATAATAGACTAGCCATGGTCTATTATTTCCAGGTTCCATGGAAGTTCCCAGGTCAGACTGGCAGTTGACCTGGGATGGCCAGAGAAAGGCTGACAGGGGAATTTTTTTTCTTTTCTTTTCTGAAAATGTGTTATGGATGTTTTCCCTGCATGGATGTCTGTGTACCCTGTGCATGCAGTGTCCACAGAGGGCAGAAGAGGGCGTTAGAGCACCAGGCTCTGGAATTACAGACAGTTGTGAGCTACCATGTGGATACTAGGAATTGAAATTTGGTCCTCTAGAAGACTTAATCGCGCCGGGCAGTGGTGGCGCACACCTTTTATCCCAGCACTTGGGAGGCAGAAGCAGGTGGGTTTCTGAGTTCGAGGCCAGCCTGGTCTACAAGTGAGTTCCAGGACAGCCAGGGCTACACAGAGAAACCCTGTCTTGAAAAACAAAACAACAAACAAACAAACAAACAAAAGACTTAATTGTTGAGCCATCACCCAGCCCCCAGGATCTGAATTTCAAGTGAACATTTTAAGAATCAGTACAGGTTTGTCAGAGGAGACAAGATTAAGCTAAGTGTCCACTTGTTTAACTATGGCTGGACTCAATATTGCAAGCCCTTGTCTCTAGTCTTGCACTAACTTTTAAAACTTGTTTGGATTCAAAACATTCATCCTTTGATTGTCTGGATTGATTGATTTATTGTGTCTATTTTTTATACTCTGAAAATTCTCCAGCTTTGTACAGTGGCAGTATCAAGCCAAATGAGGTTTTTCCGAGGTGCTGTTATTGCTAATTGAAAATCCTTTGGTGGGCAGGATATTGTGAAGATTTTTTAACTAGTTTGATTTTCCTCAGGAGCAAGCATGGCTCGAGGCTGCCCAGACCTTCAGTCCAAGAGACCCTTTGTCCAGCTGACGAGGAGCCAAATAACCAGTTGACTCAGTCAGTAATTGATTGTGTGAAGGAGACGTGGCTGTCCCAGGGGGAGAACCAGGATTGTACACTGCCCCTGAGCTACAGGTAGGGCAAGGTGGGGCTTGGTGGGTGGCTGACTTTAGGGTTGGAAAGGAAGGAAGGATGACTGGAGAAGGGCGGACTCACCATACCCTTTTCTGCAGAACTTTCCTATTCTTCATTCAGCTTCTCTCCTAAAGTTCCCCTAACTTGGTTAAGCCATGTTTATAGAGGAGAGGAGAGAGGAAGAAAGTGATTTGGCTGGTGTGACCTGTACAGGCAATACTCCATATAGCCTTGCCCTTGCTGCCTGCCTTAAGACTCTCATGCTGTGTCGAATTTGCTTTGTTTTTTTGTAGGATGTGAAGAAAAAGAGTTAGTGAGGTCTCCTAATAACTGTCCTGATGACCCTCCTTCAATCTCAGCATCTATATGCACATGGTTCTCAGTGAAACCTTACCAATTTATTCATATAATGCATACTGCTATTTTTTTTTAAATATTGAATTAAATTTATTTTATCTATATGAGTATTTTGCCTGCATGTCTGTCTGTGTACCACATGTGTGCCTAGAGATGTTGGAGGCCAGAAGCGGGCATCCGATCCTTCAGGTTGTGTGTTACAGACAGTTGTGCGCCACTATGGATGCTGGGAATCAAACCTTGGTCTTCTGGGAGAGTAAACAATGCTCTTTTGTTTGTTTGCTTTATTTTGTTCCTTTGAGACAGGGTTTGGGTTTCTCTGCACAGTTCTGGCTGTCCTGGAACACACTCTAGAGCAGGCTAACCTGAATTCAGTAGTCCACCTGCCTCCCAAGTGCTGGGGATTCAAGGTGTGCAATACACCACCATTGCCTGGCTGCAGATTGTGCTCTTAACTTCGGAGCCATTGCTTCAGCCCCTGTTTGTGGAGACTTTAGTGTTCTCCATGTACATTTATTTCCTCAGAGTGCTCCTGCAGTCTACTTCATGTCTCTCTCTCTCTCTCTCTCTCTCTCTCTCTCTTTTTTTTTTTTTTTTTCTTTTTTTGGTTTTTCGAGACAGGGTTTCTCTGTGTAGCTCTGGCTGTCCTGGAACTCACTGTGTAGACCAGGCTGGCCTCAAACTCAGAAATCCACCTGCCTCTGCCTCCCAAGTGCTGGGATAAAAGGCATGTGCCACCACCGCCCGGCTACTTCATGTCTCTTGGTCTCTCATAGAGATATTCATCACAGACTTTCTTCTTGTTTTCCTCAGAGATATGCCCAACCTTTAATCCAGACCCCATCCTTAATTTCATAGGCAGACGTCTCTTAGTCCATGCTCTCCTTCAGCCCCTGTTTAGGTGCTTGGTGCTCACTCTGTCAAGGTTGAGAGTCTTTTCTCAGACGTAACTGACTTGGAGAATGGCATTCTTCACTTTTCAGCTTTGTCTCGGTACAGAATCTGAAGACTCATCAGCATCTCCCATGCTGCAGCCACCTGTCCTGGAGTGGTAATGCTTACCAGGCTTGGACTCGAGGAGCTGGGCCAGGGGGCAGTGTCCTGCCCCGGGAGCAGCTGCTACTTTTAGGGACACTAGTAGACCTATTGGAAGATTTGGAACAAGAGTGTAGGAGTGGAAGCCTGTACGTGAGAGATAACACTGGAACCTTGGACTGTGAGGTGAGTAGAATGGGACCAGTTGCCTCCGGTGTGAACAGGAACGGTAGGTCAGGTGCTAAGGTCCTGGCTAACCTGTGGCTTTGATCTTTTCTAGCTTATAGATCTAGACCTTTCTTGGTTGGGCCATCTCTTCCTGTTCCCCAGTTGGAGTTATCTCCCTTCTGCCAAGAGGATTTCCTTGGGGGAAGGGCACTTGGAGCTGTGGGGTACACCTGTGCCAGTATTTCCTTTGACTGTCAATCCTGGCCCCCTCATGCCTATCCCTGTCCTCTACCCAGAAAAGGCGTCCTACCTGCTCAGATACAGGTAATTTTCCACTCTTAGGAAAGAAAGGAGCACTGCGAGATTTGGAGGATAATGGTACTTTCTGTGGAGGAAGACATTCTTTATAGTAATATAGACGATAGATGGAACAAGGGAACAGTGGGGTTTAAGTATCAAGAAAGTTATAAGGAGGAAGGCTGGAGCTGGTTGTGGCTCATCTCTACAATCCAGCATTCAGGACACTGAAGCAGGAAGGCTGTGGAGCCTTCATAGTGAGTTCCAGGTTAGTCTGTGCTACAGTGGGAGACCTTTTCTCAAAAGATGGAAAAAATAGGTTGGAGAGATGGCTCATGAATGGTTAAGAGCACTGTCTGCTTTTCCAGAGGACCTGGGTTTGGTTCCTGGCACCTTCATGGTGGTTTACAACCATCTGTATTTTTCTAGTTCCAGGGGATCCAACACCCTTTTTAGCTTCCCTGTGCACCAGGCACACACGTGGTGCACAGACATACATCCAGGGGAAGCATTCATGCACATAAAATAAGAATTTTTTTTCAAGATATGGTTTCTCTCTGCAGCCCTGGCTGTCCTGGAGCTCATTCTGAACAACAGGCTGGCCTTGAACTCAGAGGTTTACCCGCCTCTGCCTCCCAAGCGCAAGGATTAAAGGCGTGTGCCACAATGCCTAGTTTGATAAATTTTTTAAAAGAAACAAACCCACCAAATTCTTTTTGAATATGTGTGTGTACATACATGCATGCGTTGACCAACCTTAAGTGTCATCCCTCGGACAGTAAGGGAAGCAGGCCCCTTGTCCCATGTGTCTCATCACCCACCACAGGGTTACGCACACACTGGCTTTTAGAAGGTGGCTCCAGCAATAGAGCTTGTGTACAGAAGTCAGACAAGCACTGTCTCCCTGGTCCCCGAGAGGGTTCTCTGTGTGTGTGTGTATGAGCATCCCATCTCAGCATACAGACACACAGAGATCAGAGAACAATGGTGGGACGGTTCCCAGGATCAGATACAGTCCCCATCCTTGACAGAAAGCACCTTTGCCATTGCAGCTGCCTTTGACTGCCAAGGACATATACCCTGTATGAGGGCAAGAAGGGTTGGGCGTTTTCTAGACAGTAGCTTGGAATTACAGATATTTTACATTGCTACAAGATTGTTTTTGACAGTGAAAGGGAAGACTTATGGAAAAGGAGAGAAATCAAAATGTCTTTTTTCTTCTTTCCTTAGAAAGAAATGCAAAATAGAGGAGGTAAATATCGCTGGAAAACTGGTCCATCTGAGTGCCCTGCTGATAACTCAGAATAAAAGGTACTTCATCATGACACTTGGTGAATTAGCCCAAGCCGGCAGCCAGGTGTCCATCATTGTACAGGTGAGGACCAGGGTAAAGTTGGGCATATGGGAGTAGAGAGGGTGTTCCAACCAAGAAAACACACGGAGAGCTAAGCCGAACACTGAAGGACAGATTTCAAGTTTCTTTTATTTATTTTTTTATTTTATTTATTTATTTTTTTACAGGGTTTCTCTGTGTAGCCTGGCCGTCCTGGAACTCACTCTGTAGACCAGGCTGGCCTCAAACTCAGAAATCCGCCTGCCTCTGCCTCCCAAGTGCTGGGATTAAAGGCGTGCGCCACCACCGCCCGGCGGATTTCAAGTTTCTTATTTGTGGTATCTGGATTAATATATAAAATATGGAAAAACTGGAGGAAGGAAGCAGTCTAAAGGCAGGCAAAGAGGATGATGGGAGAAAAGACAAACCTGAGTTAGTTAGTAAAGCCCTTACCCTACGCACATGAGAGCCTGGCTTTGATCCTCAAGGAAAAAGCCAGGCACAGTAGCATGGCCTGTAACCTCAGTGATAGTAAAATGGAAGACAGCAGAGCCCTGGAGCCTGTGGGCCAGCGAGAGAACTTCCTGAGAAATGATCCCTGGGATTGTTTTTGACATCTACATGAGTAGGCATAGGGCATCTGCCCACATGTGCACCTGCACACATGCTAGAAAGATGGATGGTGGGGAGGTGGCTCATGCTTCTGATCCTTACACTTGGGAGCCAGAGAGGCAGGTGGATCAGGGTGAGTCGAGGGCAACCTGATGTACAGAGCAAGTTCAGGCCAGCCAAGGCTATAGTGAGACCTTATCTCGGGGGGGGGGGGGGGCAGGAGGTGGAAAGAGAGAGGAGAGAGGGGAGGGGAGGGGAGAGGTGCTAGCTTTTCTCTTCTAGAGGACCTAGGTTTGGTTCCCAGAACTCACATGACACCTCACAAGTGTTTATAATTGCAATTTCAAAGGATCCAGCTTAGCCCTGCATGCAAGTGGTACATAGATGTGCACACATATAAAACATCCATCTATACAAAATTTAAATAAATAAATTTTTAAAAAGAAAGACAGAGGTTCTGGGAGGTGGTAGCACACACCTTCAGCACTCAGGAGGCAGAGGCAGAGGCAGAGAGGCAAGAGAGAGGCAGAGGCAGAGAGGCAGAGGCAGAGAGGCAGAGGCAGAGAGGCAGAGGCAGAGAGGCAGAGGCAGAGGCAGGTGGAGACTAGCCTAATGTACAGAATGAGTTCCAGGACAGCAGGGCTACACAGAAAAAACAAAAACAAAAAACAAAACCCCACAAAACAACCTGCCCCCCAAAACAAGCCCAAACAACCCAACACGCACAAAAAGAAAAGAAAGAAAATGTGTATTGTTTCTGATACATGATCACATGTCTCTGTATTACTGTTTAGGTTTTGGTCTTTCCATGATCTGAAACATGTTAAAGAGGAGTGAATAACCTGTTATTTAACATCCGTCTCAATACTGGAGTCCTGTACTCAGCTCATATTAATGAAATAAATGGTTGGCTTGTGTGTTCTGGGTGAGAGAGAACATATGGAACATGATTTTCTTGATGGGATATTTACCATTTTGAAGGAAACTTCGGGGATGGTTTGTATCTTTATGAAAGGCTTATGAAATATGTGGCATTTCTTGTTAATGTAGAGAGATCCTTAAAGTTCATTGGCTTATAATTCTAAGTTCAATACTAGTCTTGACTACATAGTGAGTTTAAAGCCAGCCTGGGTTATATGAGACCTTCTCTGAAACAACAAAACAAAACAATAACAAAAAAGCCAACCAAACAAACAGAAGACAAAGAATAAGAGGAAAGTCATGGGGTCTTTGGAGTCAAATTGTTGTGAGAAGGGCCTTGGGCAGACAGGCAGCATTATGGGTGAGGAAGGGGTCTCATGTATACTGTCCCCTCCCTCTGCCTAAGCCAGATTCCTGCTCAGATGGTGTGGCACCGAGTCCTACGGCCTGGCAGGGCCTACGTGCTGACAAAATTGCGAGTAACCAAGACCCGCGTTCACCGTTCCTGTGTTTGGACAACCATTCCATCTTCAACTCTGATGCCACTGAGACCAGGTTATGTGCAAGAGCTGGAGCTGGACATAGAGTTCTCGGAAGCTGACCTTAAACCACTGCCCCAGCCCACCAGCTCCAGAGACAGCAGAGGGCAAGAAGGGCTTGTCCGCGGTTCCAAAGTCTTACATTATTTGGTGAGTGAAAGGTACTGATCCAGAGGTTGTGACACCTGCAGTGTGAGCCTCCAAAGGAGGAGGGAACAGTGGCCAGCTGGATCTGTCTCTTGTGCAGGGAACAGTCACTGACGTGTTGAATGAGTCTGCCAGCCTCTACATTCTAGATGGGCAGCTGATTCTCTGCCTTGCATACCAGAAGATTCATGGCCTCAGGCGGGTTATTCGACCAGGGGTCTGTCTGGAGGTATGTCAGATATCAGACCTGGAGATGAGAAGACACTCAATTCATGGGAAATAGTGGGTGACCTCGGAGAGAATGAGTTTTGATAGAAAATGAGATAGGCAACACTTGGGGACATGAATTTTGAACCTAGGGTGGAGAAACAGCCATCTCTGCAGGGGTTAAGCTGGGGCCTCACCTCTGCCCTTGTTTAGTTTTTTGTTTAATTTTGTTTTGTCTTGTTTTGTTTGAGACAGGGTTTTTCTGAAGTTTAGTTGTTGTGAGCCACCCATAGTGAGTACTAGGAATTGAACTTGGGTCCTATGCAAGAGTAGTACTTTTCTTTTAACTGCTGAGACATCTCTCCAGCCCTTGGGTAGTTTTTTGTCTTGTTTGTTTTAAGACAGGGTCTCACTATGAAGCCTTGGCTGATCTGAAACTTGCTATGCAAACTGAGCTAGCCTAAGCCTCACAACCCCCTGCTTCTGATCTGGAGTACTGCAGTTACCAGCATGAGTTTTTTGTTTTAGATCTCAGTTGCTCAAACTGGTCTTAAGCCTCTGTGTGGCCAAAGATGGCCTTTTACCTTAGAGTCCTCCTGCCTCTGCCTCCTAAGTGCTAGGATTTACAGGTGTGTACTACACACTCTGTTTACCTCTGCTTTTCTGTTTTCCTGCAGCTCCGAGATGTTCATCTCCTCCAGGCAGTGGGTGGAGGAACAACAAAACCTGTACTGGCACTTTGTCTCCATGGCACCGTTCGGCTTCAAGGCTTTTCTTGTCTTAAGCCTGAGACTTTGCCGTCCTACAAAGTTTATGGAGCCTCCTTGTATGAGCAACTCGTGTGGAAATGTCAGTTAGGACTTCCCTTATACTTATGGGCTACCAAGGCCCTGGAGGAGCTGGTCTGCAAGTGAGGAGGATGGAGATTGAGGGTCTGGGGTAGAGATGGGTGGAGGATGTTACTTTCTCTGTAGGGGAAGAGACAGATCTTGGGGAAATGTCTGTGTTTCTCCCCCTGGCCAAGGCTGTGTCCCCATGTGTTGAGATGTCACCAGTTCCTGAAGCACTCCTCTCCTGGGAAGCCCAGCTTGGGACTGCAGCTCCTGGCTCCCTCCTGGGATGTCCTTATTCCACCTGGCAGCCCCGCTCGGCACGCACACAGCGAGATCCTGGAAGAACCACATAACTGCCCTCTTCAGAAAGTATGGGGACGGACGTGGGGAAGGGTTGGCCTGAGGACACCAGGGCACAGGGACACAATGTGATTGTCTCTCTCTTCCCACAGTACACTCCGCTGCAGATTCCCTACTCTTTCCCTACTATACTCGCCCTGGCACAGGAAGGGCAGCACAGGGCTTGGGCTACCTTTGACCCAAGGGCCCTGCTGCCTCTCCCAGAAGCTGCTTACCTGACCAGCTGCCAACTGAATCGCCGCCTAGCCTGGTCCTGGCTCTGTCTGCCATCTAGTATGTTCCAGCCAGCCCAGGTAAGGGTCTAGAAGGTTCAGGGAACTACTTGTTGCCGGTTTCATCACCACTACTTGTTCAGATCATGTGTTTTTGTTGTTGTTTTTTGGTTTTGTCATTCAACTATGCCGTGTGTGTGTGTGTGTGTGTGTGTGTGTGTGTGTGTGTCTCGAGCACGTGCGTGTGTGCATGTGCAAGTGTTTGAGACAGGGTGCCATGTGGTTCTTCCAAGATCTCACTGTGTGCATGCCCTGACCATCCTGGAATTCACTCTGTGGACCAGGCTAGCCATGAACACACAGAGATCCGCCTGCCTCTGCCTCCCAAGTGCTGGGATTTAAAGGCGTGTGCCACCATCACCTAGCTAACTGGCTTTCTAATTAGACTGTTGTATCTGTTCTTGCCCCTCACTGATTTGTCCTTTTTATAGCAACTAGAAAGCATGAAAGAAATTGCAGCTTGGGTCAGGTGTGGTGATACATGCCGTCATCTTAATACTTAGGAGGGAGAGATGAATGGATCTCTTTGAGTTAGGCCAGCCTGGACTACATAGACCCTGTCTAAAACAACAAGAACAACTAAAACCATGCTGGGCATGGTGGTTAGCCTGTTTCAGGCTAGCCAGAGATACACAGTGAGACCCTGCTTCAGAAACAAACAAACAGAACAAAACAAACGTCTGTGTGGACCTGGGAGATGGCTCAGTGGTTAAGAGCACTGGCTACTCTTTCAGCGGGTCCTAAGTTCAATTCAAAGGTCCTGAGTTCAATTCCCAGCAACCACATGGTGGCTCACAACTCTCTTTCTTTGAATTATTTTATTTATTTTATGTATGAGTACACTGTAGGTGTCTTTAGACTCACCAGAGAGGGGCATCGGATCCCATTGCAGATGGTTATGAACTACCATGTGGTTGCTGGGAATTGAACTCAGAACCTCTGAAGAGCAGCCAGTGCTCTTAACCACTGAGCTATCTCTCCAGCCCCCACAACTCTCTATCAAGAGGTCTTATGCCCTCTTCTGGAATACAGGTGTACATACAGACAGAACAACTCATCCATTAAGAAAAAAAAGTCAAAGAGTGGTGACCTGAGCTTGATCCCCAGAATCTGCATGGTGAGAGAAGAGAGCTGACTCCCTCAAGT
This sequence comes from Mastomys natalensis, assembly GCA_021653895.1. Classification (NCBI taxonomy): domain Eukaryota; kingdom Metazoa; phylum Chordata; class Mammalia; order Rodentia; family Muridae; genus Mastomys; species Mastomys natalensis. The sequence continues at coordinate 189,685 of JAJTUV010000217.1, forward strand.
TGTCCTTTGACCGCCACAAAAGTGAAATGACACCCCCCAGTAAATGTAATAAAACAAGCCCCCAAAACTGTAGCTTGGAATATAGAATTCTGTTGGGTTTTGCTTTGCTTTGCTTTCGTTATTGCCTTTTTTTTTTAACCTGAGGCAGTCTTGCTGTATAGCCTAGGCTGGCCTCGAACTCCCAGAGTTCTGCTTTCGGATGACTGGGACTACAAGTATGGATGTACCACCATGTTCAAGAGTGTTGTAATTCAGTTCTTAGTCTTACATGTGTGAGTGCTTGCCTTTGTTGCTGATAATGTTTAAAACAGCACATGACACATGGTAGATGCTCAGTGGAGTTTATTTTTACTTTTAGAGAGACAGGATTTCTCTGTGAACCCTGGCTGGCCTGGAACTCATAATATAGACCAAGACAGCCTCAAACTTAGACCAGTCCTGCCTCTGCCTTCCAAGTTCTGGACTTACGCCCAGTCCTTGCTGTTCGTTGACCTTTATGTCCTGCAGGTTTTACTTGGGGTCCTGGTGGCGTCATCTCATAAAGGCTGTCTGCAGCTGCGGGATCTAAGAGGTTCTCTGCCTTGTGTGCCCTTGGCTGAGAGTTCACAGCCCATCGTTGACCCAAAGCTCATAGGTGCGACGATGAGAGGTGGAAAGATGATGGTGGTGGGAGGTAGAGCTCAGTGCAGGGGGCTGGGGGAGGCTGTGAGCGTCTGCTGGGCTTTCTTAATGATATTGGTGAGCTACATGGAGAAGTGTGAAAGGCTGATAGAGAGAAGAGGAGCCGGAGCTACAGCTCCCAGCATCCATCTCTCCTATACCACATGGCTCCTAAGCACTTACCTTCCTGTTTCCTACATTCATAGTTTGGAAGAGCACTGGTCTTATTTGACTTGTTGAGATTCATAAGGAGCCTAGGATTGTGAGCCTGTGCCTTTAATCCCAGCAGAGGCAGATGGATCTCTGTGAGTTCAAAGTCAGCTTGATTTACATAGTAAGTTCCTGCATAGCCAGAGATATATAATAGAATAGAGAAACCCCGTCTTAAAAAAAACAAGTAAACAAATAAAACACACAACAAGGGAAACCCTAGAGAGGAAAATTTGTTAGATTCAGAAAAAAGGCACGTTACAGATTTGGGGAAAGAACAAGGAAGGCCCTTTAGCCTCCCGAGCCAGGGCAGGCTTGCTCGTGCATATGGAGTGTTTTCTGCTTGGGGTGCTTGACTAGGGGCTGAGATGATCAGGTGTGGACTTTCACTTCAGAATAGAGAGTTGGTCCAGGCTGACACAGATCTGCCCAGTGTTGTGCTTCACTCCCTTCCCCACAGCTCTTCTCCTGCTAAGATAGAAAACTTTCTTCATCTAGGCTGCCTGGTGCGGGTAGAGAAATTCCAGCTGGTAGTAGAGAGAGAAGTCAGGAGCAACTTCCCTTCCTGGGAGGAGATGGGCATGGCAAGCTTCATCCAGAAGAAACAGGCCAGGTCAGCTCTCTGGAGTGGTACTTATCCTCCTGGCTCGGAGGGAAAGGAAGAACCCGGTGTGTGGGAATTCGGGATCTGAGTCACCCAATTGCTTTATCACTAAAGATCTGTCTCTTCCAACAGAGTCTATCTCCAGTTCTACCTGGCTGATGCCCTGATCCTGCCTGTGCCCAGACCCACCTGTGGTTCAGAACCATCTCAGACAGCCTCCTCCTTCCCAGAGGCACCCCAGGAGGGACAGAGCCGGCTGTTCTTACTGTCCACAAGGAAGCCCTCATGAAACGTAATTTTTGTCTCCATCCGGGGGACAGTTCACAACCTCCAAAGCCCACCCTGAGTTTCCGTGTGTCAGGAACTTGGCTTTGTGGCACACAGAAGAAGGAGGGTTCTGGGTGGAGCCCACCTGAGAGTCTGGCTGTTGAGAACAAGGATCAAAAGGTAAACTGGGACTCCAGGCTCTTAGGGCCTGACCTCCCATCCCCTGTGCTTCACACTGGAGTTCAATGCTGTGCTGTCCGTCCTCATAGGTCTTCCTCATCTTTCTTGGCTCTTCAGTTCGATGGTTTCCATTCTTGTACCCAAACCAAGTCTACCGACTCGTGACTCCTGACCCCTCAGTGAGTGCTGCCCTCTTGCACATCAGAAAGCTAGTTGGGTTGGAGTCTGGAGTAGCATGTGAGTTCTGGGTCCTTTAGGTCTCCTGGAAGAGGCAGAATTTGGGGGGACAGAATCATCTGTCTGTTGGGATCCCTTTCTTCACCAGACTCTAGGAAGAAGTCAGCATTGGAGGACTTAGGGAACGTCCTTCTGGCCTAGGCACATGCAGAGGCAATTGTCTTCATGTTTCCCAGGAGGCAGGAGTTGTTGAGACAGAGTATTCATCTGGCATATCTCACCGTCCTCTGGAATTGGCTGACTGTGTGTCTTGCCTCACTGTCCAAGAGGAGTGGACTCTGGAACTTGGGAACTCTCAGGACATACCTGATGTAGTGGAGGTCCCTAGAGCACTGCCAGAATCCTCACTGGCCCACCTACTTGGTGACAAGTAAGTGTCGTCCTTACCTCTGGTCCTTTTGGCCGTGCTCTGCTCTGGGCTGCCTGGGCTGAGTGAGCAGTGCGTTCTGTGCTCTCCACAGTTCTTGAGTGTGATGTCAGTGAGAGGGGCTCTCTTTCAGTCTTTCTTGTCACTGTGGGAATAGTCACGAGGAATGTCTCCTCCTGACCTCCCTTCCCACTACGCTTTTGTTGTTGAGACAGGGTGTCGGCTTTCAGCTGGTCTTGAAGTTGCTATGTAGCTGAAGATGACCTTTGATTCCTGCCTCTACCTCCTAAATGCTGTTGAGTGTTTGGTGCTCAACCCAGCTGAGAAAATGTTCTCACAATTAAGGAAAAGCTTTAGCAATAAAAGGAAACAGAAACGTAAGAAAATACAAGGAAGAAGATGACAGGCAGAGAAAGAAGGACCTGAGTTCAGTGTGGGTGTAGTCGGCGGGTGAATACAGCAGCATGGTAGTTCATAGACAGTTTTATAAGAAACAACAAATGAAAAGCTGTTTCCTGTGTGAAAAATTCTACTGGATTGTGTCTAATTTTTATGAGACTGTTTTTTTTTTTTTTTACTAAAAATAAATATAAGCTAGGCATGGTGGTATACATGTTTAATCAAAGCATTTGGAAGACAGAGTCAGGCAGATCTCTGTGAGTTTGAGGCTAGCCTAGTCTACTTAAGGAGTTCATGCAATCCAGGGCCAAATGGTCAGTCGCTATCACAGAAGAGGAAGGGGAAAAGTGACTCTAGAGGACTGGGAAGATGGCTCTGTAAGTAAGAACTGGTTGTCGTTTCAGCCACTCACAACTGTCTGTAACCCCAGCTCCAGAGGATTGGGCCCCCTCTTCTGGCTTCTGAGGGTCTTGGTGCACAGACAGATGCAGGGAAAACACCCATACACATAGAATAAAAGTTAAGGAAAAAGGGAATGTAGACTCGGGGTTGGATGGTGGTCCATGTCCTAGCACAACCAGCAGAGGGGAGAACTACCATTAAAGATAGATCTTACCTAAAAAATAACCAAGAGAAGGACGATTGTGTCTAATTTTTTTTTTTTTTTTTTTGGTTTTTTGAGACAGGGTTTCTCTGTGTAGCCCTGGCTGTCCTGGAACTCACTCTGTAGACCAACCAGGCTGGCCTCGAACTCAGAAATCCGCCTGCCTCTGTCTCCCAAGTGCTGGGACTAAATCAGTGAGCAAAGAAGGTGTGGCCATACAGTATAGGTCTTCACCTGGAAATCCTTTTCTCACCTTTTCCAGCACCGCCCGGCTGTGTCTAATTTTTATGAGACTGCTATTTATTATTACAAGTGATGTAGGCCGGAGTGTGCAGTGTGGCGCACGCCTTTAATCCCAGCACTTAGGAGGCAGAGGCAAGTGGATCCCTAAGTCTAACACCAGTCTGCTCTACAGAGCATTCCAGGACAGCCAGGGCTATGCTGAGAAACCCTGTCTCAAAAAAAAAAAAAAAAAAGAAATGAGGGAGGAAGTTCAGGTAGTATATGCTTGTAGTTGTTTTCTTTGGGGACCTGAGGCAGGAGAATTGCTGAAGATTTGAAGCCGCATCTCAGGCAGGCTCCAGAAGATGGCGTTTCCACTCCAGCCTTTGACCTTCATGTAGCAAGAGCATGCTACAAGGTGCTAGGATTACAGGCACGGACCACCACCCAACCCCCAGTCTACATTGGCTTTTTAACTTTTATTCTATGTGTATGGGTGTTTTACCTGCACCTGTCTGTGCACCAAGACCCCCAGAAGCCAGAAGAGGGTACCAGATCTTCTGGAGCTGGAGTTACAGACAGTTGTCTCAAAGGATTAGAAAAAGAAGGAAGAGGAAAGAGTTATAGTTAAAATGAATGTTTCCTAGAAACCTGCTCCTTCAGGAAGATAAGACTGTAAATGATAGACTAGCCAGGGATGGCTCCTTTTCTGTCTTGTGAGCTGATCTCTCAGTTGTGTGTTTCCTCATGGATTTTTCTCTCTTTCAGCTCCCCTAATTCTTTGGTGTCTTTCTCTGCTGAGATTTTGTCTCGGATACTGTGTGAACCACCTCTGGCCCTTCGTCGGATAAAACCTGGTAAAGTGCTGTCCTCTGGGGAAGAAGGTATAAATTGGAGGAATGAGAACTTGTGGTCCCGGTGCTGACTGGCCACTCTTCCCTCTGTCCATAGAGAATGCTGGGGCTATTAAAACAGGTGTGAAGCTCACAGTAGCTCTAGAGATGGATGACTGTGAGTATCCCCCTCACCTGGACATATATATCGAAGAGCCACACTTGCCTCCCCAGATAGGACTCCTTCCAGGAGCCCGAGTCCTCTTTAGCCAGCTGGAGAAAAGGATTTCCAGGTGAAGACCTATGCCGTATGGCCACACCTTTGCTCACTGATGTCCTCTTGAATACTCAACCTCACCTAACTGTGCCACATGGACATGCTTTCTTTGCTTTACTATTTTGTTTTGTTTTAGGACAGGGTCTCACTGTGTAGTCCTGGCTGTTTTGCAATTTCCTGTATAGCTCAGGCTAACCTCAAACTTACAGCCCTCCTCCTGCCTCTGCCTCTGTCTCTAGATGCTGGGAGTACTATGCTCAGCTTTGCTGTGATTTGGTTGTTAGTCTGCTGTCTGTTGTCTGCCATTCTCTCTGCTTACTAGAGCTGTGGATGTGGCCAGCCTGGGGTAGAAGAGTTAGCCCAGCCTGAGGAGGCATGATCCCAGTCTCACCTCCTTCCCAGCCTAACTGCCGTGTCATCTCCACTCCTCTTCTCTATGCAGATCCAACATTGTCT